>CM038142.1:561352286-561732286 GCA_021437245.1 Aegilops speltoides | reverse complement strand
TCAACAGATAATCCCGAATGATTGTGTGCCTCATCCGATGTATACGCGTGGAAGCCTTCATGTTTTGAACATACTACCAGGTCGTCCTCTAATCTCAACTGTCCATACCGGTTTCTAAAAGAAGTGGAGACATAAGAATCAAAGAATGGAAAAATGTATGGACAGTCGTAAGGAGCTTCTTGGAAGCAATAAGCAGCGAAAGGCAAGAATTGGAGACAGGATGATCGCCATTCTTCATAATGGAGAGTCGTGGTCTATATTGTTTTATGCTATTTTACCTTAAGGGTGTTTAGGTCCTACCGATCTCGATGATCATGTGCTAAGAACAATTATGTAGGGTTGGGTTCGATGACTATATATGAGGATGAGGATCGTATGACTTATTATTAATAACGAGTAGAAGTTGTATGATGATGCATGATTAGTAGGACTTGTTATTATATATATATGATGATGTAATGATGCAAAAGCATGCATGAGCATGTTATATCTGATGGTGCAATGAACATAGCAGCAGCGTTGATAAACAAAGCATGCATGATGTATATATGATGCATAACGTGTACAATGTGTAGTATCGTAAAATACCAGCAAACGAAAAAGAATTAAAATGGAAACACAAAATTAAATGAAAAAGAAATCATAAAACTAAAAACCCACCAAACCTTATAGTACCGGTTGGTGTTACCAACCGGTACTAAAGGGCTCCAGGCCCCCGGAGCTGGCTAGTGCCACGTGGTTGCCCTTTAGCACCGGTTCGTGCTGAACCGGTACTAAAGGGGGGGGGCTTTAGTGACCACAAATTAGTGCCGGTTATGTAACCGGCACTATAGGTCCTTACGAACCGGTGCTAATGCCCGGTTCTGCACTAGTGTAATATCGTTCCTAAGAGTGATAATCTTAGCGGGAGGAAAATACTTAGAGATAAAAGCATCTTTGCACTTGTTCCAAGAATCAATACTATTTTTAGGCAAAGACGAAAACCAAACTTTAGCGCGATCTCTAAGTGAAAACGGAAATAACTTCAATTTAACAATATCATTATCCGTATCTTTCTTCTTTGCATATCACACAAATCAACAAAGTTGTTTAGATGAGTAGTGGCATCTTCACTAGGAAGGCCGGCGAATTGATCTTTCATAACAAGATTTAGCAAAGTAGTATTGATTTCACAAGACTCAACATCATTAAGAGGAGCAATCGGAGTACTAAGGAAATCATTATTATTGGTATTCGAGAAATCACACAATTTAGTATTATCTTGCACCATGGAAACAAGTAATCCAACACACAAGCAAACAGAAAAAGGTAAGCAAAAGAGAGAGAGATAGAGAGAGATAGAGAGAGAGAGAGAGAGAGATTGGGAAAGAGAGGGCAAATAAAACGGCAAGGGTGAAGTGGGGGAGAGAAAACGAGAGGCAAATGGCAAATAATTTAAATGCGAGGGAGATGAGTTTGTGATGGGTACTTGGTATGTCTTTACTTGAGCGAAGACCTCTCCGGCAACGGCGCCAGAAATCCTTCTTGCTACGTCTTGAGCTTGCATTGGTTTTCCTTGAAGAGGAAAGGGTGATCCAGCAATAGTAGCGTAAGTATTTCCCTCAGTTTTTGAGAACCAAGGTATCAATCCAGTAGGAGGATCCTCAAAAGTCCCACGCACCTACACAAATAAACCAAGAAATCGCAACCAACGCAATAAATGGGTTGTCAATCCCTTCACGACTACTTGCGAAAGTGAGATCTGATAGAGATAGTATGATAAGATAATTATTTTTGGTATTTTATATTATAGATGCAAAAAGTAAAGATGCAAATAAAAGTAGATTGGAAGCAAATATGATAAGAGATAGACCCGGGGGCCATAGGTTTCACTAGAGGCTTCTCTCAAGAAAGCATAAGTATTACGGTGGGTGAACAAATTACTATCGAGCAATTGATAGAAAAGCGAATAATTATGAGATTATCTAGGCATGATCATGTATATAGGCTGTTGGGGAACGTAGTAATTTCAAAAAAAATCCTACGCACACGCAAGATCATGGTGATGGCATAGCAACGAGAGGGAAGAGTGTTTGTCCACGTACCCTCGTAGACCGTAAGCGGAAGCGTTAGCACAACGCGATTGATGTAGTCGTACGTCTTCACGATCCGACCGATCCAAGCACCGAACGTACGGAGCCTCTGAGTTCAGCACACGTTCAGCTCGATGACGATCTCCGGCCCTCCGATCCAGCAAAGGCTCCGGAGATGAGTTCCACAAGACGACGCCGTGGTACGATGATGATGTTCTATCGGCGCAGGCTTCGCCTAAACTCCGCGACGATATGACCGAGGTGGAATATGGTGGAAGGGGCACCGCACACGGCTAAGGAACGATCCGTAGATCAACTTGTGTGTCTATGGGGTGCCCCCGCCCGTATATAAAGGAGCCGGGGAGGAGGCCGCCCTAAGGGGCGCCAGGGGGAGTCCTACTCCCACCGGAGTAGGACTCCCTTTCCAAGTTGGAGTAGGAGAGAGGGGAAAGAGGAGGAAGAGGAGAAGGAAAGGGGGCGCCCCTTCCCTTGTCCTATTCAGACTAGGAGGGGAGGCGCGCCCCTCCTTGCTCCTTCCTCTTCTCCCTCTTGGCCCATGTAGGCCCATTAACCCCCCGGGGGGGTTCCGGTAACCTCCCGGTACTCCGGTAAAATGCCGATTTCACCGGGAACCATTCCGATGTCCAAACATAGGCTTCCAATATATAAATCTTTATGTCTTGACCATTCCGAGACTCATCGTCATGTCCGTGATCGCATCCGGGACTCCGAACAAACTTTGGTACATCAAAACTTATAAACTCAATAAAACTGTCATCGAAATGTTAAGCGTGCGGACCCTACGGGTTCGAGAACTATGTAGACATGACCTAAAACCATTCTCGGTCAATAACCAATAGCGGGACTTGGATGCCCATATTGGTTCCTACATATTCTACGAAGATCTTTATCGGTCAAACCGCATAACAACATACTTTGTTCCCTTTGTCATCGATATGTTACTTGCCCGAGATTTGATCGTCGGTATCCAATACCTAGTTCAATATCGTTACCGGCAAGTCTCTTTACTCGTTCCGTAATACGTCATCTCATAACTAACTCATTAGTTACATGCTTGCAAGGCTTAGGTGATGAGTATTACCGAGAGGGCCCAGAGATACCTCTCCGACAATCGGAGTGACAAATCCTAATCTCGAATTATGCCAACCCAACATGTACCTTTGGAAACACCTATAGAGCACCTTTATAATCACCCGATTCGTTGTAGACGTTTGGTAGCACACAAAGTGTTCTTCCGTAAACGGAGTTGCACAATCTCATAGTTGCAGGAACTTTGTATAAGTCATGAAAAAGCAATAGCAGATACTAAACGATCAAGTGCTAGGCTAATGAGAATGGGTCATGTCAATCACATTATTCTCCTAATGATGTGATCCCTTTAATCAAATGACAACACATGTCTATGGTTAGGAAACATAACCATCTTTGATTAATGAGCTAGTCAAGTAGAGGCATACTAGTGACTATGTGTTTGTCTATGTATCCACACATGTATCATGTTTCCGGTTAATACAATTCTAGCATGAATAATAAACATTTATCATGATATGAGGAAATAAATAATAACTTTATTATTGCCTCTAGGGCATATTTCCTTCAGTCTCCCACTTGCACTAGAGTCAATAATCTAGATTACATAGTAATGATTCTAACACCCATGGAGTCTTGGTGCTGATCATGTTTTGCTCGTGAGAGAGGCTTAGTCAATGGGTCTGCAACATTCAGATCCGTATGTATCTTGCCAATCTCTATGTCTCCCACTTGGACTTGGTCCCGAATGAAATTGAAGCGTCTCTTGATGTGTTTGGTCCAATTGTGAAATCTGGATTCCTTTGCCAGGGCAATTGCACCAGTATTGTCACAGAAGATCTTCATTGGTCCCGATGCACTAGGTATGACACCTAGATCGGAAATGAACTCCTTCATCCAGACTCCTTCATTCGCTGCTTCAGAAGCGGCTATGTACTCCGCTTCACATGTAGATCCCGCCACGACGCTTTGTTTAGAACTGCACCAACTTACAGCTCCACCGTTTAATAAAAACACGATCCGGTTTGCGATTTAGAATCGTCCGGATCGGTGTCAAAGCTTGCATCGACGTATCCGCTTTACGACTAGCTCTTTGTCACCTCCATATACGAGAAACATATCCTTAGTCCTTTTCGTATTTCAGATGTTCTTGACCGCTGTCCATGATCCACTCTGGATTACTTTGGTACCTTCTGTCAAACTTATTGCTAAGCATATGTCGTCCGGTACACAAGATTGCATACATGATAGAGCCTATGGCTGAAGCAAAGGAACATTTTTCATTTTCTCTCTATCTTCTGCTGTGGTCGGGCATTGAGTTTGACTCAACTTCACACCTTGTAGCACAGCAAGAATCCTTTCTTTGCTCGATCCATTTTGAACTTTTTCAAAATTTTGTCAAGGTATGTGCTTTGTGAAAGTCCTATTAAGCGTCTTGATCTATCTCTATAGATCTTGATGCCCAATATGTAAGCAGCTTCACCGAGGTCTTTCATTGAAAAACTTTTATTCAAGTATCCCTTTATGCTATCCAGAAATTCTATATCATTTCCAATTAATAATATGTCATCAACATATAAAACTAGAAATGCTACAGAGCTCCCACTCACTTTCTTGTAAATACAGGCTTCTCCAAAAGTCTGTATAAAACCATATGCTTTGATTACACTATCAAAGCGTTTATTCCAACTCCGAGATGCTTGCACCAGTCCATAAATGGAACGCTAGAGCTTGCATACTTTGTCAGCACCTTTTGGATCAACAAAACCTTCCGGTTGCATCATATACAACTCTTCTTCTAGAAATCCATTCAAGAATGCAGTCTTGACATCCATTTGCCAAATTTCATAATCATGAAATGCAGAAATAGCCAACATGATTCAGACAGACTTAAGCATCGCTACGGGTGAGAAAGTCTCATCGTAGTCAACCCCTTGAACTTGTCGAAAACCTTTCGCAACAAGTCGAGCTTTATAGACAGTAACATTACCATCAGCGTCAGTCTTCTTCTTAAAGATCCATACTTTGTTTTCATACATGGATCCCATCTCAGATTTCATGGCCTCTAGCCATTTTGCGGAATCTGGGCTCATCATCGCTTCCTCATAGTTCGTAGGTTCATCATGGTCAAGTAACATGACTTCCAGAATAGGATTACCGTACCACTCTGGTGCGGATCTTACTCTAGTAGACCTCGAGGTTCAGCGAAACTTGATCTGAAGTTTCATGATCAATATCATTAGCTTCCTCACTAATTGGTGTAGTCGTCACAGGAACCGGTTCTCGTGATGAACTACCTTCCAATAAGGGAGTAGATACAGTTATCTCATCAAGTTCTACTTTCCTCCCACTCACTTCTTTCGAGAGAAATTCCTTCTCTAGAAAGGATCCATTCTTAGCAACGAATGTCTTGCCTTCGGATCTGTGATAGAAGGTGTACCCAACAGTTTATTTTGGGTATCCTATGAAGACACATTTCTCCGATTTGGGTTCGAGCTTATCTGGTTGAAGTTTCTTCACATAAGCATCGCAGCCCCAAACTTTAAGAAACGATAACTTTGGTTTCTTGCCAAACCACAGTTCATAAGGCGTCGTCTCAACGGATTTAGATGGTGCCCTATTTAACGTGAATGCGGCCGTCTCTAAAGCATAACCCCAAAACGATAGCGGTAAATCGGTAAGAGACATCATAGATCGCACCATATCAAGTAAAGTACGATTACGACGTTCGGACACACCATTTCGTTGTGGTGTTCCGGTGGTGTGAGTTGCTTGAAACTATTCCGCATTGTTTCAAATGTAAACCAAACTCGTAACTCAAATATTCTCCTCCACGATCGATCGTAGAAACTTTATTTTCTTGTTACGATGATTTTCCACTTCACTCTGAAATTCTTTGAACTTTTCAAATGTTTCAGACTTGTGCTTCATTAAGTAGATATACCCATATCTGCTCAAATCATCTGTGAAGGTGAGAAAATAACGATATCCGCCACGAGCTTCAACATTCATCGGTCCACATACATCTCGTATGTATGATTTCCAACAAATCTGTTGCTCTCTCCATAGTTCCGAGAACGGTGTTTTAGTCATCTTGCCCATGAGGCACGGTTCGCAAGTACCAAGTGATTCATAATCAAGTGATTCCGAAGTCCATCAAGATGGAGTTTCTTCATGCGTTTACACCGATATGACCTAAACGGCAAGTACCACAAATAAGTTGCACTATCATTATCAACTCTGCATCTTTTGGCTTCAACATTATGAATATGTGTATCACTACTATCGAGATTCAATAAAAATAGACCACTCTTCAAGGGTGCATGACCATAAAATATATTACTCATATAAATAGAACAACCATTATTCTCTGATTTAAAAGAATAACCGTCTCGCATCAAACAAGATCCAGATATAATGTTCATGCTCAACGCTGGCACCAAATAACAATTATTCAGGTCTAAAACTAATCCCGAAGGTAGATGTAGAGGTAGCGTGCCGACCGCGATCACATCGACTTTGGAACCGTTTCCCACGCGCATTGTCACCTCGTCCTTGGCCAGTGCTCGCTTATTCCGTAGTCCCTGTTTCGAGTTGCAAATATTAGCAATGAAGCGATATCGAATACCAGTGCTACTACGAGCTCTAGTTAAGTACACATCAATAACATGTATATCACATATACCTTTGCTCACTTTGCCATCCTTCTTATCCACCAAATACTTGGGGTAGTTCCGCTTCGATGTCCATGCTGCTTGCAGCGAGAGCACTCGATTTCAGGCTTAGGTCCGGACTTGGGTTTCTTCTCTTGAGCAGCAACTTGCTTGCCGTTCTTCTTGAAGTTCCCTTCTTTTCCCTTTGCCCTTCTTCTTGAAACTAGTGGTCTTGTTGACCATCAACACTTGATGCTCCTTCTTGATTTCTACCTCCGCTGCTTTCAGCGTCGCGAAGAGCTCGAATAGTCTTGTTCATCCCTTGCATATTATAGTTCATCACGAAGCTCTTGTAGCTTGGTGGCGATGATTGGAGAATTCATCAATGACACTATCATCGGAAGATTAACTCCCGCTTGAATCAAGTGATTATTATACCCGCACATTCTGAGTATGTGTTCACCGACGTAACTATTCTCCTCCATCTTGCAGCTATAGAACTTATTGGAGACTTCATATCTCTCAATCCGGGCATTTGCTTGAAATATTAACTTCAACTCTGGAACATCTCATATGCTCCATGACGCTCAAAACATCGTTGAAGACCCGGTTCCAAGCCGTAAAGCATGGCACATCGAACTATAGAGTAGTCATCAGCTTTGGTCCGCGAGACGTTCTTAACGTCGTCGGTTGCATCAGCAAGCAGTTCGGCACCCAACGGTGCTTCCAGACGTAACTCTTACGTGCAGCAATGAGGATAATCCTCGAAGTTACGGACCCAATCCGTGTAATTGCTACCATCATCTTTCAACTTTGCTTTCTCAAGGAACGCATTAAAATTCAACGGAACAACAAAGACAAGCCAGCTATCTACAAACAAACATAGACAAGCAAGATACTATCAGGTACTAAGTTCATGATAAATTTAAGTTCAATTAATCATATTACTTAAGAACTCCCACTTAGACAGACATCTCTCTAGTCATCTAAGTGATCACGTGATCCATATCAACTAAACCATAACCGATCATCACGTGAGATGGAGTAGTTTTCAATGGTGAACATCACTATGTTGATCATATCTACTATATGATTCACGCTCGACCTTTCGGTCTCTGTGTTCCGAGGCCATATCTGCATATGCTAGGCTCGTCAAGTTTGACCTGAGTATTCTGTGTGTGCAAAACTGGCTTGCACCCGTTGTAGATGGACGTAGAGCTTATCACACCCGATCATCACGCGGTGTCTCGGCACGACGAACTTTGGCAACGGTGCATACTCAGGGAGAACACTACTTGATAATTTTAGTGAGAGATCATCTTAAAATGCTACCGTCAATCAAAGCAAGATAAGATGCATAAAGGATAAACATCACATGCAATCAATATAAGTGATATGATATGGCCATCATCATCTTGTGCTTGTGATCTCCATCTCCGAAGCACCGTCGTGATCACCATCGTCACCGGCGCGACACCTTGATCTCCATCGTAGCATCATTGTCGTTACGCCATCTATTGCTTCTATGACTATCGCTACCGCTTAGTGATAAAGTAAAGCAATTATAGGGCGTTTGCATTTCATACAATAAAGCGACAACCATATGGCTCCTGCCAGTTGCCGATAACTTCGGTTACAAAACATGATCATCTCATACAATAAAATATAGCATCACGTCTTGACCATATCACATCACAACATGCCCTGCAAAAACAAGTTAGACGTCCTCTACTTTGTTGTTGCAAATTTTACGTGGCTGCTACGGGCTTAGCAAGAACCGTTCTCACCTACGCATCAAAACCACAACGATAGTTTGTCAAATAGACTCCGTTTTAACCTTCGCAAGGACCGGGTGTAGCCACACTCGGTTCAACTAAAGTGAGAGAGACAGACACCCGCCAGCCACCTTTAAGCACGAGTGCTCGTAACGGTGAAACCAGTCTCGCGTAAGCGTACGCGTAATGTCGGTCCGGGCCGCTTCATCTCACAATACCGCTGAACCAAAGTATGACATGCTGGTAGGCAGTATGACTTATATCGTCCACAACTCACTTTTGTTCTACTCGTGCATATAACATCAACGCATAAAACCTAGGCTCGGATGCCACTGTTGGGGAACGTAGTAATTTCAAAAAATTTCCTACGCACACGCAAGATCATGGTGATGGCATAGCAACGAGAGGGGAGAGTGTTTGTCCACGTACCCTCGTAGACCGTAAGCGGAAGCGTTAGCACAACGCGGTTGATGTAGTCGTACGTCTTCACGATCTGACCGATCCAAGCACCGAACGTACGGAGCCTTCGAGTTCAGCACATGTTCAGCTCGATGACGATCTCCGGCCCACCGATCCAGCAAAGGCTCCGGAGATGAGTTCCATCAGCACGACAGCGTGGTGACGATGATGATGTTCTACCAGCGCAGGGCTTCACTTAAACTCCGCGACGATATGACCGAGGTGGAATATGGTGGAAGGGGGCACCGCACACGGCTAAGGAACGATCCGTAGATCAACTTGTGTGTCTATGGGGTGCCCCCGCCCCGTATATAAAGGAGCTGGGGAGGAGGCCGCTGGCCTAAGGCGCGCCAAGGGGAGTCCTACTCCCACCGGGAGTAGGACTCCCCTTTTCCAAGTTGGAGTAGGAGAGAGGGGGAAAGAGGAGGAAGAGGAGAAGGAAAGGGGGGGCGCCGCCCCCCTTCCCTTGTCCTATTCGGACTAGGAGGGGGAGGGGCGCGAGGCCCCCTCCTTGCTCCTTCCTCTTCTCCCTCTTGGCCCATGTAGGCCCATTAACCCCCCGGGGGGTTCCGGTAACCTCCCGGTACTCCGGTAAAATGCCGATTTCACCCCGAACCATTCCGAGACTCCTCGTCATGTCCGTGATCGCATCCGGGACTCCGAACAAACTTCGGTACATCAAAACTTATAAACTCATAATAAAACTGTCATCAAAACGTTAAGCGTGCGGACCCTACGGGTTCGAGAACTATGTAGACATGACCTAAAACCATTCTCGGTCAATAACCAATAGCGGGACCTGGATGCCCATATTGGTTCCTACATATTTTACGAAGATCTTTATCGGTCAAACCGCATAACAACATACTTTGTTCCCTTTGTCATCGGTATGTTACTTGCCCGAGATTTGATCGTCGGTATCCAATACCTAGTTCAATCTCGTTACGGCAAGTCTCTTTACTCGTTCCGAATACGTCATCTCATAACTAACTCATTAGTTACATGCTTGCAAGGCTTAGGTGATGAGTATTACCGAGAGGGCCCAGAGATACCTCTCCGACAATCGGAGTGACAAATCCTTATCTCAATTATGCCAACCCAACATGTACCTTCGAAACACCTATAGAGCACCTTTATAATCACCCGATTACGTTGTGACGTTTGGTAGCACACAAAGTGTTCTTCCATGGAACGGAGTTGCAGAATCTCATAGTTGCGTGAACTTTGTATAAGTCATGAAGAAAGCAATAGCAGTATACTAAACGATCAAGTGCTAGGCTAATGAGATGGGTCATGTCAATCACCTCATTCTCCTAATGATGTGATCCCTTTAATCAAATGACAACACATGTCTATGGTTAGGAAACATAACCATCTTTGATTAATGAGCTAGTCAAGTAGAGGCATACTAGTGACTATGTGTTTGTCTATGTATTCACACATGTATCATGTTTCCGGTTAATACAATTCTAGCATGAATAATCAACATTTATCATGATATGAGGAAATAAATAATAACTTTATTATTGCCTCTAGGGCATATTTCCTTCATAGGCATCACGCCCGCAACAAGTAGACCAACTCCTGCCTGCATCTACTACTATTACTCCACACATCGACCGACTCCTGCCTGCATCTAGAGTATTAAGTTCAAAGAACAAAGTAACGCATTAAGCAAGATGCCATGATGTAGAGGGATAAACTCATGCAATATGATATAAACCGCATCTTTTTATCCTCAATGGCAACAATACAACACGTGCCTTGCAACCCTTTCTGTCACTGGGTAAGGACACCGCAAGATTGAACCCAAAGCTAAGCACTTCTCCCATGGCAAGAAAGATCAATCTAGTAGGCCAAACAAAACTGATAATTCGAAGAGACTCTCAAAGATAACTCAATCATACATAAAAGAATTTAGAGAAGATTCAAATATTATTCATAGATAAACTTGATCATAAACCCACAATTCATCGGATCTCGACAAACACACCGCAAAAAGAGATTACATCGAATAGATCTCCACAAGAGAGTGGAGAACATTGTACTGAGATCCAAAAAGAGAGAAGAACCCATCTAGCTAATAACTATGGACCCGAAGGTCTGTGGTAAACTACTCACAACTCATCGAAAGGGCTATGGTGTTGATGTAGAAGCCCTCCGTGGTTGATTCCCCCTCCGGCAGAGCACCGACGAAGGCTCCAAGATGGGATCTCGCGGATACAGAAGGTTACGACGGTGGAAATTGTGTTTCGGGTGCTCCCTGGATGTTTTCGGGGTACGTAGGCTTATATAGGAGGAAGAAGTACGTCGGTGGCCGCCCGAGGGGTCCACGAGTCAGCGGGCGCGTCCTATAGGGGGGGCTACCCTCTCATGGCCGCCTCAGCTGCTTCTTGACTTGCACTCCAAGTCCCCTGGATCACGTTCGTTCCAAAAATCACGCTTTTGAAGGTTTCATTCCGTTTGGACTCCGTTTAATATTCCTTTTCTTCGAAATACTGAAATAGGCAAAAAAACAGCAATACGGGCTGGGCCTCCGGTTAGTAGGTTAGTCCCAAAAATGATATAAATATGTAAAATAAAGCCCATAAACATCCAAAAGGGGTAATATAATAGCATGGAACAATCAAAAATTATAGATATGTTGGAGACGTATCAATAAACATCATATCATGTCCTGCAAGATGCGTTCTCCATGAAAGTGTCTGTGCATCCTTCCTTCTATTAAGGACACAATCAAACGTTTACTCAACGCACTGACAAAGCCACAACCCAAGCTCTATTAACCTCCGGCATGGCAGTGGGTCCCAGGTATAAGATACCTTAGATCAACACTAAACTAATGTCGGGCATCATCAAACAAGTGCATATACGAAGAATAATGCAGACAATGTCTAAACAAGGAAAACTAGATAGTACATACCACATCATTGATGATCTGGCAGTCATCTCTTGGACGAAGTAAGATGGGATTTCGATGGGTATCTACACAATCTCGAGCAGCAACCACACCATACACTTGCAGTGGCCACTTGAAGTGATTAACATCAGCAATCTTGATGGAACAAACATGTAACATCGTCGCAAGTTTGGCATCAGTAGGTTTGAACCCCGGTGTACAATGTGCGAATATCATAGGGCTGAATACCGCTGCAGGCAAACACAACAAATTTTGTATGGAAGTTAAAAGTCTAACAGGCTAACTCTCTACTTGTAAACTTAGTACCACCGTCACCACCTCTTCTCCTTAGTCTCCGCGCCGCTCTGTTTTTCTTTCTTTCCTCTTTGGACGTGGCTAGGCAGCGCCCATGCGCTCGATGGGGCGTTCAGGCGCTCCCGTAGAAGGCAAGTACTGTCCAATCATACATTACGTCGAAGGCAAATCAATTGGTGAGATTGTGTAGGATTGGTTGGACGGGAGCTAGGGCCGAAGGATTAAAAGAGACGTTTACAACATAACTAATATGAAGAAATCATGTTTTATACTAAATATTTTTACTTTTTATAGCCTCTGCGACAATTACATCATATATAATATTACTACAAACTTAAGTATATAATATATATTCTTTCTTATTTACTTCTAACAATATTAAAACGTAACCATGTCTACAATATTAAAATCAAAGCTAAATGTTATATATTTTAATTTCAAAAGTCATTTGAAATATATACATTTTAAAAGCTAAATCGTTTAAATGCATGAGTACTAAGGTAGAACTATGTTTTATTATTGTTAGAAGTAAACCAAGAAACAGTAACATACGACAAAATCACATTCATTGAGAGATCAAGTTATGCCATTTATGTTTGTCTTTTGTCTCCATATTTGTTTTAGTATCTTTATAAATATCTCTATAGAGAATCTTCTCATGCACAATAGACATCTAAATAGAGGTTCGTTGAGTATGGATATCTAGTTTAGTCATAGTAAACTAAAAAAAGCAATAGTGTATCAAGTGTGAACAAGTGATTGGACATAAATTAATTTTCACTGCCTAAAGGGGAGTTGAGGATTGTTCCGGTTTTTGCCCCACAACATCCATCTGAGTGCACACACTTAGAGAACATTTTATCCTAGTTCACTCCCTCACATCGAGGTAGTACATAACTTCCTACTTGTCGGTAGTGATGATCTAGCCTTGCATATGAAAATTAAATGTTGTATTTTACGAGGGTTGGTCGCATGATTACATGAGCTGATCCCTCGTACTATGTTGCTTGGTACCTATTGAGGGTCCCTGCCATGCCTTATATAGGTTGTGCCGAAGCATAGTTACCAGTCCCAAATTGGTTTAGGAGTTTCCCTATTGAGAAACAGTATAACGCAACTAGCTAGGAGTCTCCACAATGATTTGACTATATGAACCGTCGGATCCTAGAATCTAGGATCCAAATCAGCTCTGGTCGTCCTAGGCCGTTCGCGCGTCACAGGCACCGTTCCATGGGCCGCTGCTCACCCTTTATCAATAGCATCCCTAACAGAAATGTCATGATCATTATTAACAAAATATAGAAAAGTACACTCTTCCTTAAGAGGTTTATCTCCCACCCACCGGTCTTCCCAAACTCTAGTATTTTTTCCATCTCCCAACTTCTTTTTTATATGTGGGTAAAAGAATTTTTCAATTTTGACGAGGCTAGACCAAAACTGAGAATCCCCAGCTTTATGTTCAACACGAGAGATGCCTTTGGTTTTCACATACTTCTCTTTGATAATGTCTTGCCATAAACCATCCTCAACTTCTAACTTCCATAGCCATTTCGCAAGGAGGGCTATGTTAAAAATCTCTATATTTTTTACCCCCAAATCCCCTTGCTATATTGGGAGGCAACATGTTTTCTAATTCACCAAGTGATATTTCTTTTTTATCTTCTTCAGCCTGCCACACCATCTTGGCTCTATAAAAATCTACCTTTTTCTTCACTCCAAGAGGTAAAATAAAAAAGGACATCATGTAAATAGGAATGTTAGTAAGGCATGATTGCACCAATGTGACTCTGCCAGCTATATTAAGCAAATCTGCCTTGCCAGCAAGCACATCTTTTTTTCAATTTTTAGTCATGTTTTTCCACATGCTATTTCTAATTCTTTTATTAGAAACAGGTAAACCCAGATACTTCAGGGGCATATCCCCTAGAGCACATGTGAAAATCCCTTGATACAATGCACTTTTCTTTTTTGCTTCTCCAAACAAGTATATGTCACTCTTATGAAAGTTGATACACTACTAGGGAAATCTTATAGGTAGACCATTAGTAGTAGTGCGGGAAAATATGCATCGCTGCTGCTAATTAGCAGTGGCGTTGGGTTTGGACAACGCTACAAGTAAGGCCTTAGCAGTAGCACTGGAAATACTTGACGCGCTACTACTAAGTGGGACCTAACGTGCCCACCGACGTTAGCTATAGTAGTAGCGTCGTCCACAATACAATGCTACTGCTAAGGTCGGGCTCTGACAAAACCGCTACTACTATTGGGCCCCACTTATTAGTAGCGTTGTGCCGAACGAGCGCTACTACTATGCACCTTAGTAGTAGCGCCGACAAGAATACAACGTTATTGCTAGGCGTGGTTGGTGCCACCTTTTCACTCACCCCTCTCCCCGTCCCCCTTCCTCCCCCTTTGCCCTCTCCCCTCTCTAAGTTACTTCTCCACCATTATTCCCTTCTTCTCACTTCCTTCTACCTCTCTTCTCTCCCCATTAATGCCCCCTTCACCATAATTCTCCTCCATAAATGACCTCTCTTCTCTATCTTTTGGCTCTCCCTCCTTCCATACATATATATCCCTTTCCCACTCCTAGATTTGTCTCATAGTTACCTAGCTCATCTCTCCCCCTCTCCATTAGTTAGCTAGCTAGAGTCATCTCTCCTTTCAACAACTAGATCTAGCTAGCTATATAGCCATCCACTTTTGATCCCTATAGGTAGTGAAGGCCTCATCTAACCGTGCTCGATCTCTCTTGGGAGATAGGTGAGTAAAAAGTTGTGCATTTCAAGAATGGGAATATGTGTGTTTGCGATATGAAGGGATTTGTGCAAGTGACATGCCCCCTGAGTTGCTTATGTTTTGCCGAAATATCGATTTATCTCCATCTCGGCGAATTTCGAGCAAACTTGATATGTCCTATTTTTAGGCAAGTTCATGCCAAATTTTTGTATGACTTTACATGCTTGCATTTTGTTTATAATCCTTTTGCATGTTATACCGCGCGGTTGGTCATGAAGGCGAGTGGAAGGAAAGTGGAGCGATACTTGCAATCCACAGTGATGGACATGTATGCAAATAATCGGACTCAGATTAGATGTCCGTGTACAAGATGCAAAAAAGGGGACATTTTGGACCCATTTGATCGTGTCAGTCTGAAGGCGCACCTGCTCATGAATGGTTTTATGGATGGCTATACTCGGTGGATAAGTGAAGATGATGATGAGGACGTCCACATGGCAGGCGACAACAACATGGGGCTAGACGAAGAGATGACCAATCGACCCGAACACGATGGCGCCGGACATGATGGCGGGGAAGAGTCCAGACATGGAGATGGAGAAGATTCTGGACATGGCGAAGAAGACTCCGGACATGGTGGAGAAGAGGCGGCGGTCACCCCGCAGTCTTCGACGGTACTAAGTTCAGTCGTGCATGACCCTCATAGTTCAGCAAGGGGGTTGGCATACCTGCACATGTCATGTGAGCCACACATACTGCATTGAGACATCAAGTCAAGCAACGTCCTCTTGGATGAGAACTTTGAAGCTCACCTGGCCAATTTTGGACTGGCGAGGCTTGTCTACGCGTACGACACACACGTCACCCGGATGTCATTGGGATCCTGGGCTACATTCCTCCATAGTATGCGCAATCGCCAATCGCGACTACAAGGGCGACATCTACAGCTTCGACATCGTGTTGATGGAGCTGCTCACCAGCTGGAGACCTGTGGACATGTGCAGGACGAAGGGGAGCAGGGACGTCGTGTCGTGGGTGCTTCAGATGAGGAAAGAGTATAGGGAGACTGAGGTTTTCCACCCGAATGTGCATGACAAGGCAAATGAAGGCGAACTGCTGAGGGTGCTCGAGATTGCGTGCCTCTGTGTAACCGCTTCCCCCAAGTCAAGGCCAACATCGCAGCAGCTTGTCACCTGGCTTGATGACATTGCGGAAAATCATAGCTTAATAATCCAGTGATGCATCACTTCAGATATATAATTCTGGTTTTGCTTGAGCAGAGCATAAGTTTGATAGCACAGTGAAATGGTTATTAGTGGTGTACATAATAGTCCTATTTACATAGCGAGAAATACTGAGAAGTTTCTTTGTTTTCTATATATGCCCACCTAAGTTTGGGCCTGAGCTTCCTCTTTTCCATAAAGGTGATCACCGGAATGTCAAAAATGAAAATCTTTGTAGTTCTAAACCATCTGGATAATAATCAAGCATTTTTATCTGAAGGTACTATCTGTTTTCTAACTTCAGTTACGTATGTCTGAATTTCTCAGTTTTCCCTGGGCATATCTGTGTATTCTGTGATATTTTTTTGTAAATATACTTTGTGACTTGACTAGTGGTTGGAACTGAAGCTGTTGCTCTAAACGAGTTTCTATTGTTTTATGTTTGTGAGTGAATTTAGGAACTAAGAGTTGACACAAAGAGCCAAAGGATGCTATGTTTTTTGCATGACCTTAGCCTCGGCCTGCTATTTCTCAGTTTTTCGTCTGCATATCCGTGTATTCTATGATAATTTTTTGTAAATATGTTTTGTGACCAGACTAATGGTTGGAACTGAAGCAACAATGTTGTTCTAAATGAGTTTGACATCATGGAATATTATTTTTAACCAAAAAAATTACAAGTACTTTGTAGTTCTAAACCATCCTTTGGCTCTTGTAATTTACAGATTTGCAGGTATTTTACAGATTTTGTGGGCATATGGTTTGCAACTTGAGTTGCTGATATGGTATACATTTTCTTAGTGGCTATTTTGCTTTAGTAACTTGTTGTGATTTGAAGGACACCATGTTCTTGAGCCAATTTACGAACTTAAAGGATAAGAACATCCATCCTCTGATGATATTCACTCTGCAAGGCACTCACTAAACTTGAAGGATCAAACATCCATCCTCTGGTTCTGTTGTCTGCACGACCTTAGCCTTGGTCTGTTGCACATATGTGTATGTATTATCTGACTACAGAGTTGTTCGACATAAATTGGCAAGTCAGGTGTAAAAACGCCGACGTGCCTACTCAAATGCTTGCCAACTAAAGTTAGTAACCAGGAATTCTTGCTTCCTTCCTCGATGTCAACGTAGGAACCGATCGTTGCACTTGCCATCAAGCATATGCCCGGTGCCGGTGACTGTCTCTGATTCGGTATAACACCCATATTTTAATAATATTGTCAACATGTTTCAACTTGTTGAGTTAGAGGTTTAAATCAAGGAACTCCAAGATTTCAACTTACTTCGAACATACTTTTTGATCCATAACTTCCAACCAAAGAATTCCCAAGATTTCAACTAACTTTTAACACTATTCAGCTTGCAGATCCATAACTTCAACCACAAATAATAATCTCAGGTTTAAAATTTATTCTGGGATCCAAGTTTCGACTTCAGGCACACTCACGTTTGATTTACCAAGACAATAAATTGTATCATAAAAATGAGGGGAAAACACTAATTCCAACCCCAACTCCACCTCCCTATTGCGACGTTAAGAGCACTTCAACATCTCGAGAGGAATCACCGCAGCGACACGAGGGGCTGGGACAACGATATCCCACATAGGAAGGCATCACGGCAACACATAGTGGAGGCATCGTAACGGCTCTCATGTAGGGGCTACGATGGCGCTCATGTGCTAGTTTAGCTCCACTTGCATGTGTGTGTACATGTATTATTCTACTCATGCTAGTTTAGCTCCACTTGCTCTTGCTCTTGTATGTATCACATTCAGGCTAGAACTAATATAACACCTGAACCCAAAACAAATTAGCCTTGCCTACATGATTTGGTTTAACCAAATATACTTTGTAGAGTTAACACTAGACAAATTAGAGAAATTCAGATTAACATTATTTTATATAACAACGGCGGAGCTAGCAATTGAAGCCAGTGATGTCAACAGAAAAAATTATACTTGTATGTAAACATATACACTTAAACATAGCTGGAGTTAGCTTACAAAACACACTTCAAACTTCATATTCTTCACCATTTCAATACACCATGCAAAGTTTACAACTGAGACAACCAAGAACGTATTCTACCAAGGGTACTACAGATCTCTCACATAGATGCAGCAAGTTCAGGCTTGAAAACTACAAGGTATTTGACAGATGAACAAAGTAGCAATACAGTGCGATTACACGTAAAGCATTCAAGCAACAGAAATAGATCCTTCTGAGTTTGGAAGCTGATGCCTCTTCATGATTAATGGCGGCATAAATATATCAAGATATTTGGCTTGTGTGGCATTTTTTTACTAGTAAAGCATGAATAATCATTTTTTTTGTTTCTTAATATTCTTTTTCAAATTTTCAATTCAAAATATTTCATTTTTTTTCTTAATATTCATGTTTTACTAGAAAAAGAAAATACTAACCCCACATGAAAATTTTCTGGGGTTAGCATTTCTTTTTCTAATGAATATTCATTTTTGTTTCTTAATGTTATTTTTTTAAATTTTGATTCTAAAATATTTCGTTTTCGTTTCTGAATATTCGTATTTTACTATAAAAACAAAATACTAACCCCACATGAAATTTTTTTGGGGTTAGTATTTTTTTGTAGTAAAAGATGAATATTCAGAAACAACGATGAAATATTTTAGAACTAAAATTTTGAAGAAATGTTTGTAATAATTGAAAATATTCACAAAAAATGAAAAAGTTTCACATATTTGTGGATTTAGAAAATATTCATCATTTATAAATAATATTAAATGTATCTGCTTTTCTGAATATAATGGTCAGGTGATCCTAAATTAGTCATATAGATACAACAAGAATTTATTCTACCATGGGTACTACATATCCCTCACATAGATACAACAAGTTCAAAATGCATCCCCACAAATAACATAGATTTTTAAAAGGAATAATAAGCTCGATATTTTTTTTAAGGAAATAACATGCTTTAAAACTAAATGAGTAAACCATGAAAGAAATTTATTGGATAGTCAAAAGGATAAGAAAAAGAGGAATCCATCAAATGTTAAACCTGGTTTTGCTCTGCTCCAACAACATCAGCAAAGGCACCAAGAGCATCAAAGAGTATCCCATGGTTTCGCATCTGCTTAGTTAGAAGCAAAACATAGCATTAAAACTAAGAAAAGATAGACCTGATGCAGTACCTGTAAAAGTGGGAAAGCCAATGCCAAATCCAACAAATCAACTCAAAGATCCATATAAACAAAACATTGTAGAACTGCTAGCAGCAACCCCCTTGTATTGTTAGTGTTCTTTCTTCGGTTATTAGACATAGGCGCAGTTATTGGACGAGTAATTCCGAACGGAGGGAGTAACACATAATATAATTAGTCCGAATAACACTACTTTCAACTCAAAAAGGAAAAAAAAAAGAATAACACAACTCAATTCTGGTTGCATACGTCAAAAAGGAATACTCTTTATATTTGCACGACTGATTTCACGTTCCCGTACCGTGTCAAGCGATTGAGATGCGTCTCATGGGGACCTACACGAGCAGCAACGCTACATTCACGGGCTCAATACGGGGCTTTCACGGAGTGAGTCTGAGTTGGCAGGGGCTGATTGGATTAAGGGGAGAGATTGGGCCCCACCCACCTGAAAATCAAGGGGGGGCAGATTTACACTACTAGGGAAAAGTTTATACACAGAATCTTACCTGCAGCGCTCTTCAAAATACCATGCTACTGCTACTTAGCAGCAGCGCGTGTCTGCCAAACGCGCTACTGACTTGGAAGTAGCGATGGCGCGTGTGTAGCCTACAGCGCTCTCGCTATAGTTGCCATGACCTTGGCCCCGCTAGCTATAGCGATGGCGCACTTTATCAGAGAGCGTTATCACTACTCGGAGTTAGGCTGTAGCGCGTTTTGTCAAACGCGCTACAACTATCCCTACCTTATCCCCACGGAGGACCGGCCCTCTCACTCACACTCTCACTCGCCACGTCAACCGTCGTCGTCTCCGTCGCGCCGCCGCCTTCGTTAAATCCGCCGCCGAGTACTCCCTCCTTCGTCCTCCTCCATCCTCCTCGCACATCCTCCTCTCACTGCGCCGCCCCTCCTCCTCCTTGCCGCCTCCTCCTCCGCTGCGCCGCCCTCCTCCTCCTCCGCCGGCAGCCTCCTCCCACCGCCTCGACCTCGCCGCCTAGCTACCTCTCGTCCCCCACCCCCCTGCCACTAGTTAGTACTAGATTTAGTAGTAGTAGATGTTAATTTAGGGTTAGCTAGTACTAGATGTTAATTTAGTAGTAGTAGATGTTAATTTAGCTTAGTTAGTACTAGATTTTTAGTAGTAGTAGTGGTAGTTGAACTACTTTAGTTGTAGTTGAACTAGTTTAGTAAGTAAATTAATAAACTAGTTGAACTAGTTGAATTAATGAACTAATCTATTTTTAGTAAGATAATTAATATAACTAGTTGAACTACTTTATTTTTAGAAAGAACTAGTTTTTTCTATTTATAGTAAGTTTATATTTAGTAAGAACTAGTTGAATTAATAAAACTAGTTGAACATGTTTTGTTGCTAGTGATAACTTATATGGTTTCAGTGACCTCCGTCGTCCCGTCCACCGACCCCCTCCGACATCCCCGCCGTCATCCCAGCCACCGACGTACCCCCGACATCGAGGTGAGACCAGCCAAATATCCTTGTATATCTTGTGTTGTTGCTCAAATAGGATATGTGGTTGCCCAAGTGGCCGTTCATGTTCAGTTTACATCTCCGAGTGGCCTATGTTTTGCCGGAGTGTTGATTAATTTTCGTTCCGCAAATTTCAGCGCCGATATGTCCTTTTTAGCAAAGGTCATGCCGGATTTTGTCGTGAATTCTGACATGACTTGTGCTAGAATATGTACAAGTTTAATCTTTTAATTATGATTGTAGGAAATGTCGTACTCGGACGACGACGGTCTTCCGGGGGAGTGTAGCTGGTGCCACGACGATCGAGGTATGTGCGACAGGTTCGTTCGGCTGGACGACGATCGGCGCTTCAGCATTAAGCTCGAGGAGACCTGCGATGTTCATACGGTAAGCAACGACGACAATAGTTTTTTTTCTCCATTAAGCATGACTTCAACTATTTCAACGTCTAATTTTCATATTTTACAATTTGACTAGCTTATCCCATGCCATGCAAGATGCTATGTCTTGGAGAGGATGGGTTTTGAAGACTATGAAAATTTCGAAACAAAGAAAATACACCTAAGGACCCATCATGATATGGATTTTGAAGTAAAGTTGTACAATGCTCAGAGCGTAACCCATTTTGGTTGCCAAAATTGGGAAGCACTTTGCAAAATGTATGGTTTTTATGAGGGTATGATTGTCACCATGGATCTTGGTGATCCTGACAGCGAGGAAGACAATATAGACATTTGGGTCCTTGTTGATACGCTTCCGATTGTACCGCTATGTGAGTTTCTCAAACATAGTTATTAACTAATTTATATTATTTATTTCAAAATAGTTGATAGCTTATTTCCATTGACAGCTTATTTTGATTCTTTAAAGACTGTGCGGAAGATGGTAGATAAAACCCACTACACCAAAGGCACCCAATTAACGTATAAGGAGAAAAATCATTTGATCGCATTTTGTACTCTTCTTGAGAATTACAATGCCTATTATCGAACTCCTCCAAATTATGGTGAATACATGCATCTAGTGCATGTGTTGAACAACGATAACTTCTCTGGAGATACCCTCGTAAGATTTTTTACTATTACGACATTCGTGCATTTTTTGCATACTTCTAAAACTAGTACATCATTGCTAACTACGAAGTTATTATTATGTTTTTCAACAGAAACTCCCGATGGATTGTGTGCCTCATCCGATGTCTCTGCATGGTCGCCTCTCGATTCAACATACCGCCGTAAATCTCACGGAGCTCACTGTGCATATCGGATTTCTAAAACCCGTGAACACATGATCATCAGAGAATGGAAGAAATGTATGGACATTCGCAAGGAGGTTCTTGAAAGTAACATTCAGCGAAAGGCAAGAATGGGAGACAGGCTAATCTTCATTCTCCATAATGGAGAGTCAGGGGCTATCTTGTTTTTTGTTATTTTATCTTAGAAAATTTAGTAGGTCTTAATCGAATGTAATAGGTCCTATGAGGTACAATATGTTTATTATGTGGTAATGTGTTAGAGTTGATAATGATGATCTTGAGGAGGTGTTATGTGATGTCAATGATGAAAACGATGATATTGAGGAGGTGTTATATGACAATGATGTATTATGATGCTAAGTTGTTAATGATATGATGATGATGATGATATTATTATATCATTGGGTGAAAGAACATGATTAGTTTCAAGTGGATGGACATCCACTTAAAACTAGTCCACGGTTCTTTCACCCCATGATGTAATAACTCATTATGATGTAAAAACAATCACTAAATTCCTGTTGTATGAAAACTTGTGTAAAGGTGTATGAATACAACATGAAAAAAAAGAAATAAAATACTAAATAATAGTAGTAGCGCGGGTAAGGAGAAGCGCTACTACTAATTACCAGTAGCGATGTTCCAAAGAACCGCTGCTACTAAGTCAATTTAGCAGTAGCGTGGGTCAAGACGCGCTATTGCTAAGCATTAGCTGTAGCGCCTTATCAGTAGCGCTCCTCCCCGCGCTACTGATAGGCCCAAACCCCGCGCTGCTGCTAGGCTTTTCCCTAGTAGTGTTAGTTAGATGAAAGCAGCCCGTAAAAGCCTGTAAACAGCCCGTGCGATTACCATTAGGCTTTTTTTAGGGGTCGCAAGCATAGGAACTGATTGGCGGAAAAAGCTATTTGCCGCTCGCTGCGTCAAACTGCCGGCGCTTCGCATAGGCGAGCGACCGAGCAGCAACGCAACGGGCCGGCCCGTTTAAACGTTCCAATGCCCCTGGTTTTGGGAACCTTCTAGAGCTTCCCAGCTGGTTTTTTCTGGTTTTGGAAAACTTCTAGAAGGTTCCTTGAATCGGTTTTTTCTTTAATCCGTTTCTCTATTTTCATTTTTCTTTTCTTTTCTCTGTTTTTTCTATTCCTGTTTTTTTCTTTTGTTTCTTTATTCTGTTTTTTTCATTTTCTTTTTTATTTTGTTTTCTCTCATTTTCCTTTTTCTGTTTTTTACTTTTGTTTCTATTTCCTTTTTTTATTAATTTAAAATTTCTGCACAATTCAAAAAAATCATGGTTTCAAAGTTTGTGCATAATTCGAAAATTGTTCACGGTTTCAAAATTTGGTCACAATTCAAAAAAGTTTACGGGTTTAATATTTGTTCACAATATGAAAAATGTTCGCATTTTTTCATGAATATTGAAATTTCATCATATTTCAAAAAAAAATCACAATTCAAAAAATGTTCGCGGTTTAACGAAAAATGTTCACAATCTTATAGTTTTGTTCATGTTCCAAAATTTGGTCGCAATTCAAAAATGTTCACAGTTTTCAAAATTTGTCCGCGGATTCGAAAAATATTCACAATTTTCTAATTTTGTTCACGAAGTTGAAATTTATTCATGTTTTAAAATTTGTTCGCAATTAGAAAAAAATTATGGTTTCAAAAGTTCAGAATTCGAAAAATGTCACAATTTTATAATTTTGCTCGCGATTTTTAAATTTGTTCATGTTTCATAATTTGTTCACAATTCAAAAAATGTTGCCGATTCGAAAAATGTTCGCGGTTTTATAATTTTGTTACCGAATTTAAATTTTATTCATTTTTCTAAATTTGTTCACAGTTCAAAAAAAAAGTGTTTGTGTTGTCAAAAAATCATCTAGAGTTTGTAGAATGTTTGCATTTAAAAAAATGTTCAAGAGTTCAAAAAAGGTTCCTGTTTTCATTTTTTGTTCAAAATTTCAGAAAATGTTCTGAATATTGAAAATATGTTCGCATTTTTCAATTATTCTTCACTGTTTCTAAAATTTGTTCATGTTTTTATATTTGTGTTCAAATTTCAAAATGTGTTCAAACATTGCTCAATTTTTTATAACTTTGTTCATATTTTCCAAGAGAATGATCGAAAACTCTGGAAAAAAATCGGATCTCCGTCTTTACATTCTTTACTAGTTTGCGCTTATTGGATGTCAGTAGGAGTCGCTAGCCCGACTGGCTAGCTGGAATGCCTCAGAGCTGGAGGTAAGGAGTTCGATTCCCTCATCATTCAGGATTTTTCGCTACTTTTTCACATCGTCACAAGGCCTAAAAGGGCGGCCCGTTTAACCATTCCAGCACTCCCGGCTTTGGGAACCTTCTAGAGGTACCCAGCTGGTTTTTTCAGGTTTTGGGAACCTTCTAGAAGGTTCCTGAACCAGTTTTTTATTTTCCTTTTTTTCTATTCCTATTTCTGTTTCTTTTTCTCTTTTTTTTTGTTTTTCAAGTTTATGTTTTCTCTCTCAAAAAAATGTTCGTGCTTTTACAAAAATGTTCGTGTTTTCAAAATTTGTTCATAAATTCAAAAACTGTATGCATTTATCAAAAAATGTTCGGAATTTTCAAAAAATATTTTGTGTTAACAAAATTGTTCAGAATGTTTTTGTTCAAAATTTTGACAACTTTTAAAAAAATGTTCGTGATTTCAAAAAAAATTCCCGTTTCAAAAATTGTTTGCAATTTTCCGAAAATGTTCATAAATTCTTGAACATATTCGTTTTATATTTTCTTCACGTATTCAAAAATTGTTCAACTTTCAAATTTGTTTGGAATTTTTAAAATTGTTTTATGTTTCTAACTTTGGTCTAAAAATGTTCTTGTTTCCCTTTCGGTATCTTTTTTTCCTTTCTTTTTTATTTTTCAACTTTTTTTGAAAAAAGTTTATGTTTCAAAAATTGTTCGTAACCTTAAAATATTGTTCACCTTCAAAAAACCTTCATTTTTTCTAAAAATGGCCGCATTTTCCAAAATTGTTCATAAATTCAAAGAATGTTCGCATTCTAAACAAAATGTTGTGGGATTTAAAAAATGTTCCCTTTTAAAAACTATTCATATTTGCCTTTTTTGGTGTTCTTTTCTATTTGGAATTTTTCAATAAATGTGTTCACTAATTTGAAAAGAAATCATGTTCTTGACAATTTGTTCGCAAACTCAAAATATGTTCGAGGAATTTGAAAAAAAAAAATCTTATTTCTCAATTTTGTTTCATAAATTTGAAAATGTTCTGTAATTTTCAAAAAAAGTTCTAGCCTTCTCAATTTTGTTCACATACTTAAACAATGTTCATGTTTTCTGAATTTTCTGAAAAAATGTGTTTTGAACAAATTATTCATAATTTCCAAAAAAAATCATGTTTAGAAAAATTTGTTCATGATTTCAAAAAAATGTCCCTTATTTTTCGAAAATGACATAGTTTTTCGGAAAATTACAAAAATGTGCACGTTTTCATTTTTTCAGGAGTTTTGAAATTGTTCGGTTTCAAATTTTTGTTCACAATTTCAAAATAAACATGTTCACAATTTCAAAATTTTTGTTCACAATTTCAAAATAAACATGTTCACAATTTCAAAATTTGCAAAATGGGAATAATTTTTTACATTTCCAGAACATTTCACAATTTGTTCACAATTATTGTGAATTTCAAAATGTTCAAAAATTCAAAAATGTTCTGGAAATGTAAAAAATTATTCCCATTTTGCAAATTTGTTCGCGAATTCAAAACATATTTTCGTTTTCAAAATTTGTTCACATATTCAAAAATGTTCATTTCTGAAAATTGGTTCACAAATTCAAAATGTGTTTGCATGTTTAATTTTTGTTCGCAAATTCTAAAATATTTAGTATTGCAAAAATGTTCTTGTTGTCCAAATTTATTCATATTTTCTAAAAATCTACAGTTTTCAAAATTTGTTCACAAATTTTAAAATGTTCTTGTTTTCGGAATTATGTCACAAATTCTAAAAATGCTCGAGGTTTTTTTTAAATAGCTTAGTTTTGAGAACATTATCACCTTTTCAGTTTTGTTACTTGTTTTGGAAAAGATGTTTTGCATTTACGAAAATAGTTCATAATTTAGAAATTTTTCTCGTATTCAATTTTTTTCCTACTTGTTTTTAGTTTCTATTCAGTTCCCAAATAATGTCGCGTTTCCAAAAAAAAATCCTTTTTTACGCTTGAAATTTTAATATAAGTTTAAATATGTAATTGTATGCAATAAACCTCTGTTAGTACATTGGCTATGGACTCGCTTAGGTTCGTTAATGCTGGCGCTGCATATTTTTCATATTAACTAGCGTGTCGCAGTGGCTAGCGCGCGGTGCTTATCTACAATAAGCGGCGCATAGGAGTTCCCTGCCATTGTGCGGTGGGGAGCTCCTATGTGGTCGCTCGAGAATATCCTATTTGACGCTCTTTGCGACAAATTGCTGGCGTTTCACACAGGCAAGCGATCGAGCAACCACGCAAAGAGCCGGCCCAGTTTTTGCGCGTACAACCGGCACTAGCCAGCCGGTTTTAGGAACATTCTAGGAGGTTCCCTGACAGTTTTTTTTCTTTTACTGGTTTTTCTGTTTCCTTTTTTTTGTTTCTGTTTCTACTTCTTTTCATTTTCTTTTCTTTTTTCCCTTTCAAGGTTATTTCATATTTTTTAAACTAAGTTCATGTTCACAAAAATTCTTAAATTTAGAAAAATGTTCTTACCTTTATAAAAATTTTGAAATTTAAAAAATTGTAGGTTTTAAAAAATCATAATTTTAAAAAGTGTTCATGATTTCCAAAAAATGTTTTTGTTTTCACAAGATGCTGCAAATGCTTTTGATCAAAGTAAAAAAAAAGTTCGGGTGTTCAAAAATGTTCGTAAATTTTAAAAAATGTTCATGATTTCCAAAAAGGCTTTTGTTGAACTTTTAGAAAAATGTTCTTCCTTTAAAATCTGTTCGCCTTTTCAAAAAATGTTCATGTTTCAAAAAGTGTTTTTACGTTTCATAAATTATTTTTCTAAAATTTTAAAATAAATGTTGGCTTCTAATAAAACTCCAAATTTTTGCAGAATTTGTTCGCCTTTTCTATAATATGTCCAACACTTCGAAATATGTTCCCATTTTCAAATTTTGTTCTCAAATTAAAATAGTGATTGTGTTTTCAAGAAATCTTCTGGAATTTGTAGAATTTTCGCATTTTTAAAAAAATGTTAAAGAGATAAAAATATTCCTGTTTTCATTTTTTTTCAAAGTTTCAAAAAATGTTCTGATTTGAAAATATGTTCGCATTTTCCAACTATTCTTCACAGTTTTTAAAAATTGTTCATGTTTTTCAATTTGTGTTTGAAATTCAAAATTTGTTCACATGTTTCGATAAGTGTTCAAAATTTGTTCAATATTTAAAAATTCTATTCATGCTTTCAAACATTGCTCAATTTTTTATAACTTTGTTCATATTTTCCAAGAGAATGATCGAAAGCTCTAAAAAAGATCGGATCTCAGTCTTTACATTCTTTACTAGTTTGCGCTTATTGTATGTCAGTAGGACTCGCCAGCCCGAGTGGCTAGCAGGAATGCCTCCTGAGCTGGAGGTAAGGAGTTCAATTCCCTCCTTCCCGTTGTTGGGTTCCCCCTCACTCCCGCTCGAGCGCAGTTGACCAGTCGCTCGGTTCTCCCTCACCGTTAACATTTCCAAAATAGGAAAAAGAAAAGAGAAAAAACGAAAAAAGTGAATTCAGAAAATCTCACGGTTTCTTGACAAAAAGTTGAAGAAACTAAAAAAATAGTTCATGGACTTGAAAAAAAGTTCTCCGATTTTGGAAAAAATTCATCGAAATAGGAAAAAGATCATCAAATTTAGAAAAAAATTTCTTCAAATTACAATAAAGTTCATCAAATTTGAAAAAAAATGATCGATTTTGAAAAAGTCCATTGAATAAGAAACAAGTTCATTGGATTTGAAAAAGAGTTAATCAATTCAAAAAAATATAATAGAAAATGGAAAAAAAAATCTCCCGTTGTTCGTTGTGTGGTTAGTGTTACTTCTCACTTGCCAAAGGCACCTGAGCCAAGTCACATGCGTTGACAAAAAATGTTTATGAGGTTTTTTTTTCATGGATTTAAAAATTGTTCATGAATCTGTAGAAGTTCATAAATTTGAATTTTTTCAATTTCTTTGAAAAGTGTTCACATATTTGAATTTTTTTTGCTTCAACTACACGAGTAGGTCGAGACCACCTTGTCATGCTTCTTTTGCTTCGGCTTCAGTATAGGTGACCCCACGGCATGAGTCATGTAGCACATCAGCAGACATTACAACTTCCACTCCATACACCATAAAGAATGGTGTGAACTGAGTGGAATGATTTGGAGTTGTTTGCGAGCCCCATAGGATGGAAGGAAGTTCCTCCACCCAAGCACAATCTGCTCTCTTCAATGGGGACACCAGTCGAGGTTTCAGTCCTTGTAGGATTAAACCATTAATTTGCTCGCTCGACTTGACCATTGGATTATGGGTGTGCTAGTGAGGCAAAGTGCGGTCTAGTGTTTTGAGACCAACAGAACTCCTTGAACTCGTGTGAAGAGAAGTTTGTCTCGTTATGTGTGATGATGCCATAAGGAACTCCTTGAAACGGAAGATTATTCCCCGCATGAAGTTGACTACTGCTGAACCATTAAGCTTGGTAACTGCCTTGGCCTTGATTCACTTGGTTAATTTATCATCTGCCACAAGGAGATGAGTGAGTGGCGAATCTAGAAATAAAATGGAGGGTGCCCTCAAAGTTATGCAGAGAAAATTAAACACTCTTTTGAAGAAAAAAACGGTTATCCCCAAATACATTCATCAAAATAAGCTCAAACTATCCCAGATTACTACTGGAAACATTTATTATTCACTAGAACCTTTTCAGATTTCTTGAAAATATCAAATTTTGAACAAAAAATTGAATATGTTTAGCAAAACAGGCATTATCTCCAAATTCATTCACCCAAATAAGCTCAAATTTGCCAGAATATACTTACTATAATTTTTCAGATTTTTTTTAAAATATCAAATTTCGGAATATTGAATCTATTCACTAGAATAGCCATTATCTCAAATATGGACATGAAATTTCTCAAGGCTAATACTAGTAACCGATTAACCATACAATGAAGTTTCATACAATTCGCACACCAATACATCAAGTATAAGAGAAGCAAAAAAAGAAAAAGACAATGATATTGGTGTTGCTTCTTACTAATGCTATTGTAGTTCTAGAACACCTCCACAACAAAGTCCAAGTGACAAACTGCAAGACATCTATCCAAATAGGTACCAATGTTAGTGATATCGTAAGGCATCCTCAAATGACTATTAATACTATTAGAAAAACAGAAATATACCTCTAAGAAATCACATTATACTAGGGAGGCAAGTGTCCTTTGCCATTGTGCTTGAAAAGATCTCCAAAATTTACCTTCCAATCCCACTTCAAATTTGTGCCCACTAGCTTTGTTACTTACCTTCAACAAATAAGCTCTTCTCACTTCACTTTGAATTTCAGGGACATAATCCTCTATTGGTATTCGATCAACTAGATCACCAAAAATCTGACTCGGATGGAGTTCTAGTATACGATGCCTTGGTGGTTGGTTTGTGCGCTCGTTAGTTGGGGGATTGGTACTCTCATTTGTGGGTGGGGTAGTGCTCTCATCAGTTGGGGGATTGGTATTCTCAATTGTAGTTGTGGGGGGGGGGGGAGGGGTTAATAGTGCTCTTATCGACATTGGTTGACTGATTAGTGCGCCCATTTGTCGGAGTTAGTTGAATTATGTTCTCAAGTGGGGCTGGTTGAACAACGACATCAATTGGGGCAGTATTTTATCGGGAACCACAGGAGGGGAGTTTGAACTGCATGCTTGCAGACCAACTACGCAAAGTCCTCTTTCTCTTTATTTCAACAAAAAAGTAAAGATAACATGGATTAATTTCAGGATATGAATAACCAATCACCAACACAAAATCACTGTTACCAGCTAGAGCTAGTTGGAAGTTACTATGAATTAGTAGCAAAAAACAGCAAGCGGTAGCTAAACAGCAGAGAAGCTAAACAATGGTAGGAGGTTAGCTACTATTCGGATGATTTTTGAATCTGGTCTAACTGTCAGCAGAGGAGTGGCAGCAGTCGAACGACGCTAGAGCTTGGACCCGTTGCCTAGTTTTTTTTTTTGAGACAATCACGCGAAGCTTTTATTAACTTGTGCCAATGTTCAAAGGTACAAAAGAAAGATTACCCGGGTTGCCCAACCACACATGGCGGCCAAACCCCAACTTCAAACTATGCTTCGCTAGATTGTGAGCCTCGACATTCGAGCTCCTAAACTCATGCACAAAATTACAAGAAATAAACGATGAACTGTGTTCTATAATTTCATGCAAAATAGCTCCATATGTAGCTGGCGTTTTGCTCTTGATGTCATCCACCACGACTTTGAAATCCGATGCAACGTGAACCATGCGAAAGTTGAGATCTTCAGCAAGCGCCAAGGCCTCCCTGACCGCCATTGCTTCAAGCGTCGATGGGTCCTTGATCCCTCTGGTAACAAGAGCCAAAGCACCCTGAAAGGAGCCCGCTTGGTCATGACATATTGCAGCAGCCACTTCCCATCCTTGGTTGGCTCTGACCGCCGTGGACCCGTTGCCTAGTGCAAGTTGCCAGCGAGCCATAGGCTCGAGCAAGCCCCTAACCAACTACCACGCTGGACGCTGCGATGGGGAAGGCTGGAGCCCGAAGGTCGGGATGAGGGGGAGAGTGGTGGCCCAGCCCAGGCAGATGGCCCATAGCCTGAAGACGAATCCGTAGGGTGGCCTGAGCCTGGCAACTGGAGAAGGATAAAGAGGAGATAGCAGTGGTCGTCAGGCCGCGAAGAACATAACTCTAAACTAGTCCTCTCTCGGTACCATTTTTCCGTATTGTCCTTCCTCTATTAAGACACATGTACCCAAATTGTACCGGGGAGAATCTACAACCCTGGCTGCTACATAAGAGTTGGTATCAGTAGTCTCTCGATCCACCGCGCATGAAGCTCGATCCATCGGACTGTGGTTGGTGGCGACATTGAGTTGCTGCTGTAAATCCAATCTCTCAGCAGGAACAACTGATCCGTAGGTCGATCTGGCTCCCAGGATGCGAGGTCCAACCGCCATGGAGCAACAAATTTCTGCCGCCATGGGAAAAAAGAAATATGAGCTGAAGTCAAACCACTACGTGTGGTCAATAACCTGTACCAGACTCATGCATGACCCTCTCCCTCTTCTCACTATCACGTACACACCAGTGCACATGCATCTATACCAATATAAAAAGCCCCAAAGGACCCAAAGGACAGATCCAACATATCTCAACCATCCGATCGCGTTAATCCAACAACCCTTATTGTCCGGATGTTTAGCAGTAAACACGTTTAGCACTAATCAATCCTGATGATCCCCTTCCTTACGTGTACCTTTCGCACGAAAGGAACCGCCGTCCGTCGCATCGCATCGACCCGCGCCCCAATCACATCGCCACACCTGCCCCAACCACCGCGACCTGACCTGCTGCTCCTTCGCCGCCGGCCAGTGCCTGCATCCGCCCCACGCCGCGCCACCATCGCCTCCTAAACCACCTGCTGCCCGGCCGTCGGGGCCGCTGCCGTTGGAACAGGGACGGCGCCGCCGCCGCCTTCCCGCCGCCACAGTCTTCCGTCTGCTGGACGGCAGTGACGCCGCCACCTCCTGGATTGCCTGCCGCCGATGGCGCCGAGAGTCAGTCAGTCGCCGCAGTCACAGGGATTGCCTGCCCTCGAGCGAGGTCACACTCGCAGCCACCGATGGCGCCGATTTTGACAAGGACTCCTGCCATATAAGCGCGCAAGGGATCTGAGGTGCGTCCCTTCAACACAACCATCGTCTCCAACAAATCAGAAAAAATACACGATTTCTCTTCCCTCTTCTTAATTCCCTTGTCGCTTTCGTCTTCCCCAAAGACATGGCCGGCTTCTCTCATCGATGTGAGTACATGATTACATATATGTGATCTACTGTATTGCCATTGAACTAATGTGTATAGCAGTAAATCAATACTGCAAAGTGAAGTTTACTTTCATTTGTAGCTGCGGAAAAGTTTTGCAATTCTTTTGAGAACAAGATTAACACTTGTCTGGATTATGTAATACACGTTATTATTATTTTGCCCACAATGACATGCATGTTTAGCCAAGTTTATATGGTTGACATGCTTACGTTTTTTTTTGTTCTTGCTTGTGAAATTGTACATTGCAACGAAAAATTGTCCGAAGCATCCTTGCCTAAACAACTTTGTTTTTTGGGCAGCAATTTTCATTTTAGTCTACTTGCTTTTTTAATTTACCCATACTTTCCCATTGCATTGCCAGTTGTCGGCGACGTGTTCAGGAACTCACATGGCTCAAACACTGGTATGCTCAGTCAAAATATATTTATATTATATAATTAATTATCAAAAGCACACTAACTGATTTCTTCTTTCATATTTTATAATCTGTTAATTGTAGATATTGCTGGTGTAGTCATGTACGTGGGCCCAGTTGACCATGATACATATTCCCCTCTACGCATGAGGGAAGCAGGATTGATCGACGCTGGCATGCAAATTATCTTCCTACACATTTTTGAAGAACTAGCTGAACGCCATTGGAATGAACTTCTTTCTGCTGAAGCAAATGTTGGCTTAATCATGGCAACCTCGATGAAGGTTGATCAACTATCCAGTAAGCTTTTCCTTCAGAAGTGTCGTACCATTTTAGTGTCACATTATTACTAACTTGAGAATTGATGACAAAAACTCTTCTTAGCACGGGGGCAACAACTTTATGCATACATTACTCCTCAAGTTGCCACAATGTTCACTTTCTTAAAGGCCAGTATCTGTTATATTTCTTAATTTTACTAAATTCTCAAACAACTAGACTAAATGTTCGCTTATCATTTTTTGTAGGTGTGCATCATCAAGTTCGTCATGACTTGTATTTCCGTGATGCTATCAAGAATGAAGTTCTTCTTAGGTAGGATGCCCGCAAACGAGACGACATGGATAACTCACTTGTCCCCAAGATAACCGCGACTGAAGTAGACTTTCACTCTGGTCAATCTTCCCCCGTGAAGCAAATTTTCAAGTATATAAGGGGTGGTCAGCGTCCACCAATCAACGTCAACAAGATGGATCAATTGGACTAGGCATAAATGTCTCAAATAAATAAGAAGTGTGAAACTAAAGAATTTCAAGCCCTTGGATTCCTAGCCTTTTCTTTCGGTTGTTGAATTTTGAGATTTTCTTAATGACTTGTCTGATGATGGAATATTGTGTAAACCTTTTATTTTGATTACATATTCCCTTTTCTATTTTGCACATGGCTACACGTGAGTTGCACGTGCACGTTTACTAGTGTCAAGAAAAAGGATAGACTCACTCTCTCTCCTCTCTCACACAATAAATCCACACTTTTATTCCACCTTTGGTAATATAAATCATTTAAATCTTCTAAAGCAACATTTTTATTTTGAATTTTTTTATATGTTTGAACTTTTGCACAAAGACCTTTAAAACAAGATCAATTTTGGATACATTTCAAACACATTTAAATCCACATAATATATTCCAGTGCGGGTAAGTGCCTTGAACAAAACCAACATGTCAAATATGTTTTTTAATTTAGTGAAATCATTCTTTTGAAATGAGCAAAACCAGTTTTAAAAACTAATGGGAGTTTTTTCTTCGTGAAATTAGTTTTTCCATAAGACTGGATTTTTTTTTCAAATGGGTGAAATCGATTTTTCAAATGAGTGAAATATGTTGTTTTAAACTAGTGGACTATGTCTTCCCTGAAAATGAGTGAAATTATTGTTTTGAATTGAGTGAAATAAGTACTTTGAATTAAGTGAAATAAGTGGTTTGAAATGAGTGAAATCACAGTTTGAATATATTACACACTCTCTGTTTTTAAGAAATGACTAGAATCTATTTTTTCATAAATGAGTGAAATCGGGTGAAATGAGTGAATTCAGATTTGTGAAATGAGCGAAAACAATTTTACTACAATCTGCTCCACATATTTTGTAAGAATTCAGTTCCTATTTTTTGAGATATCGGTTTCACGCTTTTGAAGTGAAGCAATTTGTTTCGTACATTTTGTATCATATCGATTTCAGATATATTGATATAAACAATCTGACAATCTCATTAAAATTGTAATCCGTTTCACATTATTTTTATTAGAAGTTATGTTTCACATCTACACATATTGAAATACACATATTTGAAGAGAAATTAATTTCACATATTTTGAAAAATATCTCTTGTATAGTTCGAGCCGATCTGTTTTTGCCTTAATAACGAGATAAACATTTTTATTCACATTTTTTTGAATCAAGTTCATAGAAATGAGTGAAATTGTTAGTCAAACTGATATTTGTGAAATATAACTGCAATGACTAAAATCACTTTTATGAAATGAGTGGTAATGTTATTTTTAGAGGGAAATCAATGTTTTTAATGAGCAAAAGTAGTTTTTTAAGTTTGATATATGTCTTTTCAAATGAACGAAATAATTCTTTTGAAACAAGTAATATTTGTAAAATCTGTGAAATGGTAAAGTTAAAACTAGTCCAAATATATTTGTGATTGATCCTGTTATGAACATCTCAATACGAGAATATATAAAAATATTCAAAATGAATATTTGGTTCACAAATTATGGGCCAGTCAAAATGCCATATGGAAAATAAAGTGCAATCCTTTAGTTGGAGAAAGAGAATTGCGTGTGCACGCAGGTCCTTCTCTTCTTCTCGAAAGAGGTTTTCACCCCGCTTTTATATATAAAGCAACAAAACAAAGTACACGGCCCAATGATACAGTGTGGTGAGAGGCCCTCTTACAAAGCAGATCAGAAGATACAACAATAACCTAGAACAAGCTAACACCTCACCAAGATCCGATCGACAACTCTTGAGCTCCACGATAACACCCTCAAGAAGGTGACGACACGTAGTGTTGCCGTTGCCGAATCCATGCAAACAGATATAGGTTTTCACCTGGAGCCCTGGCATAACGAGACCCTCGACGACGACTCCAAGAAGCAAAGGGCACCCACAAGCGACGCCGGTGCCAAATAGCGCGGAGCTTTCGCTCAGGCGCTCGCCAATGCCACCAGGAGGAGTGCTTATCAACAACTCTACGAGGGCCAGCCCATCCACACCAGATCTGGGCACTACCTGAGCAACCGAGAGCCTCCCACCACTCCACCCCTTGTCGCCCACACGACAAGAAGTAGAGTCACCACTGCCACCACATGGCCTTCCGAAAAGCCAACCGCGAAGTCCGCCATCCGAGACCACTGTGCCGGCATCCATGGACCTGGACACCACCGTTATCCACATCATGACCCCCCACCACGGTAGTAGGAGTAAAAGGGACCTCCTTTCACTCCTAGCCCGGCATCAGCCACCGGGTCTGGGTTAGCGCCTCCACAGTAGGAGGTGCCCACACCATCCTCCCCTACCAGTCCCGGTGGACAGTGGGGATGCAACCCAGTGGCTGCCGACGGCCACCGCCGAGCAAGCTCGAACGACGCTATGCCCATGGTCTCTGGAGCCAATCCATCCAACGACACAGCAACACCCGAAGAGCCGAGCTCAGATCAACGCCATGAACAAGCATCAGACACGAACAGCACAAGCGGACAAAGTTAGCCCATCATATCCATGCGCTAGCCATCGTCCACTACCATGAACCAGATCCACGCCGCACGCCAAAGAAGTCCACGACCCAAATCGCGCCGCGGGCAAAGCACAACTGCCGCGCTGCCCCATCTCCAACCGGAGAGCCCGGTAGACACCGCCACCCGGACCAAGACCATCCTTAACTACTGGTAGCGGAAGCTCCGATCCGCCTCGGGCCCAGATCTGGCCCGCCCGAGCATGGACCCTAGGTCCCAACCATCACCGGCTCGGACCTACAAGAAGGGAAGACGCCACCACCGCCCGCACCCCACAAACAAGTGTTGGGGAACGTAGTAATTTCAAAAAATTTCCTACGCACACGCAAGATCATGGTGATGCATAGCAACGAGAGGGGAGAGTGTTGTCTACGTACCCTCGTGAACCCAAGCGAAGCGTTGACACAACATAGAGGAAGTAGTCGTCGTCCTCCGGTCCAACCGATCCAAGCACCGTTACTCCGGCACCTCCGAGTTCTTGACACGCGTACAGCTCGATGACGCACCCTCGATCTCTAATCCAGTAGAGGCTCCGAGGGGGAGTTCCGTCAGCACGACGGCGTGGTGACGATCTTGATGTTCTCCTGTCGCAGGGCTTCGCCTAAGCACCGCTACAATATGACCGAGGTGTAATATCGTGGAGGGGGGCACCGCACACGGCTAAGGAACGATCTCAATGATCAACTTGTGTGTCCATGGGGTGCCCCTACCCCCGTATATAAAGGAGTGGAGGAGGGGGAGGGCCGGCCCTCTCTATGGCGTGCCCTAGGGGAGTCCCACTCCCACCGGGAGTAGGATTCCCCCTTTCCTAGTCCAACTAGGAACCCTTCCATATAGTAGGAGTAGGAGAGAAGGAAAGGGAAGAGAAAAGGAGAAGGAAGGAAGGGGGCGCCCCCCCTCCCTAGTCCAATTCGGACTAGCCAAAGGGGAGGGGTGCGGCCACCCTTTAGGCCCTCTCTCTCTTTTCCCGTATGGCCCAATGAGGCCCAATACGAATTCCCGTAACTCTCCGGTACTCCGAAAAATACCCGAATCACTCGGAACCTTTCCGAACTCCGAATATAGTCGTCCAATATATCGATCTTTACGTCTCGACCATTTCGAGACTCCTCGTCATGTCCCGATCTCATCCGGGACTCCGAACTCCTTCGGTACATCAACACTCATAAACTCATAATATAAGCATCATCCGAAACCTTAAGCGTGCGGACCCTACGGTTCGAGAACAATGTAGACATGACCGAGACACGCTCTCGGTCAATAACCAATAGCAGGACCTGGATGCCCATATTGGTTCCTACATATTCTCGAAGATCTTTATCGGTCGACCGCATAACAACATCGTTGTTCCCTTTGTCATCGGTATGTTACTTGCCGAGATTCGATCGTCGGTATTCAATACCTAGTTCAATCTCGTTACCGCAAGTCTCTTTACTCGTTCCGTAATACATCATCTCGCAACTAACTCATTAGTTGCAATGCTTGCAAGGCTTAAGTGATGTGCATTACCGAGAGGGCCCAGAGATACCTCTCCGACATTCGGAGTGACAAATCCTAATCTTGAAATACGCCAACCCAACAAGTACCTTTGGAGACACCTGTAGAGCACCTTTATAATCACCCAGTTACATTGTGACGTTTGGTAGCACACAAAGTGTTCCTCCGGTAAACGGGAGTTGCATAATCTCATAGTCATAGGAATATGTATAAGTCATGAAGAAAGCAATAGCAACATACTAAACGATCAAGTGCTAAGCTAACGGAATGAGTCAAGTCAATCACATCATTCTCATAATGATGTGATCCCGTTAATCAAATGACAACTCTTTTGTCCATGGCTAGGAAACATAACCATCTCTGATAAACGAGCTAGTCAAGTAGAGGCATACTAGTGACACTATGTTTGTCTATGTATTCACACATGTATTATGTTTCCGGTTAATACAATTCTAGCATGAATAATAAACATTTATCATGAAATAAGGAAATAAATAATAACTTTATTATTGCCTCTAGGGCATATTTCCTTCAGTCTCCCACTTGCACTAGAGTCAATAATCTAGTTCACATCGTCATGTGATTTAACACCAATATTCATATCTGTATATGATTAACACCCATAGTTCACATCATCATGTGACCAACACCCAAAGGGTTTACTAGAGTCAATAATCTAGTTCACATCGCTATGTGATTAACACCCAAAGAGTACTAAGGTGTGATCATGTTTTGCTCGTGAGAGAAGCTTAGTCAACGGGTCTGTCACATTCAGAGCCGTATGTATTTTGCAAATATTCTATGTCTACAATGCTCTGCACGGAGCTACTCTAGCTAATCGCTCCCACTTTCAATATGTATCCAGATTGAGACTTAGAGTCATCTGGATCAGTGTAAAAGTTTGCACTGATGTAACTTTTACAACAAACTCTTTTATCACCTCCATAATCGAGAAACATCTCGTTTAGTCCTTACTAAGGATATTCTTGACCAATGTCCAGTGATCTACTCCTAGACCACTATTGTACTCCCTTGCCAAATTCAGAGCAAGGTATACAATAGGTCTGGTACATAGCATAGCATACTTTATAGAACCTATGGTGAGGCATAGGGAATGACTTTTCATTCTCTTTCTATTTTCTGCTGTGGTCGGGATTTGAGTCTTACTCAATTTCATACCTTTGCAACACGAGCAAGAACTCTTTCTTTGATCGCTCCATTTTGAACTAGTTCAAAATCTTGCCAAGGTATGTACTCATTGAAAATCTTATCAAGCGTCTTGATCTATCTCAATAGATCTTGATGCTCAATATGTAAGTAGCTTTTACTGAGGTCTTTTCTTTTTAAAGAACTCCTTTAAAACACTCCTTTATGCTTTGCAGAAAAATTCTACATCATTTCTGATCAACAATATGTCACTCACATATACTAATCAGAAAGGCTGTAGTGCTCCCACTCACTTTATTGTAAATACAGGCTTCATCGTAAGTCCATATAAAACTATATGCTTTGATCAACTTATCAAAGCGTATATTCCAACTCTGAGATGCTTGCACCAGTCCATAGATGGATCGCTGGAGCTTGCACATTTTGTTAGCACCTTTAGGATTGACAAAACCTTCTAGTTGCATCATATACAACTCTTCTTTAATAAATCCATTAAGGAATGCAGTTTTGACATCCATTTGCCAGATTTCATAAAATGTGGCAATTGCTAACATGATTCAGACAGACTTAAGCATCGATACGAGTGAGAAAATCTCATCGTATTCAACACCTTTGAACTTTGTTGAAAACCTTTTGCAACAAGTCGAGCTTAGTGGATAGTAACACTACTATCAGTGTCCGTCTTCCTCTTGAAGATCCATTTATTTAACATGGCTTGCTGATCATCGAGCAAGTCACTCAAAGTCCATACTTTGTTCTCATACATGGATTATATCTCAGATTTTATGGCCTCGAGCCATTTCGCGGAATCTGGGCTCATCATCGCTTCCTCATAGTTCGTAGGTTCATCATGGTCTAGTAACATGACTTCCAGAACAGTAATACTGTACTACTCTAGTGCAGACTGTACTTTGGAAGACCTACGAGGTTTTGTAGTAACTTGATCTGAAGTTTCATGATCATCATCATTAGCTTCCTCACTAATTGGTGTAGGAATCACTGGAACTGATTTCCGTGATGAACTACTTTCAAATAAGGGAACAGGTACAGTTACCTCATCAAGTTCTACTTTCCTCCCACTCACTTCTTTCGAGAGAAACTCCTTCTCTAGAAAGGATCTATTATCAGCAACAAATTTGCCTTCGGATCTGTGATAGAAGGTGTACCCAACAATTTCCTTTGGGTATTCTATGAAGACGCACTTCTCCGATTTGGGTTCGAGCTTATCAAGTTGAAAAACCCTTTTTCATATAAGCATCGCAACTCCAAACTTTAAGAAACAACAGCTTAGGTTTACTGCTAAACCATAGTTCATACGGTGTCGTCTCAACGGATTTAGATGGTGCCCTATTTTAAACATGAATGCAGCTGTCTCTAATGCATAACCCCAAAATGATAGTGGTAAACTGATAAGAGACATCATAGATCGCACCATATCAAATAAAGTGCGGTTACGACGTTTGGACACACCATAACGATGTGGTGTTCCAGGTGGCGTGAGCTGTGAAACTATTCCACATTGTTTTAATTGAAGACCAAACTCGTAACTCAAATATTTGTCTCTGTGATCAGATCGCAGAAACTTTATTTTCTTGTTACGATGATTTTTCCACTTCACTCTGAAATTCTTTGAACCTTTCAACTATTTCATACTTATGTTTCATCAAGTAGATATACCCATATCTGCTCAAATCATCTTGTGAAGGTCAGAAAATAATGATACTTGCCACGAGCCTTCATACTCATTGGTCTGCATACATCAGTATGTATTATTTCCAATAAGTCAGTGGTTTGTTCCATTGTTCCGAAGAACGGAGTTTTAGTCATCTTGCCCAAAAGGCACGGTTCGCAAGCATCAAATGATTCATAACCAAGTGATTCTGAAAATCCATCTTTATGGAGTTTCTTCATGCGCTTTACACCGATATGACCCAAACGGCAGTGCCACAAATAAGTTACACTATCATTATTAACTTTGCATCTTTTGGCCTCAATATTATGAATATGTGTATCACTACGATCGAGATCCAACAAACCATTTTCGTTGGTGTGTATGACCATAGAAGGTTTTATTCATGTAAATGTAACAATAATTGTTCTCTAACTTAAATGAATAACCGTATTGCAATAAACATGATCAAATCATATTCATGCTCAACGCAAACACCAAATAACATTTATTTAGGTTCAACACTAATCCCGAAAGTATAGGGAGTGTGCGATGATGATCATATCAATCTTGGAACTACTTCCAACACTCATCGTCACTTTCCCTTCAACTAGTCTCTGTTTATTCTGTAACTCCTGTTTCGAGTTACTAATCTTAGCAACCGAACAAGTATCAAATACTCAGGGGCTACTATAAACACTAGTAAAGCACACATCAATAACCTGTATATCAAATATACCCTTGTTCACTTTGCCATCCTTCTTATCCACCAAATATTTAGGGCATTTCCGCTTCCAGTGACCATTTTCTTTGCAGTGTAAGCACTCAGTTTCAGGCTTTGGTCCAGCTTGGAGCTTCTTCGCGGGAGTGACAACTTGCTTGTCTTTCCACTTGAAGTTCCCTTTCTTTCCCTTTGCCCTTTTCTTGAAACTAGTGGTCTTGTCAATCATCAACACTTGATGCTCTTTCTTGATTTCTACCTTCGTCGATTTCAACATCACGAAGAGCTCGGGAATCGTTTTCGTCATCCCTTGCATACTATAGTTCATCACGAAGTTCTATTAACTTGGTGATGGTGACTAGAGAATTCTGTCAATCACTATCTTATCTGGAAGAATAACTCCCACTTGATTCAAGCGATTGTAGTACCCAGACAATCTGAGCACATGCTCACTAGTTGAGCGATTCTCCTCCATCTTTTAGCTATAGAACTTGTTGGAGACTTCATATCTCTCAACTCGGGTATTTGCTTGAAATATTAACTTCAATTCCTGGAACATCTCATATGGTCCATGACGTTCAAAACATCTTTGAAGTCCCGATTCTAAGCCATAAAGCATGGTGCACAAAACTATCAAGTAGTCATCATATTGAGCTAGCCAAACGTTCATAACGTCTGCATCTGCTCCTGCAATAGGTCTGTCACCTAGCGGTGCATTAAGGACATAATTCTTCTGTGCAGCAATGAGGATAAACCTCAAATCACGGATCCAATCCGTATCATTGCTACTAACATCTTTCAACATAATTTTCTCTAGGAACATATCAAAATAAACATATGAAAGCAACAACGCAAGCTATTGATCTACAACATAATTTGCAAAATACTACCAGGACTAAGTTCATCATAAATTTAAGTTCAATTAATCATATTACTTAAGAACTCCCACTTAGACAGACATCTCTCTAGTCATCTAGGTGATCACGTGATCCAAATCAACTAAACCATGTCCGATCATCACGTGAGATGGAGTAGTTTCAATGGTGAACATCACTATGTTGATCATATCTACTATATGATTCACGCTCAACCTTTCGGTCTCCGTGTTCCGAGGCCATATCTGTATATGCTAGGCTCGTCAAGTATAAACTGAGTATTCCGCGTGTGCAACTGTTTTGCACCCGTTGTATTTGAACATAGAGCCTATCACACCCGATCATCACGTGGTGTCTCAAAGACGAAGAACTTTCATAGCGGTGCATACTCGGGAGAACACTTCTTGATAATTAGTGAGAGATCATCTTAAGATGCTACCGTCAAACAAAACATAATAAGATGTATAACAGATAAACATCATATGCAATCAAAATATGTGACATGATATGGCCATGATCATCTTGCGCCTTTGATCTCCATCTCCAAAGTACTGTCATGATCTCTATTGTCACCGGCACGACACCATGATCTTCATCATCTTGATCTATATCAATGTGTCATCACATGGTCGTCTCACCAACTATTGCTCTTGCAACTATTGCTATCGCATAGCGATAAAGTAAAGCAATTACTTGGCACTTGCATCTTATGCAACAAACAGACAACCATAGAGCTTCTGCCAGTCGCCGATAACTTCAACAAAACATGATCATCTCATACAACAACTTATATCTCATCACGTTTTGACCATATCACATCACAACATGCCCTGCAAAAACAAGTTAGACGTCCTCTACTTTGTTGTTGCATGTTTTACGTGGCTGCTACGGGCTTAAGCAAGAACCAATCTCACCTACGCATCAAAACCACAACGATAGTTTGTCAAATAGACTCCGTTTTAACCTTCGCAAGGACCGGGCGTAGCCACACTTGGTTCAACTAAAGTTGGAGAAACTGACACCCGCCAGCCACCTGTGTGCAAAGCACGTCGGTAGAACCAGTCTCGCGTAAGCGTACGCGTAATGTCGGTCCGGGCCGCTTCATCCAACAATACCGTCGAACCAAAGTATGACATGCTGGTAGGCAGTATGACTTTATCGTCCACAACTCACTTGTGTTCTACTCGTGCATATAACATCAAACCATAAAAACCTGGCTCTGATGCCACTGTTGCGGAACGTAGTAATTTCAAAAAATTTCCTACGCACACGCAAGATCATGGTGATGCATAGCAACAAGAGGGGAGAGTGTTGTCTACGTACCCTCGTAGACCGAAGCGGAAGCGTTGACACAACGTAGAGGAAGTAGTCGTACGTCCTCCCAGTCCAACCGATCCAAGCACCGTTACTCCGGCACCTCCGAGTTCTTGACACGCGTACATCTCGATGGCGCACCTCGATCTCTAATCCAGAGAGGCTCCGAGGGGAGTTCCGTCAGACGACGGCGTGGTGACGATCTTGATGTTCTCTGTCGCAGGCTTCGCCTAAGCACCGCTACAATATGACCGAGGTGTAATATCGTGGAGGGGGCACCGCACACGGCTAAGGAACGATCTCAATGATCAACTTGTGTGTCCATGGGGTGCCCCTACCCCCGTATATAAAGGAGTGGAGGAGGGGAGGGCCGGCCCTCTCTATGCGCCCTAGGGAGTCCCACTCCCACCGGGAGTAGGATTCCCCTTTCCTAGTCAACTAGGAACCCTTCCATATAGTAGGAGTAGGAGAGAAGGAAAGGGAAGAGAGAAGGAGAAGGAAGGAAGGGCGCCCCTCCTAGTCCAATTCGGACTAGCCAAAGGGAAGGGGTGCGGCCACCCTTTAGGCCCTCTCTCTCTTTTCCCGTATGGCCCAATGAGGCCCAATACGAATTCCCGTAACTCTCCGGTACTCCGAAAAATACCCGAATCACTCGGAACCTTTCCGAACTCCGAATATAGTCGTCCAATATATCGATCTTTACGTCTCGACCATTTCGAGACTCCTCGTCATGTCCCCGATCTCATCCGGGACTCCGAACTCCTTCGGTACATCAACACTCATAAACTCATAATATAAGCATCATCGAAACCTTAAGCGTGCGGACCCTACGGTTCGAGAACAATGTAGACATGACCGAGACACGTCTCGGTCAATAACCAATAGCGGGACCTGGATGCCCATATTGGTTCCTACATATTCTACGAAGATCTTTATCGGTCGGACCGCATAACAACATACGTTGTTCCTTTGTCATCGGTATGTTACTTGCCCGAGATTCGATCGTCGGTATTCAATACCTAGTTCAATCTCGTTACGGCAAGTCTCTTTACTCGTTCGTAATACATCACCTCAACTAACTCATTAGTTGCAATGCTTGCAAGGCTTAAGTGATGTGCATTACCGAGAGGGCCCAGAGATACCTCTCCGACATTCGGAGTGACAAATCCTAATCTCGAAATCGCCAACCCAACAAGTACCTTTGGAGACACCTGTAGAGCACCTTTATAATCACCCGATTCGTTGTGACGTTTGGTAGCACACAAAGTGTTCCTCCGGTAAACGGGAGTTGCATAATCTCATAGTCATAGGAACATGTATAAGTCATGAAGAAAGCAATAGCAACATACTAAACGATCAAGTGCTAAGCTAACGGAATGGGTCAAGTCAATCACATCATTCTCATAATGATGTGATCCCGTTAATCAAATGACAACTCTTTTGTCCATGGCTAGGAAACATAACCATCTATGATAAACGAGCTAGTCAAGTAGAGGCATACTAGTGACACTATGTTTGTCTATGTATTCACACATGTATTATGTTTCCGGTTAATACAATTCTAGCATGAATAATAAACATTTATCATGAAATAAGGAAATAAATAATAACTTTATTATTGCCTCTAGGGCATATTTCCTTCAACAAGCAGCCGCCACCACCGCTCAAGCCACCGAAGCCGCGCCATTGACCGGTGCCACCACCAAGATCCGGACGAGCCAGAGAAGGGCATCGGCACAACGAGGCCCACCGTGCCCAGCTCATTCCCTGGCCGACCAGCACTACCATAGAGGAACAACCGGGGCCACCAACCCTCGCCGCGCATAGCCCGCGCCCTCCGTTGCCACCGGAGGCCAAATCGGCCCTGTCCACAATACGTCGCCAGCGTAGCCGATGCGCTCCACCCATCGGGCCTGCGCATCCACACCGCCCGCGCCCAGCCAAGCCGTGCAGCCGCTGCAGACTCAGCACTCGCCCACGCCGTTGCCGCGGACGTCTGCCTTGCTGCCACTGCATCCCACGTTGCAACAGGCCACCGGGAAGGGAGAAAGCCCCCCCCGAAGCGGGAGCGGGAAGGGCAGAGTCCTATCGCTGCATTCCTTGCCATTACATGCCAGTCTGTGATGCCAATCACCTACTAGAATAAAAATAGAAATATGCCAATGAAAACAAAGTCGGCCTACCATAGAAAAAATCTCTTTTCTCCCTTATCCATTTAGCAAGCAATTCTCCTTTACTAAAATGTCCCATCCATGAGTACGATAATAAGCCACAGCTGCCATCTGTTGCAGAACGGTCTTCCTACCCCTTTGAGTGGCAACTTTCTCGCTGTACCTTCTGAATACCAGACCACATCGATAACTACTAAGCAGTTCCTTGGATTTTGAGAAAGTAAAATCAACCTGTTAAGACATTTTTAAAACTAGATCAAATGACTAAACAATAAACAACAGCTCCTAATTACAATTCTGTTGTAGTTAAACATGCCGTGTGGAATCTACGAAATGTTGACATATTTTTACACGCAAAAAGGGATATGATGATTCTTTAGGAAGCAAAACAAATAAAGGTTTTGTCCTATTTTGTCAAACGTAAAACGAAATAGACTCTAGCCTAATTCTGTCTATTGGGCCAAAAGAAAAAAAGTCAAGGAACAATTTCAGATTAACATACGTATTGTAAGTGAGCGTCTAAGGGGGCTACTTAAAGACTTATATTTGCTTCTATGAAATGAGAGTGGAAGCTGCTAGTGGGTCGAATGCACATTAGAACTGGCATATGATACTATCAATCTTCAACTGGTTGCCTCGCCAACTATGATGATAAACCTCAGCTACCATCTGTTGAAGAACAATTTTCCTACTACTTTGAGTGGCATCTTTGTTGATGTACCTTCTGAATACTAGACCACATCGACAACTAATAAATATTACCTTGTATTTTTAGAAAACAAAATAAACCTTATAAGACGTCTTTGAAACTCTAGATCAAATGATTAAACATTAAGCAATAGCTCATAATTATAATTCTGAGGTTGCTAGTTACACATGCTCGTGTGGTACATACGAAGACGTTGATTTTTGAGATAAAAAAACAAATCAAGGTCTTGTCTTGTTTTGTCAAACATAAAACAAAAACTTAGAATGTAGCATAATTCGGTCTCTTGGGCCAAAAGGAAAAAGGTCGAGGAACAATTTCAGATAATCATACATCTTGTAAGTGAGCTTCTTAGGGGCTACTTAAATACCTATATTTTCTTATATGAAATGAGAGTGAAAGCTGCTAGTGGGTCGGATGCTCGTTAGAACTGGCACACGATACTATGAATCTTCAACTGGTTGCCTTGCCGACTACGATGATAAACCTTAGCTGACATCTGTTGCTGAACAGTTTTCCTACCCATTTGAGTTGCAAGTTTGTTGTTGTACCTTCTAAATACCAGACCACATTGACAACTAATAAGCAGTACCTTGGATTTTGAAAAAATAAAACCAACCTTCTAAGACTTTTTTGAAACTCGTGTTTAAATGATTAAACATTACCAAATAGCTCATAGTTACGATTCTGAGGTTGGTAGTTACACGTGCCATGTGGAACCTATGAAGCCGTTGATTTTTGAGGAAGCAAAACTAATCAAGTTCTTGTCCTGTTTTGTCAAACGTAAAACGAAAACTTAGAATCGAGCACAATTCGATATATTGGACCAAAAGGAAAAAAGGTCAAGGAACAATTTCAGATCAACATACATCCTGTAACTGTGTGTCTCAGGGGGTGCTTAAATATCTATGTTTGCTTCTTCGAAATGAGAGTGGAAGCTGCTAGCGGGAGGAATACACGTTTGAACTGGCACATGATACTATCAGTCTTCAATTTGTATTTGTTGCTCAAAAATTATACATAAATGGTTTCGATGTTATGGGACATGATGAGCTTTATCTCACATTTCTGTCCGATTGCCAGCGAGAGGCCACTAACGCAGAACACTCCACTCGCCCGGGACTTGGTGCGGGCTGCCTTGAGCTCAACGTTCTTTACATAGATAATTAATAAGCAGTACCTTGGATTTTGAGAAAATAAAATCAACCTTCTAAGATGTTTCTAAAACTCTAGGTCAAATGATTAAACATTAAAAAATATCTCATAATTACAATTCTGAGGTTGCTAATTAAACATGCCATGTGGAACCTACGAAGAAGTTGATTTTCGAGGAAGCAAAACAAATCAAGGTCTTGTCCTGTTTTGTCAAACGTAAAACGGAAACTTAGAATCAAGCATAATTCGGTCTATTGGGACAAAAGGAAAAAGGTCAAGGAACAATTACAGATCAACATACATCTTGTAACTGAGGGTCTCAGGGGGTGCTTAAATATCTATGTTTGCTTCTATGAAATGAGAATGGAAACTGCTAGCGGGTCAGATGCACGTTAGTACTGGCACACGAAACTATCAGCCTTCAACTGGTTGCCTCGCCGACTACAATGATAAACCTAAGCTGCCATCTGTTGAAGAACAATTTTCCCACCCCTTTGATTTGCAACTTTGTCGCTGTACCTTCTGAATACCAGACCCCACCTACGACTAATTAGAAGTACCTTTGATTTGAGAAAATAAAATAAACCTGTAAGACTTTTTTGAAACTTTAGATGAAATGATTAAACATTAAACAATAGCACACTATTACAATTATGAGGTTGCTAGTTACACATGCTCGTGTGGTACCTATGAGACGTTGATTTTTGAGGAAGCAAAACAAATCATGGTACTGTCCTGTCTTGTCAAACATAAAACAAAAACTTAGACTCTAGCCTAATTCAGTCTGTTGGGCCAAAAGGAAAAAGGTTAAGTTACAATTTCAGATCAACATACATCTTGTAATTGAGCGTCTTAGGGGCTACTTAAATGCCTATATTTTCTTCTAGGAAATTAGAGTGCAAGCTGCTAGCAGGTCCGATGCACGTTAGAACTGGCACGGGATATTATCAATCTTCAACTGGTTGCCTCGCCGACTACAATGATAAACCTCAGCTGCCATCTGTTGAAGAACATTTTCCTACCCCTTCGAGTTGCAACTTTGTCGATGTACCTTCTGAATACCAGACCACATCGACAACTAATAGGTAGTACCTTGGATTTTGAGAAAATAAAATCAACCTGTTAAGACATTTTTAAAACTCTAGATCAAATGATTAAACATCAAACAATAGATCACTATTACAATTCTGAGGTTGCTAGTTACACATGCCGGGTGGAGCCTACGAAGATGTTGATTTTTGAGGAACCAAGATAAATCAAGGTCTTGTCCTGTTTTGTCGAATGTAAAACGAAAACATAGAATCTAGCATAATTCGGTCTATTGGGCCAAAAGGAAAAAGGTCAAGGAACAATTTTAGATCAACATACATCTTGTATGGTGGGCGTCTTTGGGGCTATTTAAATACCTATATTTGCTTCTATGAAATGAGAGTGGAAGCTGCTAGCGGGTCGAATGCACGGTAGAACTGGCAAACAGTACTAGCCATCTTCAACTGGTTGCCTCGCCGACTACGATGATAAACCTTAGCTGCCATCTGTTGCAGGACAGTTTTCCTACCCATTTGAGTTGTAAGTTTGTTGTTGTACCTTCTGAACCCCAGACCACATCTACAACTAATAAGCAGTACCTTGTATTTTGAGAAAATAAAATAAACCTTCCAAGACGTTTTTGAAACTCTAGATCAAATGATTAAACCTTAAGCAATAGCTCATAATAACAATTTTGAGGTTGCTAGTTACACATGCCATGGTGTACCTACGTACGAAGACGTTGTATTTTGAGGAAACAAAACAAATCAAGGTCATGTCCTGTTTTGTCAAACGTAAAACGGAAACTTAGACTCTAGCCTAATTCCTTCATGCACGTTCAGAAAAATATCTTAGTAAGTGAACCAAAAGGAAAATGGTCAAGGAGAAATTTTAAATCAACATACATCTTGTAACTGATCATCTCAGGGGGGCTTAAATATCTATATTTGCTTTTACGAAATGAGGGACGAGTGCAGGTTTGAACTGGCACACCATACTATCAATCTTCAACTCTTTTTATTTATTCCGATCAAAAATTATACACAAATGGTTTCGATGTTAATGCGACATGACGAGCTTTATCTCAAACTTCTGTCCAATTGCCAGCGACAGGCCACTGACGCTGAAGACTCCACCCGTCCGAGACTTGGTGCGGGCTGCCTTGAGCTCAACGTTGTTTACATAGATAGTGAAGCTCTTTGGTGCGGACTGCAGCCCCATGAAGACCACCTTGCCGATGACCTGCGCCCGACTCGGCGCGTATGAGTTCTGCACCACATGCGAACTCACCTTGGTCGTGACCATGCCCTTGCTATCCTCCCTGTCGCAGCTGAATCTCACCAGGGTCCAATTGCCTCCCACACGGCCCATCTCCGGCGACTCGCCGTCATCCAAGAACAGCTCCCCACTGGCCGTCCCATTTTCTGCGGCGCCACAAGGAGGTGGAACTCGCTTTGGCGTCGGCGGACGTGGTCGGGCCCGCATGCTGCAGCAGTAGGATGTTGCCGCCGCCAGGTGCGCGTTGCCAAGTCAGCCGGCGCTGGGAGGGTCACACGCTTGCCGACCTTCATGGTGTAGGCGAGGAGTAGTCGTAAAGACTGAACCACCGGCGCCGGAAATAGGCGTCCACGGTGGTGGCACCGGCTCTAGCACCGGAGAGACAAGCACGCCGCGGCCTAGCAGGAACTGCCTGTCCACGCCATAGGTGTTCGCATCCTGCGGGTAGGAGAAGAAGAGTGGCGCGCGATGGGCGCCCCGTCGTGTGCGCCTCGTACATTAGCGTGTACATGTAGGGGAGCAGTCGGTACCGCATACCCAACGCTTTCCTCGCCGACCGTGCCGTCGGCTCCCACACATAGAGCTCTCGCCGGAGGGTTGTCTTGTCTGCGTGGGCCTGGCGAACGGGTAGAATGCGCCAAGCTGAATCCAGCGGCTGCAGAGCTCCTGGGTCGTGTTGCCGTTGAAGCCGCATATGTCGGCGCCCGTCATGGGGATGCCGAAGAGGCCAAAGTTGAGGATGGTGTTGATGGAGTGCGCAAGCTCGTCCCACCGCGACATTGTTGCCGGTCCAGTCGCGCGTAACGGCGGAACCCACAAAGGTAGAGCGGCTGAGCACGAAGGGCGTCGTGCTGTGTCCCTGAGCAGCCCGGCGTGCGTGGCCTGCGCCTGGAGGAGGCGAAGAGATTGTGCGCGTCATACTGGAAACGCCGTTGTAGTGCAGCGTTGAGACCGCACGGTCCTGTAGTTGATGGGAAGGTGAAAGCCGGAGTTGTTGATGCGGTAGGGCGGGTCGTCCAACGGATTGAGAGGCTGCCACTCCTTGAAGTTGGAGGGCTCGTTGATGTCGCACCAGAGCCCATCCACAGGGATGGTCCGCCAAACTCAGAGATCTTTCGTGCCCAGTACTCGGTGCTACGCGGGCTCATGAAGTCCAGGAAGTAGACCTCGCCTGGCCACGCCTCGCCTACCAGGTTGGCGCCGTTTAAGCGAGGAACAAGTCCTCGTGAGGTGCTGCTTGCCGTTTGATAGCCGGGTGTACGGTGACCACGTATTTCTGGCTATTGTTGTGGAGCCGGTCCACGAACGGCCGGAGCTGCTTGGACGGATAGTTCACCGGATCCAGCGTGAAGTCCTGGTAACCGTCCATGTAGTCGATGTCCGACCAGATCGCGTCCAGTGGGATCCTGGCCTTGGCGTAGCCGGAGACCACGCCATCCAGATCAGCCACGTTCTTGTAGCCATACCTGGACTGGTGGAACCCTACAAGTGCAAGATCGAGTGAGCGTAGCAGAACATAGCATGTGCATATATGCCTACCAAGAAGTTACTCGTACCGAATGACCAGTAGGGCATGGGGGCAGGGCGGCCGATGAGCTGCGTGTACTGCTCCACGACGTCGGCGGGAGGGACCGACGAAGAAGTAGAAGTCTAGCACGCCGCCGATCACCTTGTAGGTGACGTAGGATCCGCCATACAGTATGTCCATCCCATTGCTGTTTAGGAGGAGCACGCCATGCGCGGCACCGCCGGGCGCACGTCCATGTAAAACGGGTGCGAGCCGTAGAGGTTGAGGTCCGGTTGGTCGGACCACGTCACGTCCCCGTTCCACAGCGTGAAAGTGTCATTGTGTTGTAGCCGGAACGTTTCTTTTTTCTGCTCGCCCAGCCCGTACAGAGATGCCCGGTCAGCCGGCAGCGTCGATGTCACCTCAAGTACCTGCATTCCAATTTCACGGCCATCCATCACTTGCTACATACGGACCATGGTATGGCTTTACATCGATCTACTTGCGGATCAACTAATTAAGCTACACCAGATAACATATATAGCAATGCATGGAACACTTGTAACGTACCGGTCCTTGAAGACAAGGTTGGCGGAAGTGTCAAAGAGGATGTCGCCGGTGGAGCGACGGATGACCGTGAAACGGAACGGCCTGGCGTGGATGGTGAAGGTCAGGTCCGAAGACGCGCTGGACATGGTGCTGTTGCTCGGCATGGAGGGATTGCCCGGTGAGTTGAGCAAGACGTCCTTTAGCTGCGGCCCAGACGCCGGGCGTGGGATGACGTCTTGGGGGACCTCCCATCGCCGATGGTCAGCATCGGTGATGCGCCGCGTAACCGGCTGTCTGTCTCAAGACTGCCGTTGTCATAGGAAATTAAATATGTGAGCAAGAACCAATTTATCTAGCTAGTTTATTGAAATGAAACATCAAACACACTTGCCTTGCGGTTAGGGTGAGACTCTTCACATCAGGCCCAAATTCTGTCGACCCGCCGACGAGCTTTAGCTTGGCCGATATCAGCTTCCCTGACTGCGCGGTTGACTCGACGTCATACACTGCACTGCAATGATGGACGAGGAGGCAGGTGAGGATGGTGAGGAGCACAAAATGATCAGTGGATGGCAAGCCAATTGCCATGACTGGATGACCGGATGGTGTGTGCAACACAAGGGATGTCTAGCATCTGCTGCACGCTCGGGGTTATATAGGCCAGTAATCATCTGGAATGTTTGGAAAGTTTTTAATGCGTGCATAGGATTACCTCTAGATAGATAGGCGCTATACGAGCCAGTACTAATTCAAAGCTTTCAAGTGAAGAGTTATCGCTTCATCCAAATGAAGAACTAATTAATTCTTACTTGCTAAAGAAGGAAAATAATCAATGCAAACAAATGTGAACTGCAAATACATGCAGAGTACATATGGATGATGAAGAAATTAATTTTGACTTTCTAAAGAAGGAAAATAATTAATGCAAACAAATGTGAACTGCAAATACATGCACTACATCTATTTTGAATTAACTGCCATTTTAACTGTGTACTCCCTCTGTCCGAAAATACTTGTCATCAAAATGGATAAAAAGAGATGTATCTCAAATTAAAATATGTCTAGATACATCCCTTTTTATTCATTTTGATGACAAGTATTTCCGGACGGAGTACTAAGTTAAACTCGGTCTATGCCAAATTTCTACCAGTTTGACCCACTTAATCGAAATAATACACCAAAATATGAAAAAGACAAATTTCTGATATAATACCCGTCATGAAAGATATGCTCAGAATATATATTTGCCTACTGTTGTTGATATTGATTCATTTTTTTACAAAGAATAAAGTCAACTTTGTGGCCCTATTTTGATATTTTTAATAGGAATTACCCGATGTGAGATGTATTTACCGGTATCACCCCATTTTGGGTAAGTTGTGCCACATTGAACCTTTTAATAAAAATGAGCATGTCTTGTCAAGTGGGTTCCGACTGCCAGGGTGCATATGACATGCCATGTCAATGAGTTTTTCTCCATAGTCGGTTTCTCCATGTTGTCAGGGATTAGGCCAGGATCAATGCCCTCACAGCAAGCCAACAATGAACTCAAGTTCTACACACGCGAACCCGTGGGCACACAGAGAGGGAGAGGAGTTTTGCGATGCGCTTAACCGCGCGTTTTCTGGGCTTCTTTCTTTTATTCCATCAGCTAACAGAAAAGAGTGCATGACATCTGACGTGCAATGGATTGCGCCGAACAAACAACACGTTTTTGACCGATAGCCATACTACCAAGGCCATGTTATTCTCATGTGAACAGAACTTACGTGTAGCAAGAAAATAGGATAAGTGGAACTTGAGGCAACAAGATTAGAAGTAGACAACAATTGCCTCCCTAAGCTTGGTGCACCTTCTTCATGATGTGCATGCCAATGCGCTCTCTCATCTCCTGGAACTTGACTCTCCCAAGGGCCTTTGTCAGCTCACTGATCTTTGGTGCCAAAATGTTCAATGCCAATGTCTCCATTCTCCACATACTCTCTGATAAAGTGATACTGGATATCAATATGTTTACTTCTTTCATGATAAACTAGATTCTTGCTTAAGGTGATGGCTTTACTATTTGTCGACCCTCAACACCACTTGATCGAACTCTCTTCCCTCGAGATCAGCAATTCATCTGCCCAGTCAAATTCCCTGACAAGCTGCAGCTGCACCGACAATGTATTCAGCCTCGCAAAAGGACATTGCGACATCTTTTTTTGTTTCTGAGAGTTCTAGCTAATAGGAGTCGATCCCATGTAGAAAATCATGCCAATAGTACTCTTCTGGTCATTGACATCACCAGTTAAAACACTATCACTATAGCCATAAATCTGCTAGTTCTCTTTTTCACCCTTCTCATATAAGCAGCCAAAATTCAGAGTACCAATTACGTACCTGAGAATATGTTTCACTGCCTTCATATGTTTGTTAGTTGAGCTTTGACATTTCTGGGTTTAACTATACAATGTATCCTTTTGTATTTTGATCAATATCATCTGTTTACTCATTATTATAATTTAAATTTCATAATCATTTGGAGGGTACATATATTGTACTATTAATGTTTGGAGAGACAATGGGATCCCTTTAGGCAATATAGCCTCAAATTTTATAGTAAGTACTCTAGGACTCACTTTTAAGTGTCTTCTTTCCTTCTACTCTATAATCTACTCATATAGAATGAATATCTTATTTGACATCATTTTACCTCATGATGCAGAGAAGGTGCTTTTTCTGCCTTCATGTAAACTTTGATGACGATTTTACGGCTTCATCTAGTGAAAGGTCTGGCTTGATTTCTATTTGGTGTCCATATCACATGGCCATGCAGCATGTTATGGAGTATAAGAATCGGGACTAGTCTAGCGAGTTGCCTAATTGTGGTAGGAAGATTTGGAATCTCAAAGTCACAAATTCCACAAACATTATAGGTGTCCAGCATAAAAGGGGGAGGTGTAATATAAATGTTCCCCATGTGTGGTATTTGTGGGCGTGAGGATGAGGATGTTTTTTCAGGCTCTCGTTAACTGTTCCATGAAACATGCCCTTTGCTTTCAACTTACAAACATCTGTCAACTTATGAGGGAGGACCCCTTTTCGTGATCTAGTCAAGACTAGCTTCCACACTTCCTCGGCCAGTTGAATGATGACTTGCATTGCAAGATTCCGTTTCTTTTTGGAGGCTTGGCATTTACATAAGAATGTGATATTTGGTTGGAGGACTGCCTCTGAGGAGACCTCTTCATTGATTATGTAGAATTATTTTTGAATCTTTTGGTGGCCTCTCTTCTTCTCTACGATCACATGTAAAGGTAAATCCTCTAAATAGATTAAGTGTAAAGGTTTCTAGTGTTGTGCTCGACAATGGGTAAAGGTTTCTGAATCTTGGTTGAAAAGTTGGGAAACCAAGGTACAAATGTATAAAGGCAATGCCCATAAGCTTGGTCAAGCAACACTATGAAATAGATTAAGAACTTGCTTCAGGCTCGAACAATTCTAGTGAAGCTATCAACCTCACTAGCGTTGCTAGTTGCAATAACTTATGAGTAGATAATGCAGTTTTCTCGAATAATGAATGGTTGAAAATAAATGTCCATACAAATGAGATTGGACAAGATTTCATATGTAGGAAATTGGATCGAGATTCATATGTTCACTAGTAGCATCTCTCATACTTCCACACATTCATAGTTGTATGTGTATCCTAGTTACACGGCCAAAACTTCCTAAGGCATTGCTCATTATATTGATATTGTTGAGGCTTTCCTCATTGCCTAATCATCAACTGTGTTAATGAAAGACTTTGTTTTTACTTCTCATCAACCTCCATTATCATTCTATTTTTCCATAAGTTTCCAGCCTAAACTTGTGCCCATTTTCTGCATTACTAGTTTCATGGTTGGGTGCCGCATTTTCACAATTGTATTTGGTTTTGTACCTCGGGTTGGTGTTGACATATTTCCATTCCATAACATTCTTTGCCATGACAGTTATTCTTTCGTTCCCAACAAATTTGTCACTATAAATCTAAATCTTTGGCATTGGGAATTTTGAGTTGACCCATGCATTGAGTGTTGCGGGTACTTGGTAAGTTGTTTATGTGCATTGAACAACTAAGAATTATATATATGCTTAAAGACGAACATTGATTAAACTTGGGGATGATGATACGCCCTAAACGTGTCTATAATATTCGAAATTCAAATGTCAATTTCTTATCATTTTGTACCATATTTCATATTTTATTTGGCCAGCCAAAAAATAAATTATAATAGGGGCAGAATTGCATATTTTTGTCATCGGAGGACCCTTCCTAGACTCAAAAAAATATGGAGGAAAAAAAATCACATTTTCATAACTTCCTCGATCACGATGGCACGACAAAAGGTGAGGATTGGGGGCACAGGGGCTCCACATGCTCTGCGCATGTTCCTTGGGCTAGGGCGTGTCCCCAAGGTGCATGGGGCCCATATGCATCCCTAGGGGTGCTCTATGGAGGGTATAAATCTACACTGACATTCATGAACTGCCTTATTCATGAACTGCCTTTTTAGATTGTTTTCTGGAGTTATGGATCTCTGACAACTGACAAAAACGAAGATGGGAGACAAATTTTGCCCTATATAAACTTGAGCTTTGTTTCAATCATGAAAGCAATAGTGGGGTTGCCATGTTTGTATTCTTTTGTATCGAGACCTCACTTCATTAAATTATGGTCATGTTTAGTAGATTCTCAGCTTGAGGAGCAGATATGTGAAAACCCACAGGTATAGGGGATCGTTTGTAGCCTTTTTCGATAAAAGTGTTGAACCCAACAAGGAGCTAAAGGTAGAACTTATATTCTAATCAAGTTCTGACGACCACCAATACAACTCTACACACACTAACTTTTGCTTTACATAGAACAAGAATAAGACTTACTTTACTTTGCCAGAATAAAACTAGAACTACTTTTCCAGATAATAAAAGTTCATAGTAGAGAGTTTTTTAGAACAATTAGAAATATTGTCCATAGGCAATGGAATATAACATGATAGATACTTATCATATACAATGAGTGAGAGGCATACGCTAACATACTTTCTATACTTGGATCAAATGTTCTTATGATTGGGACTCTAGCAAGCGTCCGCAACTAGTAAACATCATTAAGGTAAAACCCAACCATAGCATTAAGTGTAAAATCCCCTTTTCTCCCATACGTAGTGACCCCCTTACTTGGGTTTAAACTTCTACCACTCTCACAATCCACTAAAAGCGAGTCATGAACATATTGCAACACCCTACAGCAGGAATTCCCACACGTGTGCGCGACACGGAGGACACCATAGACAGCACCATATCAACATATAACTCATATCAATCACACCATACCACAATTAACCCGTAGAACAAAAGAAATCTACTCACACATCATAGGATGGCTGCACATCATTGGGTAATAATATGTAGCATAAAGCACATGTTTAAGTATAGATTACATTGGGAAAAGAAGGGTTACACCGCTGCATATAGGGGGTGAGAGCTGGTGATGACGGTGGCCAAGTTGTTGGTGTAGATCACCATCACGATGGTTCCCCCAGCGACACTCCGGCGCCACCGGGAGAGAGCCCCCCTTCTTCTTCTTCTTCTTCTTCTTCCTTGACTCCCTTCCTAGATCGGCGGAGGGTTTCCCCTCTAGTCCTTGGTCGCCATGGCTCCCGAAGGGTAGGATCCCCTCCGAGATTGGATCTCTCTCTCTCTCTCTCTCTCTCTCTCTCTCTCTCTCTCTCTCTCTCTCTCTCTCTCTCTCTCTCTCTGGTTTGCGCTCCTGCTTTGTGGCCTTTCACCGTTTGTCATATTCCTGGAGATCCGTAAATCCGATTGGGCTGAAATTTTGAGGGGATTTTTATTCGGATATTAGTTTCCTTGCAGCCGAGGGACACCCCCAATGGACCTTCGAGGTGGACACAAGCCTGATTGGCACGTCCTAGTGTAGGGGGCGTGCCGTGTGAGCTTGTGGGCCCCTCGAGCATTATCTTGAGTTGATTATTGCGCCAAAAAATCTCATATGTTTCATAAAAATCACCTTAACTGTTCATCACGTTTGGACTTCGTTTGATCCGGATTTCTGCGAAATACAAAAACATGCAAAAAAATAGGAACTAGCTATACATAATTTATTTTCATTTTCACTTGATATATATAATCTTTCATATGGTTGATCCAGGCTATGCGGTATGGCTACATACAACCAGTAGGTAAGATTTTTTGGGCCTCAAATAACTACATCGTAGCCGGAAAATGCCAATGGAGGCCGAGCTCGATGGAGCTCGGTATTTTTTTTTCAAAAGTCATAGTTCAAAGTCTAAAACCATGAAAACATATATCCTTTCCGCAAAAAGGTGTGAAAATCATTTGGATTTTGTTTTGTTTTGTAGGATGTACAGAAAAACAAAATTCTGGCCCAACAACAAATATAATCATCAGACCAACTGAGAAATACGTTTTATGATTTATTTATTTTCTATATGTCAGGTGTGAAATTATATGGCTATGAATTTTCGTGCATATGAAATACACATGTGTGTGATTGTTCACAAAAAATTACAAATATTTTTAGGTTGTAGAAATTTTGTTTTCAAAACTGGCAACGTGGAGCTCGGGCTCTAAAGCCCGCACTCCATTGTAGCTTCTTATTAGGCTTTAATAGGGCCATGGAGTCCTGCCCCATGTGTCATGGTTTTACTAATATTGTATATATGCCGCTGTCTTCAAATCTTCATCATGGTGATAGTAATAGTTCATATAGATGTTTTGGACCACAGTGTCTCCTTCAGTAGAAAAGAGGAAAAATTTGTAAATGCCGCAAGTAGGAGAGTTCACCGTTCTACTATTTTTAAGTTTTCAACATGAAGAATACTCTCATCCATTTTGATTCCACTTATGTTTGGCTATATACTGCGACCTTCCAATTATGTTCTGCTACAAACATAACTCCTACTTCTCCAGTATATAGCCATATGAACTTTGCTCTCGTTTCTGGTTTGGATATGCAAGAAAATTCCAGAACGCATTAATTACCTATACACACTAACTTCTACTTTTCCATTATTTCCTTATATGAAATAAAATAAATAAGATGAATAATCAACAGATATACCTGGTGAAACCAAATTTCTCTAATATATATATAAAACTACACCAACCTCTATCAGCGAAGAGCGGCGTGCCGCCACACTACTAGGGAAAACTCTAGTAGTAGCGCGGGTTTTGAGGCTAGCAGCAGCGCGGGTAGCCGCGGTACTAATAAGGCGCTACAGCTAACTTATAGTAGTAGCGCGGTCCGTACCCGCGCTACTACTATTGACGATATCAGCAACGTTTTTGCGGAACGCGCTACTATTAGTTAGCTGTAGCGATTTCGTTGTCCCTCGCTACTGCTATATCTTTCATCATTTTCCCCCTGTACCCCTTTCCCTCTTTCCCTTTCAGATACTAGGTACTACTAGATATCAAATTCATAAACCATTATAAGTACTAGGTAGTACTCCCTTCGTTCCAAATTACTCGTCGTGGTTTTAGTTCAAACCACGATGAGTAATTTGGAACGAAGGGAGTACTAGATAACAATTTCATGCATAGTCAACATGCATCCTCAAGCAGTACAAGGTCATATCGACGGCGATCATCATATGTAGTTCTAGATGATATCGACGACGATCATCATATGTAGTTCTAGATGATATCGACGACGATCATCATATGTAGTTCTAGATGATATATCCACACACATATGTAGTTCTAGATGATATCGAAGACAATCATCATCCTCAAGCCTGGGCGGTTGGTGTTCCTGATAGTAATTAGGATGGCCTGTCCAACACGAAGATTCTTGCCATCGAGGAATTTCTTCCACCTAATCGAGTTTAAGTGTGTGCGACCGTCCGTGTCCACGCGGTAAGTACAGGTTGTGACGGAGCCCCTTGCAGTAAGGCGTAGTCCAGCTGAGTCTTCTTCATCAGGCTCGATACCATAACTCACAGATAGGCTCTTTGCGAATTTCTGAATAAGAAAAACATATCAATTAATAAATAGGCTCGCAAATAAGTACATATGGATTATCTACACTATTAATAGTTCATTAGATTCTACACTAATAAGCATGTGATCAAACTCTACACTAAAACATATCATCGACTAGATTCCACACAACATACCATATCAGTGGACTGTACACTAAGTATTTCATCGGATAATTTGCATTTGTAAGTATAACATACCATATCATGTCGATCAACCATGGTACTTGTCAGACGGGTCACGAATGGCACCCCGACAAAGTCGGCACGTGGCAGAATTATGTCCCACAGGTTGGACACCTCCTCCTCGCTCAGCTCGTTCTTTGAGCTACGATGGCTTCATGAAGTGGGTCCTCATCATCTTCATCGTGTGGGTCCTCATTATCTTCATCATCTTCGTCATCTTCATCATCTTCCACCAGGTTGAGATAAATGACAACCAGCTTGGGTCTTTCTGCTCTAAAAGAGAAGCTGATGAACTCACCACCAGTAAGATGCATGCGGGCGACGAAATTGGCCCATCCATCTCCTCCAATCTGCGACATATTGCGTCCTTTCTCGACCTTCATAGTGTACGGCCCCCCAGGAGCCTCAAATGTCGTCTCCTGTCAGCTTGTTGAATTTCAACCTCACATTGCATGGGACGATCTGTGCAAAATAAGCAAAATGACACAATGCAGTAATGCCAACACTAAAAATAAAATAGTTATTACATTTCATCTAATTTCTTACCGCCGCATGATGAAAACTCGGCTGGAAGTAGATGCCGAACAGCTAGGGCTGGAAAAAAAGCTCGAAGCTCGCGAGCTAAACAAGTAGCTCGTGACTCGGCTCGAATCGACTCGAACTCGAAGAATAACGAGTCGAGCCGAGTTTTAGTTTAAGATCGTTTATAGACCAAGTCAAACGAGCCAATCTCACGAGTACTCGTGTAACTCGTTAAACTCGATACAATAGATCAGCCACTCCCAATACAAAGAAAGATCAGCCACTAAACAACCTACGTCCCAGGCGCACAACCCAAGGCCGAGCAGTTGAAGGCCTAGCCTCCTAGGAGACTCACGCGTTACAAGAAAATTACAATTGTTTAGTGATATATATGTTTAACATATACATAACCATTTTTATCATATTTGAGGGCTTTATGTTTATATCTTAAACGAGCTTAACAAGCTAAACGAGCAAGCTCGCGAGTTATACGAGTCGAGCCAATCTTGGGTTTGAACTCGTTATAGTAACGAGTCGAGTCGAGCTAGCTCGTTAATGAAACGAGCTCTAGCGAGTCGAGCCGAGCTGGCTCGACTCGGCTCAAATTCCAGCCCTACGAACAGCTTGCCAGTTGCAAGGCTGCTGGCGCACCTTGACTTGCATAGTCGACATAGTGGTGGTGGTGGCGCCATTTTTCTAAAGCAATATGAGCAAAGGATTAACGATCCACTTCACAGGAAAGAAAAATAGTATCATCTGATATTTTTGGTTCTTCCGTGAGAAGCAATTTGATGGAAAATTATAATCCTAAGATCTAGTAACATATTAGATGACAAGGTACCACCTACATTTTGCCAAAAAATAACTTATTACAAAAAAAACAAAAGCATCTATCTATCCATGTACAGAAAAAATAACAATAAAATGGTGCATAATAAATCAACTAAATCAACTAGCCTACTAAATCAACTAAATAAAATGTTCTAAATCAACTAAATCAACTAGCCTACTAAATCAACTAAATCATATCAACTAAATCAAAATGTTGCATATGAACTAGCCTACTAAATCAAAATGTAGTAGGGAGGATGGAGAAGGAGGGGCGACTTGAGGAGGGAGAAGAGAGTAGGATGGAGGAGGAAGGCGGAGCGAGGAGGGGCCGGCCGGCGGCCAGTGGAGGGAGGACGGAGGAGGAAGGCGGAGTGAGGAGGGGCCGACCAGCGGCGAGTTGAGGGAGGACGGAGGAGGAGGCCGGTACCGAGTCCAGCAAGGAGGAGGAGGTGACGGCGGCACAGAGGAAGGAGGGGCGACGAGGGAGGACCGGCGCGGGGGGTTGAGGGGGAGATCCAGTGAGTGTGTGAGTGTGAGTGGATCGGATAGAGGAGAGGGTGGATGGGAGATGGAATGGCTTAGCAATAGCGCGCTATAGAGAAAGACGCTACTGCTAAACTACCTAGCAGCAGCGCCTTTCACAAAGAAAGCGCTACTGCTATGTGTCAGCATGTAAAAATAGACTTCAATGTATCAAAAATACATTGATCATCAACGATCTTTTTGTGTACAATCTGATTTGTCAATATGAGTCCTCACCGGTTTAGGAACCGGTGAAGACTCATATTGCGGCCACAAATTCTACACATCGAGTTCAATGAAGACCAAGTGCTTGTCAAAGTTTGAGAAGTAACATATTTAAGGTGGTAGAAACTCTCTTCACGGAGCGAGGTGGGACTAAATTTTTGTAGTAAACTTAGCAGTAGCGCTTATTGGTGAACTGCACTGCTACTATGCTATGTAGCAGTAGCGCTCTTCCTGATAACGCGCTGCTGCTAGGACTAGCCTCGCGGTGGCCTCGTGGGAATTATATCAGTAGCGCGTCTTAGAGCGGGCGTGCTACTGCTATATTTATTTCAGCAGCGAGTTAAGCTTGTGCGCGCTACTGCTACATAGCAGCAGTGCCTTATTTTAAAGCGCGCTGCTGGTAAGATTATATTTATAGGCTTTTCCCTAGTAGTGCCATGTGGGTAATTGCTTAGAAAAACACCAATGAGTGAAATCTATTTTTGATTTTAGTGAAATCTTTCTTTCGAAATGAGCGAAACCTGTTTTTGAAAACTCGCAGATGTTTTGTTTTAGTGAAATTAGTTTTTTTTTCAAAAGACTGGATTTTCTCAAATCAGAGAAATCATTTTTTATTTTCAAATGAGTGAAATATGTTGTTTCAAACTAGTGGACTCCGTCCTTCCTGGAAATGAGTGAAATTATGTTTTTGAATTGAATGAAATCGGTCCTTAGAATTAGGTGAAATAAGTGTTTTGATATGAGTGAAATCACTGTTTTGAATAGATTGCACATTCTCTATTTCTAGAAATGAGTAGAATAGTTATTTTTTTACAAATGAGCAAAATCAGGTGAAATGAGTGAATTATGTGTTTTGAAGAGCGAACACAATTTTATACAATCTGCTCAACATATTTTGTAAGAATCCAATTCCTATTTTGTAAGATATCGGCTTCACCTTTTTCAAGTGGACCAATGTGTTTCGTATATTTTGGATGATATCGATTTCAGATATTTTTATATAAACAATCTTACAATCTCAATAAAATTTAAATCTATTTCACATATTTTTCTACAAGTCATATATATTTCACATCTACACATCACTAAAACACACATATTTCAAGAAAAATTAGTTTGACATGTATTGAAAAGTATCTCTTTCTTAGTTTGAGATCATCTGTTTTGCATTATTTAAATAACCAGTTTCACATTTTTTCTATCAATTTCACATAAATGAGTGAAATCGTTAGTCAACTGATATTTGTGAAATATAACTGTAATGATTAAAATCACTTTTATGGAATGAGTGAAAATGTTATTCTCTAAACAGAGTGAATTCCGTGTTTTTAGTGAGAGAAATCAGTTTTTTTATTGAGTGCAATATTTTTTTCAAATGAATGAAATAACTCTTTTGAAACAAGTGGTTTTTGTAAAATGAGTGAAATGGTAAAGTTGAAACTTTTCCAATTGTATCCGTGATTTATCTTGTCATGGACATCGTCTCACTATGAATTAAGACATATAAAAAATAAAAAATAAATATTTGGTTCATAACTTATGAGCCATTAAAAATGCCATACGGAAAATAAAGTGCAAGCCTTTAGTTTGAGAAAGAGAATTGTGTGTTCACGCCGCGGGCGTCCTTCTCTTCTCTCTCACCACTAGAAGAAAACAGGGCTTTCTTTAGGCCAGATAAGCCCATTAGTCCCGGTTCAGTCACGAACCGGGACCCATGGGGGCATTGGTCCCGGTTCGTGAGGCAAGGGGGCCTGCTGGGCCTCGTGGTGGCATTGGTCCCAGTTCGTCCAGCCCCTTTGGTCCCGGTTGCTGGGACGAACCGGGACCAATGGGCCTCGCTCCTGGCCCACCACCATTGGTCCCGGTTGGTGGCTTGAACCAGGGCCAATGGGTATCCTTTAGTCCCGGTTCAAGCCACGAACCGGGACCAATGAGTTGCCTATATATACCCCCTCGCCCGCGAGCAGAGCACTCCACTGCTCTGTTTTTCTGGCCGGCCGTTGGAGAGCTCTGTGGTGCTCTAGCTCACCTCCTATGCATAGGAGGTGTTCGATGGAATGCCCGAGCCACACTACTTAAGCTTTCTCCTCTCCAAGCTTGACCTCCAAGCTCCATTTTCCTCAATATTTGTCTAGGTTTAGCGGTCCGTCACGTCCCGTCCCGCGTTGTGACAGGCCACCGGGAAGGGAGAAACAGCCCCTTCCCCCGCACGGGAGCGGGAGCGGGCACGGCAGAGTCCTATTGTTGCATTCCTTGCCATTACATGCCAATCTGTGATGCCAATCACCTACTAGAAAAAATAGAAATATACCAACAAAAACAAAGTCGGCCTACCATAGAAGAAATCTCTTTTCTCCCTTATCCATTTTGCAAGCTAGTCTCCTTTACTAAAATTTCCCATCCACGAGTACGATGATAAACCTCAACTGCCTTCTGTTGCAGAACGGTCTTCCTACCCCTATGAATGGCAACTTTCTCATTGTACCTTCTGAATACCAGACCACATCGATGACTACTAAGCAGTTCCTTGGATTTTAAGAAAGTAAAATCAACCTGTTAAGACATTTTTAAAACTAGATCAAATGTCTAAACAATAAACAATAGCTCCTAATTACAATTCTATTGTCGTTAAACATGTCGTGTGGAATCTACGAAATGTTGACCTATTTTTACACGCAAAAAAAGAGATGTTGATTCTTTCAGAAGCAAAACAAAGAAAGGTTTTGTCCTATTTTGTCAAACGTAAAATGAAATAGACTCTAGCCTAATTCGGTCTATTGGGCCAAAAGAAAAAAGGTCAAGGAACAATTTCAGATCAACATACGTCTTGTAAGTCAGCGTCTAACGGGCTACTTAAAGACCTATATTTGCTTCTATGAAATGAGAGTGGAAGGTGCTAGTGGGTCGGATGCACGTTAGAACTGGCATATAATACTATCTATCTTCATTAAGTTGCCTCGCCGACTATGATGATAAACCTCAGCTGCCATCCGTTGAAGAACAGTTTTCCTACCACTTTGAGTGGCAACTTTGTTGATGTACCTTCTGAATACTAGACCACATCGATAACTAATAAGTAGTACCCTGTATTCTGAGAAAATAAAATAAACGTCATAAGACATTTTTGAAACTCTAGATCAAATGATTAAACATTAAGCAATAGCTCATAATTATAATTCTGAGGTTGCTAGTTACACATGCTCGTGTGGTACATACGAAGACGTTGATTTTTGAGATAACAAAACAAATCAAGGTCTTGTCCTGTTTTGTCAAACGTAAAACAAAAACTTAGAATGTAGCATAATTCGGTCTATTGGGCCAAAAGGAAAAAGGTCAAGGAACAATTTCAGTTAAACATACATCTTGTAAGTGAGCATCTTAGGGGCTACTTAAATACCTATAGTTTCTTTTGTGAAATGAGAGTGGAAGCTGCGTGCTAGTGGGTCGGATGCTCGTTAGAACTGGTACACGGTACTATGAATCTTCAACTGGTTGCCTTGCTAACTAAGATGATAAACCTTAGCTGACATCTATTGCTGAACAGTTTTCCTACCCATTTGAGTTGCAACTTTGTCGATGTACCTTCTGAATACTAGACCACATCGACAACTAATAAGCAGTACCTTGGATTTTGAAAAAATAAAATCAACCTTCTAAGAAATTTTTGAAACTCTTGGTCAAATGATTAAACATTAACAAATAATTCATAATTACGATTCTGAGGTTGGTAGTTACACATGCCGTGTGGAACCTATGAAGACGTTGATTTTTGAGGAAGCAAAACTAATTAAGGTCTTGTCCTGTTTTGTCAAACGTAAAACGAAAATTTAGAATCGAGCATAATTCGATCTATTGGACCAAAAGGAAAAAAGGTCAAGGAACAATTTCAGATCAACATACATCCTATAACTGAGTGTCTCAGGGGGTGCTTAAATCTCTATGTTTGCTTCTTCGAAATGAGAGTGGAAGCTGCTAGCAGGAGGAATACACGTTTGAACTGGCACATGATACTATCAATCTTCAATTTTTATTTATTGCGATAAAAAGATATACACAAATGGTTTCGATGTTACCACAAGTATAAGGGATCTATCGTAGTCCTTTCGATAAGTAAGTGTGTCGAACCCAACAAGGAGCAGAAGGAAATGACAAGCGGTTTTCAGTAAGGTTTTCTCTACAAGCACTGAAATTGTAGGTAACAGATAGTTTTGTGATAAGATAATTTGTAATGCGTAACAAGCAATGAAAGTAAATAAAGTGCAGCAAGATGGCCCAATCCTTTTTGTAGCAAAGGACAAGCCTGGACAATTTCTTATAATGAGAAAAGCGCTCCCGAGGACACGTGGGAATTATCGTCAAGCTAGTTTTCATCACGCTCATATGATTCGCGTTCGGTACTTTGATAATTTGATATGTGGGTGGACCGGTGCTTGGGTACTTCCCTTACTTGGACAAGCATCCCACTTATGATTAACCCCTATTGCAAGCATCCACAACTACAAAAGAAGTATTAAGGTAAAGCTAACCACAGCATTAGACATATGGATCCAAATCAGCCCCTTATGAAGAAATGCATAAACTAGGGTTTAAGCTTCTGTCACTCTAGCAACCCATCATCTACTTATTACTTCCCAATGCCTTCCTCTAGGCCCAAATAATGGTGAAGTGTCATGTAGTCGACGTTCACATAACACCACTAGAGGAGAGACAACATACATCTCATCAAAATATCGAACGAATACCAAATTCATATGACTACTACTAGCAAGACTTCACCCATGTCCTCAAGAACAAACGTAACTACTCACAAAGCATATTCATGTTCATAATCAGAGGAGTATTAATATGCACTAAGGATCTGAACATATGATCTTCCACCAAGTAAACCAATTAGCATCAACTACAAGGAGTAATCAACACTACTAGCAACCCACAGGTACCAATCTGTGGTTTTGATACAAGATTGGATACAAGAGATGAACTAGGGTTTTGAGAGGAGATGATGTTGTTGAAGATGTTGATGGAGATTGACCCCCTCCCGATGAGAGGATCGTTGGTGATGACGATGGTGATGATTTCCCCCTCCCAAAGGGAAGTTTCCCCGGCAGAACAGCTCCACTGGAGTCCTAGATTGGTTCCGCCAAGGTTCCGCCTCGTGGCGGCGGAGTTTCGTCCCGTAAGATTGCTTATGATTTTTCTAGGGTAAAAGCCTTCATATAGCATAAGATAGGCACCGGAGGGCCACCAGGGGGCGCAGGAGACAGGGGGCGCGCCCAGTAGGGGTGGGCGCACCCCCACCCTCCTGCCCAGGGTATGGGCCCCCTCTGGTGTTTTGTTCGCTCACTAATTCTTATTAATTCCAAAAATAACTTCCGTGGAGTTTCAAGATTTTTGGAGCTGTGCAGAATAGGTTTCCAATATTTGCTCCTTTTCCAGTAAGAATTCCAGTTGCCGGCATTCCCCCTCTTCATGATAAATCTTGTAAAATAAGAGAGAATAACCATAAGTATTGATACATAATGTGTAATAACAGCCCATAATGCAATAAATATTGATATAAAAGCATAATGCAATGTAACATCCCAAATTTTCAATTTGGAATGTTATACATAGATCATCATTGCATATCATATTTTTATTGCATTTTGGCTTGATCCTAGAAATTCTACGCAACTCAAGGACCCACGGAGAGAGTTGGGGATTTCGTTATTTTCATATTTGAGTTTTCTCAAATTTTAAAAATAGGATCATTTGATTTTAATTATTTTATCTTCAATTATTTCTATTATAAAAATATGAGAGAGGGAATAAAATGACTTTCCCAAAATAAAGAAAATATTGAGGATTTCATAATAAAATTAAATAAGATTTTATTTCATAGTTTTATCGCTATTTTATTTGAATTAGGAAAAATGCTCGTTTTTTAAAATTGCATTTAGGCCCCCAAATAAATGTTCGTCTTGTCCGGCTTGATTTTAGAAGTCAGGAAATATTTATTTCGGGATTTTTGGAATCCGTTTAGTATTTCTTTTATTCGTTTTTCTGTGTGAAACTATTTTTTAAAAAAAAACTAAACCGACTTAACGGGCCGTGGGAGACCCGGACTCCCCGTCGCCCCGGGCTTTATAAGCCACCGCCGACCCGCAGCCCCTCGCCGCGGACCCGCCACCGACCCGCCGACCGCCGCCGCCCGCCGAGTTACCCGCCGCCTCACCGGAGTAGCCCGCCGCCGCTGCCGCCGTCACGCATCCTGAGGTAGCCTCCAGTTTTTCTTATAAAACCGTTCATTTTTTTCGAAACCCTACATTCGTATTTTCGATCCGGTTCGGTTTATTTTTTACGGTTTAGTCTATTTAGCGGACGTTCGTCCGTACGTTCGTTTAACGAACTGTTTTCGTCATTTAGCCGCAGATAGCGAACGTTCGTTCGTTAGCCTGTTCGTCCGTTTTTCTTTTTATTGAATTTTCCGTGATTATTCCTGATCGCGATTTCTGATCCGATTTTCGTTTTAGTATAACTTTTCGCTCGTTTATCGGAATCAGGCGATTCAAACGCCTAGAGTTTCTTCTCGAAACCCTCTTTCTGTCGAACCAACTCAAACAAGTTTTTGCTACTGTAAAATTTGACTTAGGTCCAGATTAGTAAACGAAGCTTGTTTCTTTCGCCGTTTGATTTTCGTTGCTTCGTTTGGTTTGATTCTTTTTGCAAACCGGATTTCTTAAGTTGAACTTTCTGGTTAGATCTTTTATTTGAGTTTTACCTATGCATTAGATGAGTGCTTATTGTATGCTTGTTTGTTTGCGATAGAGTACCCGGAGTGCGCCACTTGCTACTTCGAATCTCTAGGTTTCACGGATCATCAGCAAGGCAAGTAACACTTTGATCATATCTCTTTACTACCCAGTTTTATTGCATTATATCAATCCTCAAACAATTGCATGATTAGGATCTAACTAATATGTGGGTTTTGGGAAGTAGATGAGGTAGTACCTATATCCTGTTTATTTTAAAACCTTTGGGAGTTACTTCTATGTTTGCTTATATTGCTATGCTATGCTAGTAGACGTGGATTGGGTGAGTGTATCCATGACATGTGTGAGATTGTTAATTTATGGTTTACTTAAGGTGGCAACTTTAATACACATCCTGGTGGATTGAGGCACCTGGGATTCCAGTGATTGCCTGTTGTTTTTCTTTATGGACCGGCACCCAGGCTCAAAGGGATCATGAGATTATTCATGCTAGAAACTTCCGTGTGCAGCCGCAAGCTACTATGGGCTCTAGCATAGTTGACTAAGTCGTGTGAACTCTTACAGTGGTAGACTAGCAGATGTAGTAGAAAGTAGGTGTAACTGTCTACCCATCGTAAGGTGCAAACGCTTCTGAAAGACTATGTCTCGGTCATCCGTTTCTCAAACACCATGTAGTGCAAGAATTCCAACGGAGGATATCGAGTCTTGCGGGGAAAAGTGCTCAAACCACTGCAGAGTGTATAAACTAATCATGGTTAGCCGTGTCCCCGGTTATGGACGTTTTTGAGTATCTAGTACTTGGATTATCATGTGAATCTCATCATGTTACTTTAATTAATTTTGTTGGGGTTTAATGACGATGCTTAACTGGGATTGAGTTGGGTGAACCTTCTCAATGTTTAACAACCACCGTGATAGTTAAATAAATTTTATTCCTTTGTTGTAGGGGAAAATTGGCTTTATGCAAAACTGTAACCATAGAGCTTTCCACCAGCCATATATGCATGTAGTATAGCATTATTCTGTTCATTACTCTCTATGTGTTACATGCCAGCATATTCCATGTGCTGACCCGTTTTCGGGCCGCAACGTTCATGTTGCATACTTTTCAGACGACGAGTAAGGTGTCTTAGGTCGTGGTCTTATACTCAGTGATGCCGTTGGAGTTGATGGACTCGCTTATCTTCCAAGCCTTCCGCTGTTATCGTTATTAGATGGCCTTAAGCCATACTTATTGTAATAAGCTCTCTTTTGAGACATTTGATGTAATAAGTGTGTGATTGCTACTCTGTTATAAATCATTCAAGTACTGTGCTTGTCAGCATTACTGATCCAGGGATGACACTGATGCACAGAGATCAGACTGTTTGAGGTCTGGTCGCTACATGTAAAATGGACGTATCAGACGTGATGAGCTTTATCTCAGATTTATGTCCGATTTCTAGCGAGAGGCCACTAACGCAGAACACTCCACCTGTCCGGGACTTGGTGCGGGCTGCCTTGAGCTCATCGTTCTTTACATAGATAATTAATAAGCAGTACCTTGGATTTTGAGAAAATAAAATCAACCTTCTAAGATGTTTTTTAAACTCTAGGTCAAATGATTAAACATTAAAAAATAGCTCATAATTACAATCCTGAGGTTGCTAATTAAACATGCCATGTGGAACCTACGAAGAAGTTGATTTTCGAGGAAGCAAAACAAATCAAGGTCTTGTCTTGTTTTGTCAAACGTAAAACGAAAACTTAGAGTCAAGCATAATTCGGTCTATTGGGACAAAAGGAAAAAGGTCAAGGAACAATTACAGTTCAACATACATCTTGTAACTGAGGGTCTCAGGGGGTGCTTAAATATCTATGTTTACTTCTATGAAATGAGAATGGAAATTGCTAGCGGGTCAGATGCACGCTAGTACTGGCACACGAAACTATCAGCCTTCAACTCGTTGCCTCGCCGACTACAATGATAAACCTAAGCTGCCATCTGTTGAAGAACTATTTTCCCACCCCTTTGAGTTGTGACTTTGTCGTTGTACCTTCTGAATACCAGACCACACCTACAACTAATTAGAAGTACCTTTGATTTGAGAAAATAAAATAAACCTGCTAAGACTTTTTTGAAACCTTAGATGAAATGATTAAACATTAAACAATAGCTCACTATTACAATTATGAGGTTGCTAGTTACACATGCTCGTGTGGTACCTATGAGACGTTGATTTTTGAGGAAGCAAAACAAATCATGGTACTGTCCTGTCTTGTCAAACACAAAACAAAAACTTAGACTCTAGCCTAATTCAGTCTATTGGGCCAAAAGGAAAAAGGTTAAGGAACAATTTCAGATCAACATACATCTTGTAATTGAGCGTCTTAGGGGCTACTTAAATGCCTATGTTTTCTTCTAGGAAATGAGAGTGCAAGCTGCTAGCATGTCCGATGCACGTTAGAACTGGCACGGGATATTATCAATCTTCAACTGGTTGCCTCGCCGACTACAATCATAAACCTCGGCTGCCATCTGTTGAAGAACAGTTTTCCTACCCCTTTGAGTTGCAACTTTGTCGATGTACCATCTGAATACCAGACCGCATCGACAACTAATAGGTAGTACCTTGGATTTTGAGAAAATAAATCAACCTGTGAAGACATTTTTAAAACTCTAGATCAAATGATTAAACATCAAACAATAGATTACTATTACAATTCTGAGGTTGCTAGTTACACATGCCGGGTGGAGCCTACGAAGACGTTGATTTTTGAGGAACCAAGATAAATCAAGGTCTTGTCCTGTTTTGTCGAACCAAAAACTAAAACATAGAATCTAGCATAATTCGGTCTATTGGGCCAAAAGGAAAAAGGTCAAGGAACAATTTTAGATCAACATACATCTTGTATGGTGGGCGTCTTTGGGGCTATTTAAATACCTATATTTGCTTCTATGAAATGAGAGTGGAAGCTGCTAGCGGGTCGGATGCACGGTAGAACTGGCACACAGTACTAGCCATCTTCAACTGGTTGCCTCGCCGACTACGATGATAAACCTTAGCTGCCATCTGTTGCAGAACAGTTTACCTACCCATTTGAGTTGCAAGTTTGTTGTTGTACCTTCTGAACCCCAGACCACATTGACAACTAATAAGAATTACCTTGGATTTTGAGAAAATAAAATCAACCTTCTAAGACGTTTTTGAAACCCTAGATCACATGATTAAACTTTAAGCAATAGCTCATAATTACTGTTCCGAGGTTGCCAGTTACACATGCCGTGTTGTACCTACGTCTTTAAACGTTGTATTTTGAGGAAAGAAAACAAATCAAGGTCTTGTCCAGTTTTGTCAAAGGTAAAATGAAAACTTAGACTCTAGCCTAATTCCGTCATGCACGTTAAAAAAATGTCCTAGTAAGTGAACAAAAAGGAAAATGGTCAAGGTGCAATTTCAGATCAACATACAACTTGTAACTGATCATAGGGGGTGCTTAAATATCTATATTTGCTTCTATGAAATGAGAGTGGAAGCTGCTAACGGAATGAATGCACGTTTGAACTGGAACACGATACTATCAATCTTCAACTCTTTTTATTTATACCGATCAAAAATTATACTACACAAATGGATTCGATGTTAATGGGACATGACGAGCTTTATCTCAAACTTCTGTCCGATTGCCAGCGACAGGCCACTGACGCTGAACACTCCGCCCGTCCGGGACTTGGTGCGGGCTGCCTTGAGCTCAACGTTGTTTACATAGATAGTGAAGCTCTTTGGTGCCGACTGCAGCCCCATGAAGACCACCTTGCCGATGACCTGCGTCCGACTCGGCGCGTATGAGTTCTGCACCACATGCGAACTCACCTTGGTCGTGACCATGCCCTTGCTATCCTCCCTGTCGCAGCTGAATCTCACCAGGGTCCAATTGCCTCCCACACGGCCCATCTCCGGCGACTCGCCGTCATCCAAGAACAGCTCCCCACTGGCCGTCCCATTTTCTGCGAGCGCCACAAGGAGGTGGAACTCGCTTTGGCGTGCGGCGGACGTGGTCGGGCCCGCATGCTGCAGCAGTAGGATGTTGCCGCCGCCAGGTGCGCGTTGCCAAGTCAGCCGGCGCTGGGAGGGTCACACGCTTGCCGACCTTCATGGTGTAGGCGAGGGAGTAGTCGTAAAGACTGAACCACCGGCCGGCCGGGAAATAGGCGTCCACGGTGGTGGCACCGGGCTCTAGCACCGGAGAGACAAGCACGCCGCGGCCTAGCAGGAACTGCCTGTCCACGCCATAGGTGTTTGCATCCTGCGGGTAGGAGAAGAAGAGTGGCCGCGCGATGGGCGCCCCCGTCGTGTGCGCCTCGTACATTAGCGTGTACATGTAGGGGAGCAGTCGGTACCGCATACCCAACGCTTTCCTCGCCGACCGTGCCGTCGGCTCCCACACATAGAGCTCTCGCCGGAGGGTTGTCTTGTCTGCGTGGGCCCTGGCGAACGGGTAGAATGCGCCAAGCTGAATCCAGCGGCTGCAGAGCTCCTGGGTCGTGTTGCCGTTGAAGCCGCATATGTCGGCGCCCGTCATGGGGATGCCGAAGAGGCCAAAGTTGAGGATGGTGTTGATGGAGTGCGCAAGCTCGTCCCACCGCGCGACATTGTTGCCGGTCCAGTGCGCGGCGTAACGGCCGGAACCCACAAAGGTAGAGCGGCTGAGCACGAAGGGGCGTCGTGCTGTGTCCCTGAGCAGCCCGGCGTGCGTGGCCTGCGCCTGGAGGAGGCCGAAGAGATTGTGCGCGTCATACTCGGAAACGCCGTTGTAGTGCAGCGTTGAGACCGGCACGGTCCTGTAGTTGATGGGAAGGTGAAAGCCGGAGTTGTTGATGCGGTAGGGCGGGTCGTCCAACGGATTGAGAGGCTGCCACTCCTTGAAGTTGGAGGGCTCGTTGATGTCGCACCAGAGCCCATCCACAGGGATGGTCCGCCGAAACTCAGAGATCTTTCGTGCCCAGTACTCGGTGCTACGCGGGCTCATGAAGTCCAGGAAGTAGACCTCGCCTGGCCACGCCTCGCCTACCAGGTTGGCGCCGTTTCGCTTGAGGAACAAGTCCTCGTGAGGTGCTGCTTGCCGTTTGATAGCCGGGTGTACGGTGACCACGTATTTCTGGCTATTGTTGTGGAGCCGGTCCACGAACGGCCGGAGCTGCTTGGACGGATAGTTCACCGGATCCAGCGTGAAGTCCTGGTAACCGTCCATGTAGTCGATGTCCGACCAGATCGCGTCCAGTGGGATCCTGGCCTTGGCGTAGCCGGAGACCACGCCATCCAGATCAGCCACGTTCTTGTAGCCATACCTGGACTGGTGGAACCCTACAAGTGCAAGATCGAGTGAGCGTAGCAGAACATAGCATGTGCATATATGCCTACCAAGAAGTTACTCGTACCGAATGACCAGTAGGGCATGGGGGCAGGGCGGCCGATGAGCTGCGTGTACTGCTCCACGACGTCGAGCGGGGAGGGACCGACGAAGAAGTAGAAGTCTAGCACGCCGCCGATCACCTTGTAGGTGACGTAGGATCCGCCATACAGTATGTCCATCCCATTGCTGTTTAGGAGGAGCACGCCATGCGCGGCACCGCCGGAGCGCACGTCCATGTAAAACGGGTGCGAGCCGTAGAGGTTGAGGTCCGGTTGGTCGGACCACGTCACGTCCCCGTTCCACAGCGTGAAAGTGTCATTGTGTTGTAGCCGGAACGTTTCTTTTTTCTGCTCGCCCAGCCCGTACAGGGATGCCCGGTCAGCCGGCAGCGTCGATGTCACCTCCAAGTACCTGCATTCCAATTTCACGGCCATCCATCACTTGCTACATACGGACCATGGTATGGCTTTACATCGATCTACTTGCGGATCAACTAATTAAGCTACACCAGATAACATATATAGCAATGCATGGAACACTTGTAACGTACCGGTCCTTGAAGACAAGGTTGGCGGAAGTGTCAAAGAGGATGTCGCCGGTGGAGCGACGGATGACCGTGAAACGGAACGGCCTGGCGTGGATGGTGAAGGTCAGGTCCGAAGACGCGCTGGACATGGTGCTGTTGCTCGGCATGGAGGGATTGCCCGGTGAGCTGAGCAAGACGTCCTTTAGCTGCGGCCCAGACGCCGGGCGTGGGATGACGTCTTGGGGGACCTCCCATCGCCGATGGTCAGCATCGGTGATGCGCACGCGTAGCCGGCTGTCTGTCTCAAGACTGCCGTTGTCATAGGAAATTAAATATGTGAGCAAGAACCAATTTATCTAGCTAGTTTATTGAAATGAAACATCAAACACACTTGCCTTGCGGTTAGGGTGAGACTCTTCACATCAGGCCCAAATTCTGTCGACCCGCCGACGAGCTTTAGCTTGGCCGATATCAGCTTCCCTGACTGCGCGGTTGACTCGACGTCATACACTGCACTGCAATGATGGACGAGGAGGCAGGTGAGGATGGTGAGGAGCACAAAATGATCAGTGGATGTCAAGCCAATTGCCATGACTGGATGACTGGATGGTGTGTGCAACACAAGGATGTCTAGCATCTGCTGCACGCTCGGGGTTATATAGGCCAGTAATCATCTGAAATGTTTGGAAAGTTTTTAATGCGTGCCTAGGATTACCTCTAGATAGATAGGCTATACGAGCCAGTACTAATTCAAAGCTTTCAAGTGAAGAGTTATCGCTTCATCCAAATGAAGAACTAATTAATTCTTACTTGCTAAAGAAGGAAAATAATCAATGCAAACAAATGTGAACTGCAAATACACGCAGAGTACATATGGATGATGAAGAAATTAATTTTGACTTTCTAAAGAAGGAAGATAATTAATGCAAACAAATGTGAACTGCAAATACATGCACTGCATTTGTTTTGAATTAACTGGCATTTTAACTGTGTACTCCCTCCGTCCGAAAATACTTGTCATCCAAATGGATAAAAAGAGATGTATCTCAACCTAAAATACGTCTAGATACATCCCTTTTTATTCATTTTGATGACAAGTATTTCCGGACGGAGTACTAAGTTAAACTCGGTCTATGCCAAATTTCTAGCAGTTTGACCCACTTAATCGAAATAATACACCAACATATGAAAAAGACAAATTTCTGACATAATACCCGTCATGAAAGATATGCTCAGCATATATATTTGCCTACTGTTGTTGATATTGATTCATTTTTTTTATAAAGAGTAAAGTCAACTTTGTGGCCCTATTTTGATATTTTTAATAGGAATTACCCGATGTGAGATGTATTTACCGGTATCACCCCATTTAGGGTAAGTTGTGCCACATTGAACCTTTTTATAAAAATGAGCATGTCTTGTCAAGTGGGTTCCGACCGCCAGGGTACACATGACATGCCATGTCAATGAGTTTTTCTCCATAGTTGGTTTCTCCATGTTGTCAGGGATCAGGCCAAGATCAATGCCCTCACAGCAAGCCAGCAATGAACTCAAGTTCTACACACGCGAACCCGTGAGCACACAGAGAGGGAGAGGAGTTTTGCGACGCGCTTAACCGCGCCTTTTCTGGGCTTCTTTCTTTTATTCCATCAGCTAACAGAACAGAGTGCATGACATCTGACGTGCAATGGATTGCGCCGAACGAACAACACGTTTTTGACCGATAGCCATACTACACAGGCCATGTTATTCTCACGTGAACAGAAGTTACGTGTAGCAAGAAAATAGGATAAGTGGAACTTGAGGCAACAATATTAGAAGTAGACAACAATCGCCTCCCTAAGCTTGGTGCACCTTCTTCATGATGTGCATGCCAATGCACTTTCTCATCTCCTAGAACTTGACTCTCCCAAGGGCCTTTGTCAGCTCACTGATCTTTGGTGCCAAAATGTTCAATGCCAATGTCTCCATTCTCCACATACTCTCTGATAAAGTGATACTGGATATCAATATGTTTACTTCTTTCATGATAAACTAGATTCTTGCTTAAGGAGATGGCTTTACTAGTTGTCGACCCTCAACACCACTTGATCGAACTCTCTTCCCTCGAGATCAGCAAGTCATCTGCCTAGTCAAATTCCCTGACAAGCTGCAGCTGCACCGACATTGTATTCAGCCTCGCAAAAGGACATTGCAACATTTTTTTTGTTTCTGAGAGTTCTAGCTAACAGGAGTCGATCCCATGTAGAAGATCATGCCAATAGTACCCTTCTGGTCATTGACATCACCCGTTAAAACACTATCACTATAGCCATAAATCTGCTAGTTCTCTTTTTCACCCTTCTCATATAAGCAGCCAAAATTCAGAGTACCAATTATGTACCTGAGAATATGTTTCACTGCCTTCATATGTTCTTTAGTTGAGCTTTGACACTTCTGGGTTTAACTGTAAAATGTATCCTTTTGTATTTTATTAATATCATATGTTTACTCATTATTATAATTTAAATTTCATAATCATTTGGAGGGTACATATATTGTACTATTAATATTTGGAGAGACAATGGGATCCCTTTAGGCAATATAGCCTCAAAATTTATAGTAAGTACTCTAGTACCCACTTTTAAGTGTCTTCTAACCTTCTACTCTATAATCTACTCATATGGAATGAATATCTTATTTGACATACATTTTACCTCATGATGCAGAGAAGGTGCTTTTTCTGCCTTCATGTAAACTTTGATGACGATTTTATGGCTTCATCTGGTGAAAGGTCTGGCTTGATTTCTATTTGGTGTCCATATCACATGGCCATGCAGCATGTTATGGAGTATAAGAATCGGGGATAGTCTAGCAAGTCGCCTAATTGTGGTAGGAAGATTTGGAATCTCAAAGTCACAAATTCCACAAAAATTATAGGTGTCCAACATAAAAGGGAGAGGTGTAATATAAATGTTCCCCATGTGTGGTATTTGTGGGCGTGAGGATGAGGATGTTTTTTCAGGATCTCGTTAATTGTTCCATGAAACATGCCCTTTGCTTTCAACTTACAAACATCTGTCAACTTATGAGGGAGGACCCCTTTTCGTGATCTAGTCAAGACTAGCTTCCACACTTCCTCGGCCAGTTGAATGATGACTTGCATTGCAAGATTCCATTTCTTTTTGGAGGCTTGGCATTTACATAAGAATGTGATATTTTGTGGGAGGACTGCCTCTGAGGAGACTTCTTCATTGATTATGTAGAATTATTTTTGACTCTTTTGGTGGCCTCTCTCTTCTTCTCTACGATCACATGTAAAGGTAAATCCTCTCATGTGTCTAGTGTTGTGCTCGACAATGGGGTAAAGGTTTCTGAATCTTGGTTGAAAAGTTGGGAAACCAAGCTATGAATGCATAAAGGCAATGCCCATAAGCTTGGTCAAGCAACACTACGAAATAGATTAAGAACTTGCTTCAGGCTCGAACAATTCTAGTGAAGCTATCAACCCCACTAGCGTTGCTAGTTGCAATAACTTATGAGTAGATAATGTAGTTTTCTCGAATAATAAATTGTTGAAAATAAATGTCCATACAAATGAGATTGGACAAGATTTCATATGTAGGAAATTGGATCGAGATTCATATGTTCACTAGTAGCATCTCTCATACTTCCACAAATTCATAGTTGTATGTGTATCCTAGTTACACGGCCAAAACTTCCTAAGACATTCCTCATTATATTGATATTGTTGAGGCTTTCCTCATTGCCTAATCATCAACTGTGTTAATGAAAGACTTTGTTTTTACTTCTCATCAACCTCCATTATCATTCTATTTTTCCATAAGTATCCAGCCTAAACTTGTGCGCATTTTCTACTAGTTTCATGGTTGGGTGCCGCATTTTCACAATTGTATTTGGTTTTGTACCTCGTGGTGTTGACATATTTCCATTCCATAACATTCTTTGCCATGACAATTATTCTTTCGTTCCCAACGAATTTGTCACTATAACTCTAAATCTTTGGCATTGGGAATTTTGAGTTGACCCATCCATTGAGTGTTGCGGGTACTTGGTAAGTTGTTTATGTGCATTGAACAACTAAGAATATCTCCTAACATTATTATGCTTAGCGATCATGCTCTATGCTCGGGCAACATTGCAACTTCAAAAGTTGTCTTGTAAGGCTATCATCCTATATGCTTAAAGATGAACATTGATTAAACTTGGGGATGATGATACGCCCTAAACATGTCTAGAACACTTGAAATTCAAATGTCAATTTCTTACCATTTTGTACCATATTTCATATTTTATTTGGCCAGCCAAGAAATAAATTGTAATAGGGGCAGAATTGCATATTCTTGTCATTGGAGGACCCTTCCTAGACTCAAAAAAATATGGAGAAAAAAAATCACATTTTCATAACTTCCTCGATCATGATGGCACGACAAAAGGTGAGGATTGGGGGCACAGGGGCTCCACATGCTCTGCGCATGTTCCTTGGGCTAGGGTGTGTCCCCAAGGTGCACGGAGCTCATATGCATCCCTAGGGGTGCTCTATGGAGGGTATAAATCTACACTGACATTCATGAATTGCCTTTTTAGATTGTTTTATGGAGTTATGGATCTCTGACACCTGATAAAAACGATGATGGGAGACAAATTTTGCCCTATATAAACTTGAGCTTTGTTTCAATCATGAAAGCAATAATGGGGTTGTCATGTTTATATTCTTTTGTATCGAGACCTCACTTCATTAAATTATGGTCATGTTTAGTTGATTCTCAGCTTGGGGAGCAGATATGTGAAAACCCACAGGATAGGGGATCGTTTGTAGACTTTTTCAATAAAAGTGCCGAACCCAACAAGGAGCTAAAGGTAGAATTTATATGCTAATCAAGTTCTGTCGACCACCAATACAACTCTACACACACTAACATTTGCTTTACGTAGAACAAGAATAAGACTTACTTTACTTTGCCAGAATAAAACTAGAAGTACTTTGCCAGATAATAAAAGTTAATTGATTAGTAGAGAATTTTTTAGAACAATTAGAAATATTGTCCATAGGCAATTGAACATAACATGATAGATACTTATCATATACAATGAGTGAGAGGCATACGCTAACATACTTTCTGTACTTGGATCACATGTTCTTACGATTGGAACTCTAGCAAGCATCCGTAACTACTAAACATCATTAAGGTAAAACCCAACCAGAGCATTAAGTGTAAAAATCCCCTTTTCTCCCATACGTAGCGACCCCCTTACTTGGGTTTAAACTTCTGTCACTCTCACAATCCACTATAAGAGAGTCATGAACATATTGCAACACCCTACAGCAGGAATTCCCACACGTGTGCGCGACACGGAGGGCACCATAGGACAGCACCATATCAACATATAACTCATATCAATCACACCATACCACAAATAACTCGTAGAACAAAAGAAATCTATTCACACATCATAGGATGGCTACACATCATAAGCACGTGTTTAAGTATAGATTACATTGGGAAAAGAAGGTTTACACTGCTGCATAGAGGGGGTGAGAGCTGGTGATGACGGCGGCGAAGTTGTTGGTGTAGATCGCCATCATGATGGTTCCCCAGTGACACTCCGGCGCCACCGGGAGAGAGCCCCCCCTTCTTCTTCTTCTTCTTCTTCCTTGACTCCACGCTAGATCGGCGGAGGGTTTCCCCTCTAGTCCTTGGTCGCTATGGCTCCCGGAAGGTACGATCCCGCGGTCCTGTTTTGTGGCCTTTCACCGTTTGTCATATTCCTGGAGATCCGTAAATCCGATTGGGCTGAAATTTTGAGGGGATTTTTATCCGGATATTAGCTTCCTTGCAGCCGAAGGACACCCCCAATGGACCTTCGAGGTGGACACAAGCCTGCTTGGCACATCCTAGTGTAGGGGACGTGTCGTGTGAGCTTGTGGGCCCCTCGAGCATTATCTTGAGTTGATTATTGCGCCAAAAAATCCCATATATTCCATAAAAATCACCTTAACTGTTTATCACGTTTGGACTTCGTTTGATACGGATTTCCGCGAAATACAAAAACATGCAAAAAAAGGAACTAGCTATACATGATCTATTTTCATTTTCACTTGATATATATAATCTTTCATATGGTTAATCCAGGCTATGCAGTATGGCTACATACAACCAGTAGGTAAGATTTTTTTGGGCCTCAAATAACTGCATCATAGCCGGAAAATGCCAATGGAGGCCGAGCTCCATGGAGCTCGGTATTTTTTTTCAAAAGTCATAGTTCAAAGTTTAAAACCATGAAAACATATATCCTTTCCGCAAAAACATGTGAAAATCATATGGATTTTGTTTTGTTTTGTAGGATGTACAAAAAAACAAAATTCTGGCCCAACAACAAATATAATCATCAGACCATCTTAGAAATATGTTTTATGATTTATTTATTTTCTTTACGTCAGGTGTGAAATTATATGGCTATGAATTTTTGTACATATGAAATACACATGTGTGTGATTGTTCACAAAAATTTCAAATATTTTTAGGCTGTAGAAATTCTGTTTTCAAAATGGGCTCCGTGGATCTCGGGCTCTAAAGCCCGCACTCCATTGTAGCTTCTTATTAGGCTTTAAGGCCTTGTAAAATGGAAGGTGCTTAGGGAAGGTGCTTAGAGAAATAAACCAGGCTTTTCTTAAGCACCAGTGCTTATTTGTACAGGGTAGGCGCTTAACTAAGCGTCTCTCCTGTAGAAATAGGCACCGGTGCTTCAGAAAAACTCGGTTTATTTTTCTAAGCACCTCCCATTGTACAAGGCCTAATAGGGCCATGGAGTCCTACCCCATGTGTCATGATTTTAACTAATATTGTATATATGCGCTGTCTTCAAATCTTCATCATTGTGATAGTAATAGTTCATATAGATGTTTTGGACCACAGTGTCTCCTTCAGTAGAAAAGAGGAAAGTTTTGTAAATGCGGCAAGTAGGAGAGTTCACCGTTCTACTATTTTCAAGTTTTCAACATGAAGAATACTCTCATCCATTTTGATTCGACTTATGTTCAGCTATATACTATGACCTTCCAATTATGTTCTGCTACAAACATAACTCCTACTTCTCGAGTATATAGCCATATGAACTTTGCTCTCCTTTCTGGTTTGGATATGCAAAAAAATTCCAGAATGCATTAATTACCTATACACACTAACTTCTACTTTTCCATTATTTCCTTATATGAAATAAAATAAATAAGATGAATAATCAACAGATACCTGGTGAAACCAAATTTCTCTAATATATATATAAAAACTACACCAACCTCTATCAGCGAAGAGCGGCGTGCCGCCATGTGGGTAATTGCTTAGAACAACACCAATGAGTGAAATCTATTTTTGATTTTAGTGAAATCTTTCTTTTGAAATGAGCAAAACCTGTTTTTGAAAACTCGCAGATGTTTTTTTAGTGAAATTAGTTTTTTTTTACAAGACTGGATTTTCTCAAATGGGAGAAATCATTTTTTATTTTCAAATGAGTGAAATATGTTGTTTTAAACTAGTGGACATCGTCCTTCCTGGAAATGAGTGAAATTATGTTTTTGAATTGAATGAAATCGGTCCTTAGAATTAGGTGAAAGAAGTGTTTTGATATGAGTGAAATCACTGTTTTGAATATATTGCACATTCTCCATTTCTAGAAATGAGTAGAATAGTTAATTTTTTTACGACTGAGTGAATTATGTGTTTTGAAGAGCGAACACAATTTTATTACAATCTGCTCCACATATTTTGTAAGAATCCAATTCCTATTTTGTAAGATATCGGCTTCACCTTTTCAAGTGGACCAATTAGTTTCGTATATTTTGGAAGATATCGATTTCAGATATTTTTATATAAACAATCTTACAATCTCAATAAAATTTAAATCTATTTCACATATTTTTCTACAAGTCATATATATTTCACATCTACTCATCACTAAAACACACATATTTGAAGAAAAATTAGTTTGACATGTATTGGAAAGTATCTCTTTAGTAGTTTGAGATCATCCTTTTGCATTATTTAAATAACCAGTTTCACATTTTTTATATCAATTTCACATAAATAAGTGAAATCGTTAGTCAACTGATATTTGTGAAATATAACTGTAATGATTAAAATCACTTCTATGGAATGAGTGAAAATGTTATTCTTTAAACAGAGTGAAATCTGTGTTTTTAGTGAAAGAAATCAGTTTTTAATGAGTGCAATATTTGTTTTCAAATGAATGAAATAACTCTTTTCAAACAAGTGGTTTTTGTAAAATGAGCGAAATGGTAAAGTTAAAACCTGTCCATCCGTGATTTATCTTGTCATGGACATCGTCTCATTATGAATTAAGATATATAAAAAACAAAAATAAATATTTGGTTCACAACTTATGAGCCATTGAAAATGCCATACGGAAAATAAAGTGCAAGCCTTGAGTTTGAGAAAGAGAATTGTGTGTTCACGCCGCCGGCATCCTTCTCTTATCTCTCACCACTAGTAGAAACCATGGCTTTCTTTAGGCCAATAAGCCCATTAGTCCCGGTTCAGTCACAAACCGAGACCCATGGGGGCATTGGTCCCGGTTCGTGAGGCCGGGGGCCTGCCGGGCCTCGTGGTGGCATTGGTCCCGGTTCGTCTGGCCCCTTTGGTCCCGGTTGGTGGGACGAACCGGGACCAATGGGCCTCGCTCCTGGCCCACCACCATTGGTCCCGATTGGTGGCTTGAACCGGGACCAATGGGTATCCTTTAGTTCCGGTTCAAGCCACGAACCGGAACCAATGAGTTGCCTATATAAACCCCCTCGCCCGCGAGCAGAGCACTTCACTGCTCTGTTTTTCTGGCCGGCCGTTGGAGAGCTTTGTGGTGCTCTAGCTCACCTCCTATGCACACGAGCTGTTCGATGGAATGCCCGAGCCACACTACTTAAGCTTTCTTCTCTCCAAGCTCGACCTCCAAGATCCATATTCCTCAATATTTGTCTAGGTTTAGCGGTCCGTCATGTCCCGTCCCGCGTTGCGATAGGCCACCGGGAAGGGAGAAACAGCCCCCTCCCCTGTGCGGGAGCGGGAGCGGGCAGGGCAGAGTCCTATTGTTGCATTCCTTGCCATTACATGCCAGTCTGTGATGCCAATCACCTACTAGAAAAAAATAGAAATATACCAACGAAAACAAAGTCGGCCTACCATAGAAGAAACCTCTTTTCTCCCTTATCCATTTTGCAAGCAATTCTCCTTTACTAAAATTTCCTATCCACGAGTACGATGATAAACCTCAGCTACCATCTTTTGCAGAACGGTCTTCCTACCCCTTTGAGTGGCAAATTTCTCATTGTACCTTCTGAATACCAAACCACATCGATAACTACTAAGCAGTTCCTTGGATTTTAAGAAAGTAAAATCAACCTGTTAAGACATTTTTAAAACTAGATCAACTGACTAAACAATAAACAATAGCTCCTAATTACAATTCTATTGTAGTTAAACATGCCGTGTGGAAACTACGAAATGTTGACCTTTTTTACACGCAAAAAAGAGATGTTGATTCTTTAGGAAGCAAAACAAAGAAAGGTTTTGTCCTATTTTGTCAAATGTAAAACGAAACAAACTCTAGCCTAATTCGGTCTATTGGGCCGAAAGAAAAAAGGTCAAGGAACAATTTCAGGTCAACACACGTCTTGTAAGTGAGCGTCTAAGGGGGCTACTTAAAGACTTATATTTGCTTCTATGAAATGAGAGTGGAAGCTGCTAGTGGGTCGGATGCACGTTAGAACAGGCATATAATACTATCTATCTTCAACTAGTTGCCTCGCCGACTATGATGATAAACCTCAGCTGCCATCCGTTGAAGAACAGTTTTCCTACCACTTTGAGTGGCAACTTTGTTGATGTACCTTCTGAATACTAGACCACATCGACAACTAATAAGTAGTACCTTGTATTTTGAGAAAATAAAATAAACCTCATAAGACATTTTTGAAACTCTAGATCAAATGATTAAACATTAAGCAATAGCTCATAATTATAATTCTGAGGTTGCTAGTTACACATGCTCGTGTGGTACATACGAAGACGTTGATTTTTGAGATAACAAAACAAATCAAGGTCTTGTCCTGTTTTGTCAAACATAAAACAAAAACTTACAATGTAGCATACTTCGGTCTATTGGGACAAAAGGAAAAAGGTCAAGGAACAATTTCAGATAAACATACATCTTGTAAGTGAGCGTCTTAGGGGCTACTTAAATACCTATAGTTTCTTCTGTGAAATGAGAGTGGAAGCTGCTAGTGGGTCGGATGCTCGTTAGAACTGGCACACGATACTATGAATCTTCAACTGGTTGACTTGTTAACTACGATGATAAACCTTAGCCGACATCTGTTGCTGAACAGTTTTCCTACCCATTTGAGTTGCAACTTTGTCACTGTACCTTCTGAATACTAGACCACATCGACAACTAATAAGCAGTACCTTGGATTTTGAAAAAATAAAATCAACCTTCTAAGACATTTTTGAAACTCTTGGTCAAATGATTAAACATTACCAAATAGTTCATAATTACGATTCTAAGGTTGGTAGTTACACATGCCGTGTGGAACCTACGAAGACGTTGATTTTTTAGGAAGCAAAACTAATCAAGGTCTTGTCCTGTTTGACACGTAAAACGAAAATTTAGAATCGAGCATAATTCGATCTATTGGACCAAAAGGAAAAAAGGACAAGGAACAATTTCAGATCAACATACATCCTGTAACTAAGTGTCTCAGGGGGTGCTTAAATATCTATGTTTGCTTCTTCGAAATGAGAGTGGATGCTGCTAGTGGGAGGAATACACGTTTGGACTGGCACATGATACAATCAATCTTCAATTTGTATTTATTGCGATAAAAAGATATACAAAAATGGTTTCGATGTAATGGGACATGATGAGCTTTATCTCAGATTTATGTCCGATTGCTAGCGAGAGGCCACTAACGCAGAACACTCCACTCGTCCGGGGCTTGGTGCGGGCTGCCTTGAGCTCAACGTTCTTTACATAGATAATTAATAAGCAGTACCTTGGATTTTGAGAAAATAAAATCAACCTTCTAAGATGTTTTTTAAAACTCTAGGTCAAATGATTAAACATTAAAAAATAGCTCATAATTGCAATTCTGAGGCTGCTAATTAAACATGCCATGTGGAACCTACGAAGAAGTTGATTTTCCAGGAAGCAAAACAAATCAAGGTCTTGTCTTGTTTTGTCAAACATAAAATGAAAACTTAGAATCAAGCATAATTCGGTCTATTGGGACAAAAGGAAAAAGGTCAAGGAACAATTACAGATCAACATACATCTTGTAACTGAGGGTCTCAGGGGGTGCTTAAATTTCTATGTTTGCTTCTATGAAATGAGAATGTAAACTGCTAGCGGGTCAGATGCACGTTATTACTGGCACAGAAAACTATCAGCCTTCAACTGGTTGCCTTGCCGACTACAATTATAAACCTAAGCTGCCATCTGTTGAAGAACAATTTTCCCACCCCTTTGAGTTGCAACTTTGTCCCTGTACCTTCTGAATAGCAGACCACACCTACAACTAATTAGAAGTACCTTTGATTTGAGAAAATAAAATAAACCTGCTAAGACTTTTTTGAAACTTTAGATGAAATGATTAAACATTAAACAATAGCTCACTATTACAATTATGAGGTTGCTAGTTACACATGCTCGTGTGGTACCTATGAGACGTTGATTTTTTAGGAAGCAAAACAAATCATGGTACTGTCCTGTCTTGTCAAACATAAAACAAAAACTTAGACTCTAGCCTAATTCAGTCTATTGGGCCAAAAGGAAAAAGGTTAAGGAACAATTTCAGATCAACATACATCTTGTAATTGAGCGTCTTAGGGGCTACTTAAATGCCTATATTTTCTTCTAGGAAATGAGAGTGCAAGCTGCTAGCAGGTCCGATGCAGGTTAAAACTAGCACGGGATATTAGCAATCTTCAACTGGTTGCCTCGCCGACTACAACGATAAACCTCAGCTGCCATCTGTTGAAGAACAATTTTCCTACCCCTTTGAGATGCAACTTTGTCGATGTACCTTCTGAATACCAGACCACATCGACAACTAATAGGTAGTACCTTGGATTTTGAGAAAATAAAATCAACCTGTTAAGACATTTTTAAAACTCTAGATCAAATGATTAAACATCAAATAATAGATCACTATTACAATTCTGAGGTTGCTAGTTACACATGCCGGGTGGAGCCTACGAAGACGTTGATTTTTGAGGAACCAAGATAAATCAAGGTCTTGTCCTGTTTTGTCGAACGTAAAACGAAAACATAGAATCTAGCATAATTCGGTCTATTGGGCCAAAAGGAAAAAGGTCAAGGAACAATTTTAGATCAACATACATCTTGTAAGGTGAGCGTCTTTGGGGCTATTTAAATACCTATATTTGCTTCTATAAAATGAGAGTGGAAGCTTCTAGCGGGTCAGACGCACGTTAGAACTGGCACGGGATACTAGCAATCTTCAACTGGTTGCCTCGCCGACTACAATGATAAACCTTAGCTGCCATATTTTGCAGAACAGTTTTCCTACCCATTTGAGTTGCAAGTTTGTTGTTGTACCTTCTGAACCCCAGACCACATTGACAACTAATAAGAATTACCTTGGATTTTGAGAAAATAAAATCAACCTTCTAAGACGTTTTTGAAACCCTAGATCACATGATTAAACTTTAAGCAATAGCTCATAATTACTGTTCCGAGGTTGCCAGTTACACATGCCGTGTTGTACCTACGTACGAAAACGTTGTATTTTGAGGAAAGAAAACAAATCAAGGTCTTGTCCAGTTTTGTCAAAGGTAAAATGAAAACTTAGACTCTAGCCTAATTCCGTCATGCACGTTAAAAAAATGTCCTAGTAAGTGAACAAAAAGGAAAATGGTCAAGGTGCAATTTCAGATCAACATACAACTTGTAACTGATCATCTCAGGGGGTGCTTAAATATCTATATTTGCTTCTATGAAATGAGAGTGGAAGCTGCTAACGGAATGAATGCACATTTGAACTGGAACACGATACTATCAATCTTCAACTCTTTTTATTTATACCGATCAAAAATTATACTACACAAATGGATTCGATGTTAATGGGACATGACGAGCTTTATCTCAAACTTCTGTCCGATTGCCAGCGACAGGCCACTGACGCTGAAGACTCCACCCGTCCGAGACTTGGTGCGGGCTGCCTTGAGCTCAACGTTGTTTACATAGATAGTGAAGCTCTTTGGTGCGGACTGCAGCCCCATGAAGACCACCTTGCCGATGACCTGCGCCCGACTCGGCGCGTATGAGTTCTGCACCACATGCGAACTCACCTTGGTCGTGACCATGCCCTTGCTATCCTCCCTGTCGCAGCTGAATCTCACCAGGGTCCAATTGCCTCCCACACGGCCCATCTCCGGCGACTCGCCGTCATCCAAGAACAGCTCCCCACTGGCCGTCCCATTTTCTGCGAGCGCCACAAGGAGGTGGAACTCGCTTTGGCGTGCGGCGGACGTGGTCGGGCCCGCATGCTGCAGCAGTAGGATGTTGCCGCCGGCCAGGTGCGCGTTTGCCAAGTCAGCCGGCGCTGGGAGGGTCACACGCTTGCCGACCTTCATGGTGTAGGCGAGGGAGTAGTCGTAAAGACTGAACCACCGGCCGGCCGGGAAATAGGCGTCCACGGTGGTGGCACCGGGCTCTAGCACCGGAGAGACAAGCACGCCGCGGCCTAGCAGGAACTGCCTGTCCACGCCATAGGTGTTCGCATCCTGCGGGTAGGAGAAGAAGAGTGGCCGCGCGATGGGCGCCCCCGTCGTGTGCGCCTCGTACATTAGCGTGTACATGTAGGGGAGCAGTCGGTACCGCATACCCAACGCTTTCCTCGCCGACCGTGCCGTCGGCTCCCACACATAGAGCTCTCGCCGGAGGGTTGTCTTGTCTGCGTGGGCCCTGGCGAACGGGTAGAATGCGCCAAGCTGAATCCAGCGGCTGCAGAGCTCCTGGGTCGTGTTGCCGTTGAAGCCGCATATGTCGGCGCCCGTCATGGGGATGCCGAAGAGGCCAAAGTTGAGGATGGTGTTGATGGAGTCGCAAGCTCGTCCCACCGCGCGACATTGTTGCCGGTCCAGTGCGCGCGTAACGGCGGAACCCACAAAGGTAGAGCGGCTGAGCACGAAGGGCGTCGTGCTGTGTCCCTGAGCAGCCCGGCGTGCGTGGCCTGCGCCTGGAGGAGGCCGAAGAGATTGTGCGCGTCATACTCGGAAACGCCGTTGTAGTGCAGCGTTGAGACCGGCACGGTCCTGTAGTTGATGGGAAGGTGAAAGCCGGAGTTGTTGATGCGGTAGGGCGGGTCGTCCAACGGATTGAGAGGCTGCCACTCCTTGAAGTTGGAGGGCTCGTTGATGTCGCACCAGAGCCCATCCACAGGGATGGTCCGCCGAAACTCAGAGATCTTTCGTGCCCAGTACTCGGTGCTACGCGGGCTCATGAAGTCCAGGAAGTAGACCTCGCCTGGCCACGCCTCGCCTACCAGGTTGGCGCCGTTTCGCTTGAGGAACAAGTCCTCGTGAGGTGCTGCTTGCCGTTTGATAGCCGGGTGTACGGTGACCACGTATTTCTGGCTATTGTTGTGGAGCCGGTCCACGAACGGCCGGAGCTGCTGGACGGATAGTTCACCGGATCCAGCGTGAAGTCCTGGTAACCGTCCATGTAGTCGATGTCCGACCAGATCGCGTCCAGTGGGATCCTGGCCTTGGCGTAGCCGGAGACCACGCCATCCAGATCAGCCACGTTCTTGTAGCCATACCTGGACTGGTGGAACCCTACAAGTGCAAGATCGAGTGAGCGTAGCAGAACATAGCATGTGCATATATGCCTACCAAGAAGTTACTCGTACCGAATGACCAGTAGGGCATGGGGGCAGGGCGGCCGATGAGCTGCGTGTACTGCTCCACGACGTCGGCGGGAGGGACCGACGAAGAAGTAGAAGTCTAGCACGCCGCCGATCACCTTGTAGGTGACGTAGGATCCGCCATACAGTATGTCCATCCCATTGCTGTTTAGGAGGAGCACGCCATGCGCGGCACCGCCGGAGCGCACGTCCATGTAAAACGGGTGCGAGCCGTAGAGGTTGAGGTCCGGTTGGTCGGACCACGTCACGTCCCCGTTCCACAGCGTGAAAGTGTCATTGTGTTGTAGCCGGAACGTTTCTTTTTTCTGCTCGCCCAGCCCGTACAGAGATGCCCGGTCAGCCGGCAGCGTCGATGTCACCTCCAAGTACCTGCATTCCAATTTCACGGCCATCCATCACTTGCTACATACGGACCATGGTATGGCTTTACATCGATCTACTTGCGGATCAACTAATTAAGCTACACCAGATAACATATATAGCAATGCATGGAACACTTGTAACGTACCGGTCCTTGAAGACAAGGTTGGCGGAAGTGTCAAAGAGGATGTCGCCGGTGGAGCGACGGATGACCGTGAAACGGAACGGCCTGGCGTGGATGGTGAAGGTCAGGTCCGAAGACGCGCTGGACATGGTGCTGTTGCTCGGCATGGAGGGATTGCCCGGTGAGTTGAGCAAGACGTCCTTTAGCTGCGGCCCAGACGCCGGGCGTGGGATGACGTCTTGGGGGACCTCCCATCGCCGATGGTCAGCATCGGTGATGCGCACGCGTAGCCGGCTGTCTGTCTCAAGACTGCCGTTGTCATAGGAAATTAAATATGTGAGCAAGAACCAACTTATCTAGCTAGTTGATTGAAATGAAACATCAAACACACTTGCCTTGCGGTTAGGGTGAGACTCTTCACATCGGGCCCAAATTCTGTCGACCCGCCGACGAGCTTTAGCTTGGCCGATATCAGCTTCCCTGACTGCGCGGTTGACTCGACGTCATACACTGCACTGCAATGATGGACGAGGAGGCAGGTGAGGATGGTGAGGAGCACGAAATGATCAGTGGATGTCAAGCCAATTGCCATGACTGGATGACTGGATGGTGTGTGCAACACAAGGAATGTCTAGCATCTGCTGCACGCTCGGGGTTATATAGGCCAGTAATCATCTGAAATGTTTGGAAAGTTTTTAATGCGTGCCTAGGATTACCTCTAGATAGATAGGCTATACGAGCCAGTACTAATTCAAAGCTTTCAAGTGAAGAGTTATCGCTTCATCCAAATGAAGAACTAATTAATTCTTACTTGCTAAAGAAGGAAAATAATCAATGCAAACAAATGCGAACTGCAAATACATGCAGAGTACATATGGATGATGAAGAAATTAATTTTGACTTTCTAAAGAAGGAAAATAATTAATGCAAACAAATGTGAACTGCAAATACATGCACTACATCTATTTTGAATTAACTGCCATTTTAACTGTGCACTAAGTTAAACTTGGTCTATGCCAAATTTGTACAAGTTTGACCCACTTAATTGAAATATACACCAGCATCTGAAAAAAAAAATCTCACATAACACCGCCCATCACGAAATATATGTTCACAATATATATTTTTTCCTAGTCTTGTTGATATTTGATTCATTTTTTCTATAGAGTCAAGTCAAGTTAGTGGCGTTATTTTTACATTTGGGATAGGAATTACCCTATTTGAGATGTATCTATGGGTATCACCCATTTAGCATAATTTGTGCCACATTTAACTCTTTTTAAAGGACGCTGATATCCACCACACGTGTGGCATAATAGGTATTCGTCCACGCATCGTGTGTGGCATGAGCGGGGGCTGCCCACACGGGCGGTGTGTGGGCGAACAGTAGAATTGCCCACATGTGTGGGCGCAACTACTTCATGCCACACGCGCAACAAGTACTACTCATCCCCATCCCGCGCGTGTGGCACGAAGCAAATATGCCCACAAGTCCCGGCGCAGCTACAATAGATACCCGCGGGATGACGATTTAGTTGCCATCTGGGATGGCAGATGTAGTTATCCGGGATGGAAAATATGATTGTAAAAGCATGGCAACTCTCTCTGTTTTGGTAAACTATGGTTGCCATGTCTAATTTATGGTAGTTGCCGCGTGTAATCAAACCATAGTTGTCGTGTGTGATTAACTACTTGCCACATATGGTCAAACAATAGTTGCCATGTGTGTTTACCTAGTTGCCACGTGTGGTTAATCACAGTTGTCATGTATGTTTACCTGATTGTCACGTACGCGTAACTGCAGTTGCCGTCTAGCAAACGAATCATAGTTGCCATGTGTGTTTACCTAGTTGCCATGTACGCGCAACTGCAGTTGCCATCAAACAACGTACAACTATCGTGTGGGCAAAAAGCAGTTCGCCCACACGCGCGTGGACTAGGTGGTGGCTGTGTGGGCAGAAACTAGTTCGCCCACACAGCGCAGCTAGCAACCGCGTGCTATGGGGCATGTAGGCGACCTCTCCAACGCCCACACACCGGCCTTGTCCTATGTGGCACGCCAAAGCTGCCTCGATGTGTCAAGATTCGTGCAAACTTAACTGGACGGTGATTCAGGCGTGTGGGCGAGTTGCAATGTTGCCACACGTGTGGGCGTTAGTGTTCTCATTTTTAAATAACTAGCTAGCATGACTTATCAAGTGGGTTCCAACCGCCAGGGTACAAGTGACATGCCATGTCGGTGAGTTTTTTTTTCCATAGTCGGTTTCTCCATGCGCCTCCCTCCCACACTCCCCTCGCTCCCACCTACTCACGTGTGCCTAATGTCTCTAGTTGCTAGATGTACACCAGACAGCCACACATGCCGGCTTCTGAGCAGAAGACAATTCCATTTGCTTGGCCCTTTTCAGTATGGGGGATTGATACACTTTGTCCTTTCAAAACGGCCCCTGGAGGCTTCACTGATCTCAATGGGGAATCTACAAGGGGGCTTTAACTGGGTAAATCCCCCCTCCGTCCAACGCTACAAAAAAATTACTACTCCCTCCATCATAAAATAAGTGTCTCAACTTTGTATTAACTCTAGTACAAAGTTGTACTAAGCTTGAGACACTTATTTTTGGACGGAGGAATATTAGTCTGAATCGTCAAGGCCCAGCCTGGCCAACATTTCTTTCCATCACAACACCCAGCGGAGCAAAACGGCAATGCTGCTCGATCCATAGTTCCAGAGACAGAGGGGAAGCGCCAGAGACCACGCTTGCAAGCCGCGGCCATGTCATGTGTGCCCTAGCCGCCAGAATCCCTCCTTCCTGCCGTCGTTGACGAACTACCGAGCTGCTCTCCCCATTCCCCAATTGTTATGCGCCAGCTAGGGTTCTGGATTCTCCCCGATACAATTTGGGCACAGGTTTCTGAACAGAGGAAGGAGAATAGGGGAAAATGATTCAGAGAGAGGACTAGTTCGGAGTTATGTTCTTTGTTGTCCAATGACCACTGCTTCTCTCCTCTTTATCCTTCTCTTCTTGCCAGGCTCGGGCCACCCTGCGGCTTTGTCTTGAGGCTTTGGGTCGTCCGCCTGAGCTGGGCCACCACGTAACACTCCCCACCCCTTGAGGCGCGACTTGACCCCAACCCCAAGCCGCGAGAATGGGGAAACGAGCGTGCAGAGTGAAGGCTTCCTCCCGAGTGTCTTGATTGATGGGGTGATTGTGCCAACGAACCTTCAACTTTGGCTTGAGCTTGTTGCCGCATAGGATGCGATTGAACTACAAAATTGTTGCTGGTTGGAGAAGAGACAACTCTCGAGGATCTATGCCGTCCAGCTCCTGTTCAATGACTGTGGAAGGTGGCAGGTCTTTCTTTAGCTGAGATACATGGATCACATTGTGAATCTTGGAGGTGGCATGGAGCTGGAGCTTGTATGATACTGCACGGACTTTATGGACAACTTTGTAGAGCCCATAGAATTTGAACACGAGCTTCTGGTTACGATGATCAGCCAACAAATTTGAAGATACGGCTCCACCTTGAGGTACACTTGGTCCCAAAATTTGAAGTGGCTCTCATTGCGGTGCTTGTCCGCCTGATATTTCATGCGATCTTGTGCTCGTTGGAGATGCTGGCAGAGCAGTTCGGTCATTGCAGGCTTGCAGCTCTATCTGAAACCATTTCGAGCAACTCAATGTGTGATGCTGGTGCAGTAATGCCAAATGGACGAGGCTGGTACCCAAATAAGGCTTCGAAGGGAGTGCGCTCAGATGCAGTGTGATATGATGTATTATACCAGTGCTCTGTTGCTGATAACCAATTAGCCCACTTTCTTGGTGTGTCATGGATAGTACACCAGAGAAATGCTTCCAAGCACTGAGTTAAACATTCCGTTTGTTCGTCGGACTGAGGATGCCATGCGGAGCTCATATTCAAGAGAGTATCTCACAAACAGAACAACTCTTGCCAAAAGATGGTGGTGAACATTGGGTCTCTATGATAGATGATCTTTAACGGCATTCCATGCAGTCTATACACCTGGTCAAAGAATATTTGAGACACTTGAGGTGTTGTATAAGGATGCTTCCGTGGCAGCAAATGTGCAAACTTAGTAAGTTTATCGATAACCATCAGTATCACCTCTCGAACCCTTGGGATCTTGGTAGGCCCTCCACAAAATTCCAGCTAATGGAGTTCCATAGGTGCGGGGGAGCATGTGATTGCAGCAAACCAGCTCTGCTAACATGTTTAGATTTTGCATGCTGACACATAGAACAAGTCTGAACGAATTCCACCACTAATGATTTGAATTTCAACCCGGGAAACAGTTTCTTCACATGTTGGTAAGTGGCCAAGACACCCGAATGGCCCCCCAATGCACTAGCATGGAGCGATTGCAGGATATGCTGTTGTGTAAGAATATTTTGCCCCGCCCAAATTTTACCTTTGTAACGAATCACACCTTGGTCTAGGGTGTATCCTTTGTCATTGAACCGAGTTGCTGCCAATTCCTGCTGTAGTACCCTTGTATGGTCATCATCTGCATAGGCTTGTGCTAAATTGTTGAGCCACTTGGGAACAGCTACGGAGACAACAATCAATGGGTCCTGGTGCTCACGGCGTGACAAGGCATCAACTGCTGTATTTGTGGTTCCCCTTTTATACTAAATAGCATAATTCAGTCCCATTAGCTTGACAAATGCTTTGTGTTGAATGCTCGTTGCCAGTCGTTTATCGGTTAGATGCAACAATGCTTTCTGATTGGTACATATAATGAAGTGTTGATGTTGGAGGTATGCACGCCATTTGTCCACTGCAATGAGAACCGTGAGACACCACTGGTACAACGAGCTGCTATACAAACGGTTTTTATCCCTTTTCTCCGAGGGTATTTTAAACCGTCGCCTAGTAAGTGTGGGAGATAAGGGGGTCCTTCCCACACGACTGAGAAAACTGTCGGGGATAGGGAGTAGGAATTCATACATTTTCCATAACAAAGTGTATGCGTTGACGGCATGTGTCCCAAACGCGATTCTTCACAAAACTGTTTGTGATATATCAAATATCCCAAACGCTCCATGAACCCACGAGCTCGCGGTGTGGTGAGACAGGACTTACCATTGTGCTAGAAGTGCGCTTTTTTGAGACAATGGGCAGCAGCCTCTCATTCATTCCTTAATTGTTCAGTACAAATAATTGCCTTGATTATCTCAGGAGGCTCATTTAACCAAGAGGATCCATAATCATGTTCTGCCGACCTGGCTAGAACATGAGCTGCCTCATTACATACTCGACTAACATGCTTAAAAGTACATGATACAAACTTTTTGGCTCTCAATTTAATATCATGAACAATGGCACCTGTTGAAGTCCTATCCAGCCCCTACTGTTGCAGTTTGTTAACAAGTGAAAGACAATCAGACGCCACTTCGACTGACTGAACTCCTATGCTTTCGGCCAGTTTGAGCGCCTGGAGTATAGCCACTGCTTCAGCAACTTCGGGGCATTGCACATGATCAACAAGGCCTCGACGAGCAGCTTGCATAACCCCAAGATGATTACGCATGACAATGCCATACCCAGATTTTCTAGTATTGGAGAAGATCGCAGCGTCTACATTGATCAACATTAGGCCCACCGATGGCGGAGCCCATTTCTTGATTGGCTTCAAGGTCTCACGCCTATTGGAGTCTTCTGATCTGACATTGTTCAAAAAATAAAATGAATTTAAGCTTTAATATTTCCAGATACACGCAATTGATGAGGTAAGGCCTCACCATTTCGGAAAGAATTCCTGTTGTCCCAAATGTGCCGCATGGCTACTGCAAATATCATCAAGTGGAACTCCGAGGCTTTAGATATCCAATCCAGTACCCATTGCCTGATATGAGAAAAGTTTTTACTTATACACGCCCAAACGCTCCATGAACCCACAAGCTCGTGGTGTGGTGAGACAGGGCTTACCATTGTGCTAGAAGTGCGCTTTTGGTAATAGGTGATATTAAATTTTACTTATACACGTGTGGGGCTTACCACTGACCCGCCTTGCTGGCAGACAGGACCCAGTTTCAACAGCTAGTTGCGTCAAAAAATGTACTAAAGGTGGCGGGATTCGAACCAACAACCTCCTCCTCTTGCCTGAAGGACCAAACAACTAGGCCACGAATATAGTATTTGCTTAGTCGATCCATTACTCTCTTTAAACAGTACTAAATCACTGGGCCGGTGTGTGGATGGAAACGGGCCGATGGCCTGCGAAGCGAGCGAGCGTGCGCGCTGAGAGCACTAGGTTGGGCTGGTTATGGATTTTCTTTTTTTAATACCAACGAATTATATATGATCACGAAATTGACCGAAATAAAATTTTAAAAGTTTGTGAAAAAATTCTTAGTCAGTATAGACCATTTGGAGCCATTTTAATACAAAATTTCAAAATCTGAATAGAAAATAGGTTGACCATGTATTCAAAATATGTTAATCTTGTATTTGAAAAAAATTAATAAACTATTTGAAAAATATTAAAATATGTATAGAAAAATGTTTACCTGTTCAAAAAAGTTTAATATTAAGTTATAAAAATATTAATCAAACATTTTAAAATAATATATGTGTATAGAAAAATATTGGCCATGTAAAACACATTTAAAAAATTAAAAATGTGTATAGAAAAATGGTTTCCATGTATTAAATAAATTTTAATCTTGTATTAAAGATGTTAATCAAACATTTCACAAGAATGTTCAATGCGTATATACAAAATGTTGACCATGTATTAATTATTGTACCTAGCTAAAATTTGAATCTTGAAAAGGTTTTGGTGTATCTCTAATTAAATAGCTACTTTTGTATCTATTTTTTTTTTTGAAAAAGTCATGAGCAAAGTATCAAGCACCTGTAGTTGTTATTTTTCCTACAAAATAGGTCACATATAATGACACAAGGAAAAAAAATTCAATTTTTCAATTTTCTTATTTCATATGCCCGTTTCAAAATGCAGTCAAAATGGCGGGCATAACCGTTCGTAGCTAGGGGTTGAATCTTGCAAAACTTCCTGGTAACTTTGTCACATATAATGGCACGATGCGAAGGTTTTCCATTTTTTTTAATGTTTTGAATTCTTTATGTTGGTTTCAAAATGCGGTCAAAATGGCGGGCATGACCGTTCGTAGTTAGGGGTTGAATCTTCCAAAACTTATGGAGTATCTCTGATTAAATAGATACGTTTGTACCTAGAAATAATTTTTCGAAAAAATAAAGAGCAAACAATGAGGCAACTGCAGTTCAAATTTGACCCGTTTACTATTGAATCTGCGGAAAATTGTCTTTTTCATGAGAGGTTGATCAAAACTTTTGACACACAACCATTTGGTCAATTGTATATTAAACATGACCTAATATTTTAGAAATTTGATTTGGTCCAGTTTTGCAACAAATATATGGTCGGTCATTCAAAAAAACTCATTTTGGGCACTCGAAAATGGAAAACAAAATTTTTATGCAAAGAAAATGAAAACTTCCTTCGGCATTATCATTTTTCATTCCAAGATGCACCGTTGTGCACAATATGAGGTCATTTTAACAAACAATGACATAAATGGCCATATGATTGATCATTTGGCTTGAAAGTCACCAATCTTGCCACATGATAGCTCATTTCTGAGAATATTTTTTTAAACTAATTTCTGCATAATAAGTTTATTAATTTTCCTCGTAACTTTGTCATATATAATGACATAATGCAAATGTCTTCTAATTTTTTGAATTTTTTTACTTTTTCATGCCCGTTTCAAAATGCGGTCAAAACGGCGGGCATTACCGTCCCAACTAGGGGTTAAATCTTGGAAAACTTTTAGTGTTTCTATGATTAAATAGATGTTTATGTACCTAGAAATTATTTTTAGAAAAAATAAAAAGCAAACTATAAGGCAGCTGCAGTTCAAATTTGACCCGCTTCCTATTAAATCGCCAGAAATTTGTCTTTGTCACGACAGGTGGATCAAATATTTTGACACCCAACCATTTTGTCAATTGTGCATTAAATATGGCCTAATATTTTAGAAAAATGATTTTATCCATTTTCATAAAGAAAACTCATTTTGGGCACTCGAAAAATAGAAAATGAATTTTTAGTCCAGACAAAATGAAACTTCCTTAGGCAACATTGTTTGCCATTCCAAGATGCACTCTTGTGCATAATATGTGATCATTTAAATAAACTATCTTATGAATGTATCTGTGACATTGATCATTCTCTTGACACATATAATTTTTTAAGACATTGATCATTTGGCTCATTTATGAGAACATTTTTTAAAAATAATTGCCGTATAATAATTTTATTATTTTTCCGGGTGACTTGGTTACATATAATGATGCAATGTGAAGGTTTTTCAATTTTATGATTTGTTTTCATGCTTGTTTCAAAATGCGGTCAAAACGCCGGGCATGACCGTTCCTAGCTAGTTGTTGAATCTTGGAAAATTTTTGGTTTTTCTATAATAAAATAGATACTTATGTACCTCAAAATGATTTTTGGAAAAAATAAAGAGCAAACTATAAGGCAGCTGCAGTTCAAATTTGATCCGCTTCAAACTGAATCGGCGGAAATTTATATTTTTCACGAGAGGTGGATCAAAAGTTTTGACACCCAACCGTTTGTTAAATTTTACATTAAATATGGCATAATATTTCAAAAAATTGATTTGATCCAATTTTGCAAGAAACTCATTTTGGGCACTCGAAAAATGAATATTGAAATTTTTGTGCAAAGAAAATGAAAACTCTCTTTGGCAACATCGCTTGCCATTCGAAGATACACCCTCATGCACAAAATGATATCATTTGAACAAACTATGCTATGAATGCGGCCATAAGATCATCATTTGGCTTGAAAGCCATGAATCTACACACATGATAGCTCATTTCTGAGAACAATGTTTTAAATAATTGTTGTATCATAAGTTTATCATTTCCTAGTAACTTGGTCACATATAATGACACAATGCGAAGGTTTTCCAATTTTTTGATTTTTTTTTGAATTTTTTATACTCGTTTCAAAATGCGGTCAAAACGGCGGGCATGACCGATCGTAGCTAGGGGTAGAATCTTGCAAAAACTTTTAGTGTATCTCTGATAAAGTAGATACTTGTGCATCTAAAAAATATTTTTACAAAAAAATAAAGAGTAAACTATGAAGTACTATAGTCCAAATTTGACCCGATTCTTATTGATTTGATAGAAATTTGATAATTTGACGGAGGTGTATGAAAAGCTTTTAACATGCAACTACTTGGTTAATTATACATAGAATATGTTCAAATATTTTTGAAAATTGGTACGGTCCAATTTTGAAGCAAATAATGTTCGGGTTCTTCAAAAAACGAAAACTAAACCGATTGAAAAAGTAATGAGAGAGAGAGAGTGAGAGAGATAGAGGTGTTGGATGAGGGAGGTTTTTGAAGCGTTGGATGTAGAACGAGTAGGTGGCCAAGATTTGATCAGGGGGATCCATGGCCTCGCATGTGATTTGCTGGCTACCTTTCCATTTCCAGCCAAAGAAACGAGAGAGAAAAAAAGAAAGCCAGAAATCCCACGACACCGATCCTCTCGCGATCCCCATCTCTCTCTCTCCCCACGACTCCTCACTGCCGCCTCCTAGGGCGGCCGATCCCGGCAACTTCCGGCGGCAATCTGCGGCTCCCAGCACACCACCGCGACCCCCTCCCCTCCGCTCATCCTCCCCTCGGACTAGAACCGGCGCGCACGTCCCCATCGACTAGATCGGCCACCCCCTCCTCCCCAACCCTGACTTTGCTGCAGATTGAGAGCTACAAAACTATTGAGAGGTGAATAAGCTGAACACGTAGAGAGGCAAGTTTCAAGTTAAAACTATGATAGCAAAAGCATTTTTGTGTGATCCATTATTCAACCATAGAAATTGGTATAGCAAAACTATTTCTGAGTTCGAGATAATGGCTGAAAAACATATTTATGATCTATGCACAATATGATGCTATTGCATAAATTTACTCACAACTTTTTTATAGCTCCTAGTGTAGTGTACTGTTCGTCTAAGTAGATCTAGTGGCATGCAAACACTGTATATTCTGCCGCCCACATTGCTACACATAAATCTACGAATGTGGTGCAAATTGATTTTGCCGATAATAGTTAGACCATTATGAATGTATGCAACTCATAGTTAAATACTCCTTATCTTATTTTCTACTTATGGCATCTCTAAAAAGAATTCTGGAACTGCAGAAGGAAGATCATGCATACAATTAGAAACTAACCACGTAAACAAAAATTCTGTGATTACAGTTGCATTTCTACTCTAAGAATCATCCATCTGATCCAGGACCCCGGCTCAAATTCAATTAATAGTCCATGCATGTCAATGGCAACCTGTATAACTCAAATATAGCACACAGATAACTAAATTTTGCATGGCCAGCTTTTCTCAAATATTATCACAAATATACTAATAAATTCATACTCTATTATAAATGATTTTGAGAAACATGGGAAGCTCCTAAATCCTAAATGTCAAATATATAAGAAAACTTTTAAAATCCATGTACAATGGCATGTATAGCAGGATGTTTGGATGCAATATTTCAAGCTGCAGAGTAAAAATTTGAACCTAATTAGGCACTCCTGACAAACAAACAAACATAGAAAGAGTAGAGATTACTTGGTATAATTTTTACCTCCACAATTACTTGTTGTTGTGAGAAACCTGAATATCTCTGATAGACAGATTAATTAGCAAGAGATTAAAAAATCAGCATCTAGTAGTGCCTCCAGACCTTGTGATCACCATGGGTTTTCTATGCCCCAACAGCCGCGTCCAAGCTCCATCTATCTTAGACATAACTATGCCGCTGCTAATAGAAATTGGAGCGACACCAATGTGCATCAAGTCGACATTAAGTTCAGAGATGGTGGCAGCAACGAGCGGCTGCCCGGCGATGTCGACATTAAAGATGGTACAATGCGAGATGTGAGAGAGTCGGAGCGTGATCTGGAGAACACGCTCACAGTGGAATAGCGGATCAATAGGGAAGTGGAAGAGGAGTCGTTGACGGGCTTGAACAGACTACTGATGAAGTAGAAGTGGCGGCGAGAGATTGAAACTCATATGCGTTGGGTCAGGAGGAAGCGACAGTAGAGAGGGTTTTCCTTCTTTTGTAGAGCACATGTCTCGGCAGGGGCGGACCCAGAACCAAAATGCCCCGGTGTCCCGGTGTACACTATACACGATGGACATCGAACAATACTATATACATAAAAATAACATTTGCGTGTCTCATAAGGGCGTATTTATGTACGTGTATCTGAGCATCCCTGAATGTACGGTGTCTCTCGAAAAATAACCAAAAATGTCTTGTACTCCCTTCAGTCCTTTTTACTCCACGTATTAGATTTGTGTCAAGTCAAACTTTGCAAAGTTTGACCAAATTTATGTTAAAAAGTATCAACATTTACAATGTCAAATACATATACATATACGATGAAACTACATTTCGTGATGAATCTAACAATGTTGATTTGGAATTCTAAATGTTAATACTTTTTGCAATAAGTTTGGTCAAAATTGAGATACTTTGACTTCGGACATCCCTTATATGTGTACTAAAAAGGACGGAGGGAGTAGCAAAGATGGTTGCTAAAATAAAGTGTTTCACCTGAAATACTTGTTGATTATGTAAAATTGGACACTAAAATATCATAACACCAAACGACAAAAACAGATTTGCCCGGCGATAACAATAGATCTTGACTGCATATTATAATAGAACTTTTTTTTTGAACTTTTTAGATTGCTTACAACATGTGTGAATTGTGTTTTACTCCCCACCCACGCGGTCAACAAATTACCAAGCAGGTGTGAAACCCTAAAAGAAAGTAGCAAATTGTGGCAATCCAAATTCAACAGTAATAGCCTCAAATCTAAAAATCCCTAGAAGTACAATTCAGAAAAAAAAAAGAGAATTGGACAAACATGAGAGAAATTGACGGAGTGGCCGGAGTGTGCGTTGTCGCGAGAGCAGGGGGGCTGGTGAAGCGGCGCCACATCGATGGCGGCTGGCCGAGCAGGCGACGTCATCTCGCCGTGATTAGATTTGATGTCAGGAGGCGAGTAGACACACATCTACAGAGGAGAAGATCGATCCAATCGATCATACAACCTTTTTTTAGGTGAATCGATCATAGAGATAGGCCTGGCTGCCTCAGCCAATCGGATGGGTTACCACAGCGAGTTGGGCCGTGCTTGGTCGTTATCTCTTTGCTTGCTTCGGCCACTTCAGTCCGGTTCAACCGGTGTCCAGCTCTGGAATTGACCGGTATCCTAGTCTAAGACCATCTCTACGGCGCGACTCATCTTGTCTGGGTGCGTCCGTTTGGGTAGAATGGACGAATAGCGCGGTCTAACGTGCGGCCCCAAACGAACAAATGTCTGGATTTCATCCGTTTTGGACCCATCCCCACTCCAAACTTGCGCCGAGTTTGGGGTCAAACGGACATCGCGCAGACGGGCTCGCCGCACGCCCTTGTCCCCCCATGGCCCGCGTGTCGGGAACACAAGTAGTCCCATTCGATTTCAACGCCTCCACCCCCTCTCCCGCCCCGCCCCGCCCCGCCGACGGCCACCGCTATTCTCCGGCCGCCTCCTCCACGCAGCCCCCGGCCGTCCATACCAAACCACGTTCGCCACCACGCCCGCGCTTTCGTCGTAGTTTAGGCCGTCGATCGGAGGAGGTTTGGCCGTCGCCGTCGTAGCCGGCGGCAGAGCGGATACGACCGCAGGCGACGTACCACGGCGGCCACGGCAGAGTGCTCCAGAGCGGCCAGTAGCCGGCCGCCAACCACCCCTGCATTGAGGTGATCATCGCAGCCTCTTTGCCATCACGACCGCAAGGTGTTCGACACTTTGCCCACAAAGGTATGGACAGTGGTGATGAGTTTTTCTTCCACCACTTCATTTGTTCATCGGACGACTCGTCGTCGGATGATGAAGATCTTGTGGTGACTGCACTGGTGGTGCACGACCACATTCAACGGCAGCTTCCTCGCTACATGGGGTCAGTCCCTGGCCTTGCTCCCAACCTGATCCGCAACAGGGAAAGAGGCCACGGCCTACTCTATGTCGATTACTTTGTGAACACCCCGCTCTTCAAGCCGGATAAATTTCGTCGCCATTTTCGTATGGCAAGGCATGTGTTCAATCGTATCCGAGAGAAAGTGGTTGCTCATGACCCATACTTCGAGTGCAAGACGGTTGCCCTTGGCAAGCTTGGATTCTTCTTTTACAAGAAATGCACCACGGTCATCCGCATGCTTGCATATGGAATTTCAGACGATCTAGTGGATGAGTATGTGTGTATGAGTGAGACAACATGTCTGATGTCAATGTACAGGTTCTGTCAGGCTGTGATCGAGGTGTTTGGCCCTGAGTACTTGAGGCAGCCAACTGCCGCTAATACAGAGAGATTGTTGGCGACCAATGCAGCTGACACTACTAGGTAAAACCTTATACACAGAACTTTAGCAGTAACACGTGTTAAAAAAGAATGCTAGTGCTAAGTAGAAGTAGCGCGTTAGCGTAAACTGCGCTACAGATACAATTGTAGCAGTAGCGCGCCTGAAAATAAAAGTGCTACTACTAAAATTCCCACTGCTTAGCCGATAGACTACACATAGTAGTAGCGATCTACGGCGAACAGCGCTACCGCTACTTACTTTGTAGCAGCGCGTTTATGCAGAAAGGCGCTACTGATAAAGGAAATAAAATTAAATGGAAAGCAAATAGAAAAGTAAATGAAAATGAAAGAAATAGAAAAAAGAAAAGAGGAAAAAATAAAATGTAAAGAAAAATAAATGAAAAGGGGAAAAAGAGAAAGGAATAGCAGTAGCGCGTATCCAGGAACGCGCTATAGCTAACTTAGCAGTAGCGCACTTCCTGGAAAGCGCTACTGCTACTTTTGACTTTACCGCGCGGTTCGTTGTTCCCTACGGTCATTTCCCCCAAATCCCAACTCCTTCGCCGTCGTCGCCGCCGTCGCCCGTCGGCCGCCGCGCGCTCTCCTGTCGCTCTCCGCACACCCTCGATGCTGCCCCCTGAAGGAAATATGCCCTAGAGGCAATAATAAAGTTATTATATATTTCCTCATATCATGATAAATGTTTATTATTCATGCTAGAATTGTATTAACCGGAAACATAATACATGTGTGAATATATAGACAAACAGAGTGTCACTAGTATGCCTCTACTTGACTAGCTTGTTAATCAAAGATGGTTATGTTTCCTGACCATGAACAAAGGAGTTGTTATTTGATTAACAAGGTCACATCATTAGTAGAATGATCTGATTGACATGACCCATTCCACTAGCTTAGCACACGATCGTTTAGTATGTTGCTACTGCTTTTATCCATGACATATACATGTTCCTGTAACTATGAGATTATGCAACTCCCGTTTACCGGAGGAACACTTTGGGTGCTACCAAACGTCACAACGTAACTGGGTGATTATAAAGGAGTACTACAGGTGTCTCCAAAGGCAGATGTTGGGTTGGCGTATTTCGAAATTAGGTTTTGTCACTCCGATTGTCGGAGAGGTATCTCTGGGCCCTCTCGGTAATACACATCACTGAAGCCTTGCAAGCAATACAACTAATAAGTTAGTTGTGAGATAATGTATTACGGAACGAGTAAAGAGACTTGCCGGTAACGAGATTGAACTAGGTATTGGATACCGACGATCGAATCTCGGGCAAGTAACATACCGATGACAAAGGGAACAACGTATGTTGTTATGCGGTCTGACCGATAAAGATCTTCGTAGAATATGTAGGAACCAATATGGGCATCCAGGTCCCGCTGTTGGTTATTGACCGAGAATAGTTCTAGGTCATGTCTACATTGTTCTCGAACCGTAGGGTCCGCACGCTTAAGGTTTCGATGGCGGTTATTATGAGTTTATGTATTTTGATGTACCAAGAAGTTCGAGTCCCGGATGTGATCACGGACATGACGAGGAGTCTCGAAATGGTCGAGACATAAAGATTGATATATTGGAAGCCTATGTTTGGAGTTCGAATGGTTCGGGTGAAAACAGAATTTACCGAGTCTGGGAGGTTCTGGAACCCCGGGGTAAATGGGCCTCGGTGGGCCTCGAGGAGAAGAGGAAGGGCCGGCCGGGGTGGCTGCGCCCCCCCCCAGTCCGAATAGGACAAGGAGGCGGCGCCCCTTTCCTCTTCCCCCCCCAATCCTATTCCAACTAGGAAAGGGGAGTCCTACTCCGTAGGAGTAGGACTCCTCCCGCGCCTCCTCTAGGCCGGCCGACCTCCCCCTCCCTCCTTTATATCACGGGGCAGGGGGCACCCTAGAACACGAAGTTTGATCTACGGATCGTTCCTTAGCCGTGTCGGTGCCCCCTCCACCATATTCCACCTCGGTCATACCGTCGCTGAAGCTTAGGCAAAGCCCTGCGCCAGATGAAACATCAAGATCGTCACCACGCCGTCGTCTCGACGGAACTCTCCTCGACACTCGGCTGGATCGAGTCTGAGGGGCGTCATCGAGCTGTCGTGTGTCAAGAACTCGGGGCGCCGAAGTAACGCGTCGGGATCGGTCGGATCGCGAGGAGAACGTACGACTACTTCCTCTACGTTGTGATCGCTTCCGCTTCGGGTCTACAAGGGTATGTAGACAACACTCTCCCCTCTCGTTGCTATACATCACCATGATCTTGTGTGTGCGTAGGAAAATTTTTGAAATTACTTCGTTCCCCAACAGTGGCATCCGAGCCTAGGTTTTTATGGTTTGATGTTTTGCACGAGTAGAACACAAGTGAGTTGTGGGCGATACAAGTCATACTACCTACCAGCATGTCATACTTTGGTTCAGCGGTATTGTGAGATGAAGCGGCCCGGACCGACATTACGCGTACGCTTACGCGAGACTGGTTTCACCACTACGAGCACTCGTTGCTTAAAGGTGACTGGTGGGTGCCTGTCTCTCTCACTTTAGTTGAACCGAGTGTGGCTACGCCCGGTCCTTGAGAAGGTTAAACGAGTCTATTTGACGAAGTATCGTTGTGGTTTTGATGCGTAGGTGAGACTGGATCTTGCTTAAGCCCGTAGCAGCCACGTAAAATTTGCAACAACAAAGTAGAGGACGTCTAACTTGTTTTTGCAGGGCATGTTGTGATGTGATATGGTCAAGACGTGATGCTATATTTTATTGTATGAGATGATCATGTTTTGTAACCGAAGTTATCGGCAACTGGCAGGAGCCATATGGTTGTCGCTTTATTGTATGCAATGCAATCGCCCTGTAATGCTTTACTTTATCACTAAGCGGTAGCGATAGTCGTAGTAGCATAAGTTTGGCGAGACGACAACGATGCTGCGATGGAGATCAAGGTGTTGCGCCGGTGACGATGGTGATCATGGTGGTGCTGCGGAGATGAAGATCACGAAGCACAAGATGATGATGACCATATCATATCACTTATATTGATTTGCATGTGATGTTTATCCTTTATGCATCTTATCTTGCTTTGATTGACGGTAGCATTATAAGATGATCTCTCACTAAATTATCAAGAAGTGTTCTCCCGGTATGCACCGTTGCCAAAGTTCGTCGTGCCCGGACACCACGTGATGATCGGGTGTGATAAGCTCTACGTCCATCTACAACGGGTGCAAGCCAGTTTTGCACACGCAGAATACTCGGGTTAAACTTGACGAGCCTAGCATATGCAGATATGGCCTCGGAACACGGAGACCGAAAGGTCGGCGTGAATCATATAGTAGATATGATCAACATAAGATGTTCACCATTGAAAACTACTCCATCTCACGTGATGATCGGTTATGGTTTAGTTGATTTGGATCACGTGATCACTTAGATGACTAGAGAGATGTCTGTCTAAGTGGGAGTTCTTAAGTAATATGATTAATTGAACTTAAATTTATCATGAACTTAGTCTGGTAGTATTTTGCAAATTATGTTGTAAGATCAATAGCTTGCGTTGTTGCTTTCATATGTTTATTTTGATATGTTCCTAGAAAATTGTGTTGAAAAATGTTAGTAGCAATGATGCGGATTTGATCCGTGATCTGAGGTTTATCCTCACTGCTGCGGAAGAATTATGTCCTTGATGCACCGCTAGGTGACGGACCTATTGCGAGGAGCGGATCGACGTTATGAGCGTTTGGCTAGCTCAATATGATGACTACTTGATAGTTTAAGTGCACCATGCTTAACGGCTTAGAATCGGGACTTCAAAGGCGTTTTGAGCGTCATGGACCATATGAGATGTTCCAGAGTTGAAGTTAATATTTCAAGCAAATACCGAGTTGAGAAATATGAAGTCTCCAACAAGTTCTATAGCTAAAAGATGGAGGAGAATCGCTCAACTAGTGAGCATGTGCTCAGATTATGCAGGTACTACAATCGCTTGAATCAAGTGGGAGTTAATCTTCCAGGTAAGATAGTGATTGACAGAATTCTCTAGTCACCATCACCAAGTTAGTAGAACTTCGTAATGAACTATAGTATGCAAGGGATGATTCCCGAGTTCTTCGTGATGTTGAAATCGACGAAGGTAGAAATCAAGAAAGAACATCAAGTGTTGATGGTTAACAAGATCACTAGTTTCAAAAAGGGGCAAAGGGATAGAAGGGAACTTCAAGAAGAACGGCAAGCAAGTTGCTGCTCAAGTGAAGAAGCCCAAGTCTGGACCTAAGCACGAGACTAAGTGCTTCTCTTGCAAAGGGACTGGTTCTTTGAGCAGAACTACCCCAAGTATTTGGCGGATAAGAAGGATGGCATAGTAAACAAAAGTATATTTGATATACATGTTATTGATATGTACTTTACTAGTGTTTATAGCAACCCCTCGGTATTTGGTACTGGTTCGGTTGCTAAGAGTAGTAACTCAAAGCGGAGTTGCGAATAAACAAAAACTAGTTAAGGGTGAAGTGACGATGTGTGTTGAAAGTAGTTTCAAGATTGATATGATCATCATCGCACACTCCCTATACTTTCGGGATTAGTGTTGAACCTAAATAAATGTTATTTGGCGTTTGCGTTGAGCATGAATATGATTTGATCATGTTTATTGCGTCTGTTATTCATTTAAAGTTATAGAATAAATTGTTATTCTGCTTACATGAATAAAACCTTATATGGTTACACACCCAATGAAAATGGTTCATTGGATCTCGATCATGGTGATACACATATTCATAATATTGAAACCAAAAGATGCAAAGTTAATAATGATAGTGCAACTTATCTGTGGCACTGCCGTTTAGGTCATAATGGTGTAAAGCGCATGAAGAAACTCCATGCTGATGGGATTTTGGAATCACTTGATTATGAATCACTTGATGCTTGCGAACCATGCCTCATGGGCAAGATGACTAAGACTCCGTTCTCCGGAACAGTGGAGCGAGCAACTGACTTATTGGAAATAATACATACTGATGTAAGCGATCCAATGAGTGTTAAGGCTCGCGGCGGGTATCGTTATTTTCTAACCTTCACAGATGATTTGAGCAGATATGGGTATATCTACTTGATGAAACATAAGTCTGAAACATTTGAAAAGTTCAAAGAATTTCAGAGTGAAGTGGAAAATCATCGTGACAAGAAAATAAGGTTTCTACGATCTGATCGCAGAGACAAATATTTGAGTTACGAGTTTGGTCTTCAATTAAGACAATGTGGAATAGTTTCACAGCTCACGCCACCTGGAACACCACAATGTTATGGTGTGTCCAAACATCGTAACCGCACTTTATTGGATAAAGTGCAATCTATGATGTTTCTTACTGATTTACCAATATCGTTTTGGGATCATGCATTAGAGACAGCTGCATTCACGTTAAATTGGGCACCATCTAAATCCGTTGAGACGACACTATATGAACTGTGGTTTAGCAAGAAACCCAAGTTGTCGTTTCTTAAAGTTTGGAGTTGCGATGCTTATGTGAAAAGTTTCATCCTGATAAGCTCAAACCCAAATCGGAGAAGTGCGTCTTCATAGAATACCCAAAGGAAATTGTTGGGTACACCTTCTATCACAGATCCGAAGGCAAGATATTCGTTGCTTAAGATGGATCCTTTCTAGAGAAGGAGTTTCTCTCGAAAGAAGTGAGTGGGAGGAAAGTAGAACTTGATGAGGTAATTGTACTGTTCCCTTATTGGAAAGTAGTTCATCACAGAAATCTGTTCTTGTGACTACTATACCAATTAGTGAGGAAGTTAATGATGATGATCATGTAACTTCAGATCAAGTTACTACCGAACCTCGTAGGTAAAAGCAGTGAGATTCGCACGAGTGGTACGGTAATCCTGTTACGGAGGTCGTGTTACTTGACCATGACAAACCTACGAACTATGAGGAAGCGATGATGAGCCCAGATTCCGCAAAATGGTTTGAGGCCATGAAATCTGAGATATGATCCATGTATGAGAACAAAGTATGGACTTTGATGGATTTGCCCGATGATCGGCAAACCATAGAAAATAAATGGATCTTCAAGAGGAAGACGGACGTTGATAGTAGTGTTACTATCTACAAAGCTCGACTTGTTGCAAAAGGTTTTCGACAAAGTTCAAGATGTTGACTACAATGAGATTTCTCAACTGTAGCGATGCTTAAGTCTGTCCGAATCATGTTAGCAATTGCCACAATTTTTGAAATTTGGCAAATGGATGTAAAACTGCATTCTGAATGGTTTTACGGAGGAAGAGTTGTATATGATGCAACGGAAGGTTTTTTCGATCCAAAGGGAGCTAACAAAGTGTGCAAGCTCCAGCGATCCATCTATGGACTGGTGCAAGCATCTCGGAGTTGGAATAAACGCTTTGATAGTGTGATCAAAGCATTTGGGTTTGTACAGACTTTTGGAGAAGCCTGTATTTACTAGAAAGTGAGTGGGAGCACTACAGCATTTCTGATAAGTATATGTGAGTGACATATTGTAGATCGGAGATAATGTAGAATTATTCTGCAAAGCATAAAGGAGTGTTTGAAAGATATTTTTCAAAGAAAGACCTCGGAGAAGCTGCTTACATATTGAGCATCAATATCTATAGAGATAGATCAAGATGCTTGATAAGTTTTTTCAATGAGTACATACCTTGACAAGATTTTGAAGTAGTTCAAAATGGAACAGTCAAAGAAAGAGTTCTTGCCTGTGTTACAAGGTGTGAAATTGAGTAAGACTCAAAACCCGACCACGGCAGAAGATAGAAATAGAATGAAAGTCATTCCCTATGCCTTGACCATAGGTTCTATAAAGTATGCCATGCTGTGTACCAGATCTATTGTATACCCTACACTGAGTTTGGCAAGGGAGTACATTAGTGATCTAGGAGTAGATCACTAGACAGCGGTCAAAATTATCCTTAGTGGAATAAGGATATGTTTCTCGATTATGGAAGTGACAAAAGGTTCGTCATAAAGGGTTACGTCGATGCAAGTTTTGACACCGATCTGGATGACCCTAAGTCTCGATCTAGATACATATTGAAAGTGGGAGCAATTAGCTAGAGTAGCTCCGTGCAGAGCATTGTAGACATAGAATATTTGCAAATTACATACGGCTCTGAATGTGACAGATCCGTTGACTAAACTTCTCTCACGAGCAAAACATGATCATACCTTTGTACTCTTTGGGTGTTAATCACATAGCAATATGAACTAGATTATTGACTCTAGTAAACCCTTTGGGTGTTGGTCACATGACGATGTGAACTATGGGTGTTAATCATATCTGAGATATGATTATTGGTGTTCAATCACATGGCGATGTGAACTAGATTATTGACTCTAGTGCAAGTGGGAGACTGAAGGAAATATGCCCTAGAGGCAATAATAAAGTTATTATATATTTCCTCATATCATGATAAATGTTTATTATTCATGCTAGAATTGTATTAACCGGAAACATAATACATGTGTGAATATATAGACAAACAGAGTGTCACTAGTATGCCTCTACTTGACTAGCTTGTTAATCAAAGATGGTTATGTTTCCTGACCATGAACAAAGGAGTTGTTATTTGATTAACAAGGTCACATCATTAGTAGAATGATCTGATTGACATGACCCATTCCACTAGCTTAGCACACGATCGTTTAGTATGTTGCTACTGCTTTTATCCATGACATATACATGTTCCTGTAACTATGAGATTATGCAACTCCGTTTACGAGAGGAACACTTTGGTGCTACCAAGCGTCACAACGTAATGGGTGATTATAAAGGAGTACTACAGGTGTCTCCAAAGGCAGATGTTGGGTTGGCGTATTTCGAGATTAGGTTTTGTCACTCCGATTGTCGGAGAGGTATCTCTGGGCCCTCTCGGTAATACACATCACTGAAGCCTTGCAAGCAATACAACTAATAAGTTAGTTGTGAGATAATGTATTATGGAATGAGTAAAGAGACTTGCCGGTAACGAGATTGAACTAGGTATTGGATACCGACGATCGAATCTCGGGCAAGTAACATACCGATGACAAAGGAACAACGTATGTTGTTATGCGGTCGACCGATAAAGATCTTCGTAGAATATGTAGGAACCAATATGGGCATCCAGGTCCGCTGTTGGTTATTGACCGAGAATAGTTCTAGGTCATGTCTACATTGTTCTCGAACCGTAGGGTCCGCACGCTTAAGGTTTCGATGGCGAGTTATTATGAGTTTATGTATTTTGATGTACCAAGAAGTTGGAGTCCCGGATGTGATCACGGACATGACGAGGAGTCTCGAAATGGTCGAGACATAAAGATTGATATATTGGAAGCCTATGTTTGGAGTTCGAATGGTTCCGGTGAAAACAGAATTTACCGGAGTACCGGAGGTTACGGAACCCCGGGGTAAATGGGCCTCGGTGGGCCTCGAGGAGAAGAGGAAGGGCCGGCCAGGGGTGGCCGCGCCCCCCCCCAGTCCGAATAGGACAAGGAGGCGGCGCCCCCTTCCTCTTCCCTCCCCCAATCCTATTCCAACTAGGAAGGGGGAGTCCTACTCCCGGTAGGAGTAGGACTCCTCGGCCTCCTCTCTAGGCGGCCGGCCTCCCCCTCCCTCCTTTATATACGGGGCAGGGGGCACCCTAGAACACACAAGTTTGATCTACGGATCGTTCCTTAGCCGTGTCGGTGCCCCCTCCACCATATTCCACCTCGGTCATACCGTCATGAAGCTTAGGCAAAGCCTGCGCCGGTGAAACATCAAGATCGTCACCACGCCGTCGTCTTGACGGAACTCTCCTTGACACTCGGCTGGATCGAGTCGAGGGCGTCATCGAGCTGTCGTGTGTCAAGAACTCGGGCGCCGAGTAACGGCGTCGGGATCGGTCGGATCGCGAGGAGAACGTACGACTACTTCCTCTACGTTGTGATCGCTTCCGCTTCGGGTCTACAAGGGTATGTAGACAACACTCTCCCCTCTCGTTGCTATACATCACCATGATCTTGTGTGTGCGTAGGAAAATTTTTGAAATTACTTCGTTCCCCAACACCCCCAACCCCGGATTCGACGCCGCCTCCGACCCCAACCTTGACGTCGCCCTCCCCTACCTCTGCCTAGGGTTCTTCAAATTTTAATTGCATAAAATTAGTTAGGGTTCATCTATTGCATCAAATTTTGGATTATCCGCTACCACTTTCCACCCCTAGGTTCATCAAATTAGATGGTAATTAGGGTAGTAGTTCCTAGGTACTAATTAGTTAGTAAGCACTAGGTACTAATTAGGTACTAGTTATTTTTATTTATGGTAAGTTTATTTTTAGTAAGAACTAGTTGAATTAATAGAACTAGTTGAACATGTTACATTTGTTGTTATTTTTTTAGTTAAAGCAATTATTCCCGCATCGACGTCGACGATGCCTATCCCGCATCCTCGTCGTCGACTCGGCGGAGGACACCTGCTTGACCAGATGGGCCATGTCCAGGACTGGGCTCCGCCGGGCTGGTACTGGGAGGCGCTACCTAACGCGGGCGCAGCTTGGTGAGGAGTCAGCCTGTCGTTGACCTGAACCTTCTTTGGTGGCGGTCGCGTGGGCCAGTGATGGTCCAAAGGCCTGAGGACCGCGTGGAGGTGGTACGTCACCGTGTCAGTGAGGATGACGCGCACGTCCGTCGCTACTTGCTAGGTTCTCCAGGGATCTCACTGGAGCTATGATCCTGTGATGGTTCCTTCTCTTTGGGTGTCCACCGCCCGCGCCGATACCCGTCATTCGCTAGGGTTTTAGTTGTATTAGTGATGTTATATGTATGATACTATTCGGGATGTATTAGTGATAATATTCGACGATGTACGGACGCAAGAGATGATTTACTTTTGCTTATTGAATGCATGCTAATTTGAATACTTATTTATTTTATGATTTGGTTTTACTTATTGAATGCTCATGTCAATATGAGTCCTATAAGATATTTTGAAATGTATATCTTGTGTTGCTCAAATAGGATATATTCTTGCCCAAGCGGCTGGTCATGTTTGTAGGTTACACCTCCGAGTGGCCTATGTTTTGCCGGAGTGTTGATTCATTTCTGTTCCAGCAAATTGCAGGCGCTCGATATGTCCTATTTTAGCAAAGGTCATGCCGGATTTTTCCGTGAATTTTGGCATGACTTGCGCCAGAATATGTAGGAAATATCGAGTGCCCCGGATTTCCGTGTTGAGTATCCTGGTCGTTGCCTTCGGTCGATTTTCAATTAATGTTTCAACTATGAACATAGGAAATGTATGACGACGAAAAGGATTTCGGTATTTGCGAATACTGCGAAGACGAGCGCGGCCAGTGCGGCAGAATCTTCCTAGATGATGATAGGCGCTTCAGCATCAAGCTGGACGAGAACTTCAAAGTAGATATAGTAAGTCACAACGACAAGTCTTTTTTCGTAATTAAGCATGACATCTGCTTCATTTGCTTCAACTTATAATTTAAACTTTTTACAATTCTACTAACGTATCCCCTGCCATGCAAGAGTTTTTGTTTTGGATAAGATAGGTTTCAGTCGTATGAAAACTACTATGGAGGTGAAGAGAGTTTACTTAAAGACCAAGCATGGTTATACTTTCCACGCAAAATTATACAACGCAGACACCTACACCTATTTTGAATGCAAAACTTGGCAAGGACTATGCACGACTTATGCATTTGAGCCTGATATAGTTATCACCTTTGATATTCGTCCGGAAGATGATACTGAAGGTAATATCGACATCTGGGTCGATGTGCAGATGCCTCCAATTATACCATTATGTGAGTTTCTCAACCATATTTATGTTTTCGATATTGTTTATTCAAAAATAGTTGACAACTAATTTCTATTGACAGCTTATTTCCATTCAAGCAAACATGTCCGGCGCTTGGTAGACATGACCGTCCACTGTCCCGGGGCTGAACTAAACTGCGAGGAGATAGGTCATTATGTTTCATGGCTTGAGAATCTTCATACTGTCAAGACATTATTTTCCTGGACTTAAAAATCTTAGTACTCAAAACGTGCGACCAATAGTGTTCATATTGAACTACGGTCACATCTATTTAGGAAAGATGGTAAAAAAATTACTATTTGTCCTCAGTGCATCTTTTGCATACATTATATTTTAAGCTAAACTTTATTGCTAAGTATGTTACTCGATGTTCTTCAACAAGGACTCCTGATGAATGTTGTGCCTCATTGGATCGAGACTAAAGGTCACATGAGAATGGTTAGCTTATGGCCAAGACATCCCACAATGCACTTTAGTGCGTCCAGTATTTCTAAAAGCGAGGAATGCTTAATAGTGAAATAGTAGAGCAAAATTATGAACGATCGCAGAGAAGTACTAGGGGGCAGCAATCAGAAGCGCAACCCATGATTAGGAGACAGGTTCATCTGCATGCTCCAACATGATGAAGCAGGAGTGCTACACATGCTTTATGCTATTTTACCTGAGAGAGAGCAGCAGCAGTGATTAGCTAGCTAGAAATGAGTTTGAAGGTGATGATGTGCTACAGTATGACTATGATGATTAAATAGCTAGTGTTGGTGGTAATGAATATGATGATTATTATTAGCTAGTGTTGGTGGTGATTAGCTAGCTAGAATGAGTTTGAAGATGATGATGTGCTACACTATGACTATGATGATTAATTAAATAGCTACTGTTGGTGGTAACGACTATGATGATGATTAAATAGCTTGTGTTGGCGGATTAGATTCAAGTGGAGGCAACATGTGGTGCACATCGAAAGTACTACTAGTCCAAACTAGATCAAGTTTGGATTAGTAGTATACTTTTGACATGCATCACATGTTGCCTCCACTTGGACCTAATCCACCTTCATTTGACACACTGTTATGAACATAATGATATAAACCTCATAATTGGTATTGTACCAAAATTTGTATAACGACATATAAATACACTAAAAAAAAGAAGAAGAAAAGAATACTAGTAGCGATGGACTGTAAACACGCTACCACTATCTAGATTAGCAGTAGCGTGGGAGTAAACACACGATGCGGCTATATGTCTTAGCAGTAGCGTGTGTCGAGCGCGCTACTGTTAAGTAATAGCTGTAGCGCCTTACTAGTAGCGCGGTGTCCCGCGCTACTAGTAGGCATTAAACCCGTGCTACTACTAGGGTTTTCCCTAGTAGTGTGAGGCTTTCCAGGCATGCTTGGCAGCATAGATTGTATGCACTAGGAGTGGAAGAACTGTCCATTTGCTTGGCAGGGCCAGTACAAGGGGCATGTCAAAGCATGCACTATCATATTAGAAGCGGTGGCTTCGCGGGATCTTTGGATATGACATTCTTTCTTCGGCAAGGCAGGTTCTCACAATGATATCAACGTGTTGCAGCATTCTCCAGTCTTCGCAAGGCTTGCACAAGGCCACTCCCCATCTGTCAACTTTGAGATCAACGGCCACCAGTACAACAAGGGATACTATCTAGCTGATGATATATATATCCTCAGTGGTCAACTTTTGTGAAGACAATCTCGAACCCCCAAGGTGAGAAGAGAAAGAAATTTGCCCAAATGCAAGAGAGTGCTAGAAAGGATGTGGAACGTGCATTTGGTGTGCTTCAATCCTGATGGGGTATCGTTCAAAACCCTGCACTGTCATGGGACGAAAGGAAGCTTTGGGAGGTAATGACTGCTTGTGTGATCATGCACAACATGATCGTCGAGGACGAGCGTGATGATAGTATCTTCAACCAAGGATTTGAATTTCAAGGTGACAATGTTGAGCCCCTACACCAAGAACCGGCCACGTTTGAACAGTTTGTCCAGTTTCATCGTGAGCTGCGTGATTGGCACACTCATTTGGATCTTTAAAATGACTTGGTTGAGCACGTGTGGGATCACATTGACGACCAATAGATGTATTGGTTCGTTTTATGTTCATTCAAGACAATTTTGATTTGGTTGTAAAACTATTTTTATTCGAGACAACTTCGATTGGGTTGTAAAACTATTTTAATTTTCAAACAATTAATGATGTGCAAACTTGTTTTGATATGAAAATATGGACATTTTAGGCCCTGGCGGACAAGATGGGGCAAACGAATACGGCCGCGCGCTGGGCGCACGGCCACGGCATCCCAGAACAGGCCCGGACACGACCCCATTGCCCTACCCAAACGGACAAAATCCGACAAACCGGACATCCGTTTAGGGTCGCGCGATGGAGTTGGCCTAAACATACGGGGCTATACAGGGTAAGCACATTTTTTACCCGGTGTCCTGTGACACCGGCTGTGTCAACGTGGGTCCGCCCCTGTGTCTCGGGAGGAGGAAAAAGAGACGTGCACCTTAGGGATTGGTTGATTATATGCTTCTTTATCGGACTGTTATGAATGGATTGGGAAGATTATAAGCATTATGGGAAGATTGGAGGAAGCTGTACATGGGGAGAGGGGTTAGGTTTAGGTCACGTGGGATGGATCTCAACCGATCCTCGTAATTAGAGAGATCTGAATCGTAATATTTCTGACCTTTTTTGTGAGGGATAATATTTCTGAACTTAAAAACCAGGGTCTACAAGTATCTGATTATAAGATTGTCTCAACCATATTTAGAGATATCTGAATCATAATATTTCTAACCATAAAAACGAGGTCTGATTAGAAGATTGAATCAAAACTTTCTCCGATTAGATCTCAACCATTATAATTCTGAACCATAATATTTCAACCATATTTAGAGATATCTGAATCATAATATTTCTGACCATAAAAACGAGGTCTGATTAGAAGATTGAATCAAAACTTTCTCCGATTAGATCTCAACCATTATAATTCTAGGTTAGATCCAAATCGATAAAACCAGACCCACCAAATTAATGGCCTGTATTTTCTAATATTCTCTCATTAACATGAGAATTTCAATGTTAGATCTGAACCGTTATAATTCGGACCCACCAAATCAGTGGCCTCTATTTTCAGAATTTCTGTAATTAACGTGGGATTTTCTATGAAGTGCCTAATTAGTATAAGTAAAAAACCAGGGTCTACTTCTTTTATCAAATTACTAGTAATAATGTACGTGTAATGCACGTTTATGTTAGGTAGGATATTAGTTGCACGTTATATTAGATAAGATATATCTTTTGCACGTTGGTATTTGATAAGATATCAATTAATTTTTTCGCGGGAATGGTAGGATATTAATAACATGGCAGATTTCATGGAATAGCGCTTAGTCAAAACATGTTTATAACCAATGGCAGTGGTGGGTAATTAGAGTGTTAAACGTGTTTGGTGCTCAACATTGAAGCGATTTGAACCGCTAGATAATATGATTTGACGGTCGAGATGGTTTGGATCTGCCCCTTTGGGTCCTTTTTATATTGGTATGGATAGATATAGATAAGACTGAATCAAAACTTTCTCGGATTAGATCTCAACGATTATAATTCTAGGTTAGATCTAAATCGTTAAAATCAGATCCACCAAATCAATAGCCTTTATTTTCTAATATTCTCTCATTAACATGAGATTTTCTTTAGGATAGCATTAATATGCTTCCTCGTATGGAAAAAGCGATAAAGCTTAACATTGAAATACTACCTATCAAAAGGTAATCTTAGGCACATTTTTAAATCTTTTCAAACATTGAGGATGACTACTAATCTATATAAAGCCAAGCATCCAATAGTTGTTGACACTCATTTGTGTGGCACACCATCCTATTGTCTAATGGCAATTGTAAAGCCGTCTGGTGAGCTTCTCAGGCTCCTCACCTTCCTCATTTGCCTACTCCATCATTGCAGCGCAGGCTATGACGTCGACTCGGTCGTCGGGGCGCGGGGCCTATTATCGGCCAATCTGAAACTTGTAGGCGGGACGACGGAGTTCGGTCCTGATGTCAAGAGGCTCGACCTAACTGCAAGGCAAGTGTGCTTGATCTTCATCCTGATCCGGAAGTTTAATTCATCACCTTATCTATACTTTTTCTGAAGTATGATAGACAGGAATGTGTTGTACTGTTTAGTTGGGGTTATATATACACATTAATAGTTCTTTTATTTTAAAAGAGGTAGTATAGCTTACGTCTGCATATATTGATGCATACACCCTAAGCTAACCGATTTAGTATTAACATGATGGTACAGCCTAGAGACGGATAGCCGGCTCCACGTGCGCATCACCGACGCCGACCATCAGAGATGGGAGGTCCCCCAGGATGTCATCCCACGCCCAACGTCAATGTCAGAGGACGTTTTGCTCGGATCGCCAGGCATGGACAATGCCACCTTGCCGAGCAGCGCCACCATCTCCAAGGTGTCTTCGGACCTGACCTTCTCCATCCACATGAATCCGTTCCGCTTCACCGTCTCCCGCCGCTCCACCGGTGACACCCTCTTCGACACTTCTGCAACCCTCATCTTCAAGGACCGGTACGTAATAAATAATACTCCCCCGTTTTCTCAAAATAGATCAAGTCATACTTTTTAAAGTTTAGCCAAGTTTTAGTATAGAAAAATATATATAAGCATCATGAAATATGTATTTTTTTGACAATATATTTATTTGATACAATAAATGTTTAAATATTTCTACAAATAAACTTGACCTAACCTATGAAACATTGAGTTAATACAAAACTTAGGGGTTTGTTTTATGGCAAGGAGTGAGTACAAGTGTGATGTATGGTAGGAGCAGTATACTAGCGAGTAGCCAAGTGATCGATGGGCATGCATGACAATTGGAAATGCAGGTACTTGGAGGTGACGACGGCGCTTCCAGCCGGGCGGGCATCATTGTATGGGTTCGGCGAGCACACGAAACGGACGTTCCGGCTCCAGCCCAATGACACGTTCACGCTGTGGAACGAGGACCTGGAGAGGTCAGACCTACTGGACCGTAACCTCTACGGCTCGCACCCATTCTACATGGATGTGCGCCCTGGCGGCAATGCGCATGGCGTGCTCCTCCTCAACAGCAATGGCATGGACATACTGTATGGCGGGTCCCACATCACCTACAAAGTGATCGGTGGCGTGCTCGACTTCTACTTCTTCGCCGGCCCCTCCCCGCTTGCCGTCGTTGACCAGTACACCCAGTTCATCGGCCGCCCTGCCCCCATGCCGTACTGGTCATTCGGGTTCCACCAGTGCAGGTATGGCTACAAGAATGTGGCTGACCTGGAGGAGGTGGTCGCCGGTTACGCCAAGGCCAAGATCCCCCTGGAGGGGATCTGGTCAGACATCGACTACATGGACCATGGCCAGGATTTCACGCTCGATCCGATCAACTTCCCGGTGAACCGTCTCCGGCCGTTCGTCGACCGGCTCCACAACAACGGCCAAAAGTATGTGGTCATCATAGACCCGGAGATCAAAAGACAAGCAACGCCTAACGAGGACTTTTTCCTCAAGAGAAATGGCACCAATGTGGTGGGCAGGGTGTGGCCAGGCGAGGTGTACTTCCCAGACTTCATCAACCCACGCGCCGTGGAGTACTGGGCGCAGAAGATCTCCGAGTTCCGGCGGACCATCCCCGTAGACGGGCTGTGGTGCGACATGAACGAGCCCTCCAACTTCGGGGCCTGGCAGCCGCTCAACTCGCTGGACGACCCACCATACCACATCAACAATTCCGGCACGCATCGTCCCCTCAACAACCAAACCGTGCCGGTCTCCACTGTGCACTACAATGGCGTGTCCGAGTACGACGCGCACAACCTCTTCGGCCTCTTTGAGGCACGTGCCACGCATGCCGCACTGCTCAAGGACACAGCGCGCCGCCCCTTCGTGCTCAGCCGCTCCACCTTCCCCGGAGCGGGACGGTACGCGGCGCACTGGACCGGCGACAATTCCGCGCGGTGGGACGAGCTTGCCAACTCCATCAACACGATGCTCAGCTTTGGCCTCTTTGGCATCCCCATGGTCGGCGCCGACATATGCGGCTTCAGGGGCAACACAAGCCAAGAGCTTTGCAACCGCTGGATCCAGCTCGGTGCATTCTACCCGTTCGCGAGGGCGCACACGGAGAGAACCACCGAACGACGAGAGCTCTATGTGTGGGAGTCGACGGCGCAGTCGGCGAGGAAAGCGTTCGGGACGCGGTACCGGATGCTCCCCTACATCTACACGCTCATGTACGAGGCGCACACAACAGGGGCACCCATCGCACGCCCGCTCTTCTTCTCCTACCCGCAGGACGCCGACACCTACGGCGTGGACAAGCAGTTCCTGCTCGGGCGCGGCGTGCTTGTATCTCCGGTGCTACAGCCGGGTGCCACCACCGTCGACGCCTATTTCCCGGCGGGCCGGTGGTTTAGTCTCTATGACCACAACTACCCCCTCACCGTGGCCACGCGGACCGGCAAGCGTGTTACACTTCAGGCGCCAGTGGACTCGGCTAACGTGCACCTGGCCGGCGGCAACATCCTACCATTGCAGCAGCCGGCGCTGACCACGTCCGCCGCACGGCAAGGCGAGTTTCACCTGCTTGTGGCGCTCACGGAGAACGGCACAGCCAGTGGGGAGCTATTCTTGGATGACGGCGAGTCCATGGAGATGGGCGGGGTGGGAGGCAAGTGGACCCTGGTGAAATTTAGCTGCAGCACGGAGGAGAGCAAGGGCATCATCACGACCACGGTGAGTTCCCATGTGGTGCAGAACTCATACACACCGAGTCGGGCGCCGGTGATCGGCAGCGTGGTCTTCATGGGGCTCCAGTCGCCAGCCAAGGGGTTCACTATCTATGTAAACAACGTTGTGCTCAAGGCAGCCCACACCAAGTCCCGGACAAGTGGAGCGCTTAGCGTCAGTGGCCTGTCGCTGGCCATTGGAAAGGAGTTCCAGATCAAGGTCATCATGTCCCATTAATGATCTTGATATAATTTTTTCATAATTATTATTTTATATCTGAAATTCTGAATAAAAAGTTTGAGAAATTTGAAGGTTATTATCATTTGCGGGTTCTAAGATTATTTATTGTCCTTGGCCGTTCATCTAGCATCTCCCACTCATCTCAGAGAAGTAAATCCTTGTATTTAACTAACTCCAAAATTAAGGTTGTTAAACACTAGATCCATCTTGATCTGAAATTGCTCCTTCACATTTTTTTGAGGCAATTGTATGTTCTTTTACTTACTTATTACTGATTACTACTAGGACATCTTTGAACGTGCATAGCACACATGAAGGCCCATAGCCATCGTTTTTCTAAGGTTGACAAATCTGCCAAGACTTTCCTTTTTTGTGGGGCAATCCCTACGCCACGATGAAATTGAGCACCCGGGCAATCCCTTGCTTCAAGAAGGTGTTGAGCACCTCAAAGGCACTCTTGAATAGCTTGTGTATGCCATCGTGGACCTCGGAGCTAATGTGGAAGCCGTCTCCAAGCGAGCAGCCGGGTCGATACCAAATGGGTACGGTATCTCGATCTCCCCACGACCCCACATTGCCTTCGGCACGTGAACTAGGAACCGCACTTCCGGGAGCATATTTTCCGCAAGCAATACGAGGCCGAGGCCAAGACAAGACAGGAAGATGTGCAGTGAAGAAGCCAACACCTCGATCGAGCTCTCTACGTATGTATGCACGCACGGAGAGCTGGTTACGCGAATAAAATGCACTATGGGTCACTGAACTTGTTTAGGCTGGTCACTTTGGTCAATGTATTGAGAAACAGCTTGTTACGGTAATCGTACTTGCTAAAACGGACTGAAACGGTCTCTGCGTACGTTTGACGCTCATTTTCTGCGATGGGGAGAAGGAACTCCTTCGTTGAGCCCAGTGTATCGGCCAAAATACTTGATGCCCCCGGTGGAGGTGTTGCAGTAGTACGCGGCGATGAAACTGAGCACCTGGGCGATCCCTTGCTTCAAGGAGATGTCGAGCACCTCAAAGGCACTCCTGAACGACTTATGTATGCCATCGTGGACCTCGCAACTAATGTGGAAGCCGATACCAAATGGGTACGGTATCTCGGCGTTCGCGCACTGCCTTCTGCACGTGAACTAGGAACCGCACTTCCAGGAACATATTGTGCTGCAAGCAATACGAGGCCGACGCCAAGACAAGACACGAAGCTGTGTTGTGAAGAAGCCAACACCTCGATCGAGCTCTCTATGTACGTATGCACGCACGGGGAGCTGTTGACGCCAACAGTCCGTGGGGAACTAGTCCAGCCACGGCGACATGGGCACATGGTGGCGGCCGAACCTCGATCGTGTCAAAAGTAAACGGTCCAGAGTCGCCGTCAAGTGTTGATAATATTCGAATTTTCTAAAGAAAGAAACGTCTCTGAATCTTCCTACTGACTGACGAATTCCTGTAACACACACCCACCGCGGTTTCAATTATATACTCGATCCGTTTTAAAATAGATGACCCAATTTTATACTAAAGTTAGTATAATGTTGAGGCATCTATTTTAAAACGGGAGAGTTTTTACGGTACATCGTACTACCCAACAGAGTGAGTAGTATTTAGTTGATCTAACGGTTAATATGGATCGGTAAAATTTAAACTCTAGGATATATTGGTAATTCTACATAAAGATAGATTTGTTTTTTTCAGTTTAATAAATCCTGATTGATCTAACTAATTTGTTATTCTCATCCCATCCACGCCGACCCATTCGACCGCTACTCCCGACACCACGCCGCCGCAAAATCTCCACGCCGGCGGCGGACCTCCGACCGGAGCCACTGCAGCCAAGTGCATGCATAAAGCGACACGAAATAAAATCTAGTTTCGTATGGTGCGTGGTGCGGCTTGCCACTTTGATTTTCAGTTGATCAGTAGCTTTCGGAAGGTGGCGGACAGTATGATGGCGAGCAAGGCGGCGCGTGCCTGCCAGGGGAGCGACGCCTCGGTGCACTCCGTGAACCCCCTTGCGTGCAGCCATTAGCGGGTGAGTCTGCCGCCCACATCGTCGCTGCTCCCTTGGGTTGCCGGAGTGGCTCTGCGCGGGAGAGCCACCGCGGCGACAAGGTCTTGCCGGCGTGGTTGAAACACAACGCGCAAGCAAGGGGCATATGGCAGCTCCCGTCGAGGTGGCTCGTTGTCCCGAGCCGTCCGACAGGAACTCGTCGGAGGAGCAGAAGTGAGACGAGGAGATCGACGTTGGAGGAGAAACTGCTGTACCCGCGTTCCCATCTTCGATCCCACCCCTACGGAGCTCTGCCCGTCGCCGCCTCTCGAGAACCGACGAAGGCCGTCGCGTCGTGCCATGATGAATCCGATGAAACCTGCTACGACGGCGTCTCCAGGCACGCGTTCAGCGGTTCAGCCTCGTCGGCTTCTGCCTGACGACCGAGCTCATGGAGTTTGCCGGCGAGATGGAGGCCCTTCTTGGCCGGCTAGACATTGGCAACGGCAACGAGCAGGAACAGTTTTGCATGGAAGCATTGTGCCTTATTGAGAGGATGGACGTAGAAGGCGGGCAAGCGTGCGGCCTCCGCCGGTGCCCGAGGTGTCCGGCGATATGATTGACATCGACTTCGACTGCGGCTCACCTTAGATGACAACGGACGAGAACGCGGCAAGCAGCGGTGCCAGCGCCGACGTTCAGTTCGTCCCGCGAGGAGCCTCGTATTCGATCTAAATTACTTTGGCCACTAGGAGAACCTGTCTGATTGATTGATAAAAAGTTAACGACCTAAAATACCCTTAACTACTCAATATACTACCAGAAATCCACTGTAGTATTGCCTCATCTGGATCCTCCAATCACATAAAATGAACGGTCCAAATATATTTGATGCACCGTAAAAGGTCTCTAAAACGGAGGGAGTACTACCTACTGGCGGATAGTGGATACTAGCTGCATGGCTGCATTCGATGGATTAGCTGTTAACAATTCTAGGTTCTAGAATTATTAGATGACTTGATTGCAGCCGCGCGTTGCAACTTGCAATTTGCAAAGGGAAAAAAAGTCCGCCCCTTTCTCTTCCTAGTTTGTCCCTATATTCTCCTGGCAGTGGCACGACGCATAAGGGCATCTCCAACAGGTTGTATGTTAGTCTTGTTGGTAAAATGTCCATGTCATCAACCAACAAGCTATCATACAACTACTCCAATGGGTTGTATGTAAACTATCCAATAGATGGTGGGACAATAAATATGGTTGCTCTCTATTTCACCTTGGAGCTTGTGCAAAGGTTGTTGGTTAATCTACATACAACTTGGCTCTCTCTCCACATTTAATACATGCCACATCATCACTATGTCCTAGGTGGCAAATTTACCAACACCTATCTTACAACTGTTGGAGATGCCCTAATGCACCGTACGTCGATCCGCGTGCACCAGACAGCAACCACGACAGTACTACGAAATTACCTCTGCTTTCATGATTTAGATACAGCTTAGGTGGAGCATCAGAAACGTCACTCCAAGACAAGCAAGCAAGCAACTTAGGGAATAACGAAACAGGACGTTGATTTCCGGCACGGCGAGGGCAATCCGCCGGCCTGAGTTCACTCGGAGTTCATATATACCCTTTCTTAGCTAACGTTAACAGACCAGCACCACAGCTCCATCGTCGTTGTCCCCGCGAGCATAACCATCGCCTAATCAGGCGGCCAAGACGACGCTCCCACCCACCAAGATGGCGGCGCCAAGGATTAGAAAGTTCGTCACGGCGCAGGGAGCTTTCGACTCCATCCTCCTCCAAGGACACGACGGGCATCCCATCCCGTGGGACGTTGTCGTGAAGAAGCTTGCCGAGCTGTTCCGCTTCCTCGCATCCGCGTTCCCGGCGCTCGTCGCCGGGATCCGGGAGTGGGCCGTGGCAATGGAGCAGCGGGCGGGCTCCGCCTTGGTCGTCGCCCTCCCTGCCGCGGCTGTGGTGGCGCTGGTCGTCCTCTGCTGCTGCTGTTGCGGGTACTTGGTGGCCGGCGGGAGGCGCCGACCGAGAGGGCCGAACGGGGAGGAGGTCAACGGCACCGAGGGGCCGGTGGTGAGGTACGGTGGCCGTGGCGGCGGCGGGTACAGAGGAGGGATCTTCAGCGTGCACCCCAACAAGCCAATCGTGTGCTAGCTACAAATGACAATCTATGAATTACGTATAAGACAACGTCCTAAGCGCATCGTGTGCTAGCTTTTCTTCAAATTGATATCCAATAGACTTTTGTTGTTGAACATACATCACACATCGAATGAATTAAAAAAACAATTTGGAATTTGCAAACTATAGAGTCGTAGGAGATAGACTCCCTATTATAAAAGTTACACACATTAGCAGCAATACTACCTCAAAATAAAATACATGTGGTACCGAGGTTCAGAAGAAATAGATGTATGTGCCTGTAGTAATTTATAGATCATTCTGCATGTTTAGTCATCTTGCATAATAGGAACTCCCTGGGTTTATGGGATGGTTCTCACTTTTGTCCATTGGATACCCACTTAATTCTATTTCATAACTACTAGTAGATTCTCCCCCAGGAAGATTTTCTTCGTCCATCTCCATGTCGAGTTGTACCCAAGGATGTAGTGAAAGTTTTCTCAATCTATTTAGCTCATCGGCGACATCTTTCATGGATGGCCCGTTGTCACCACACATTTCTAGGCATTTCCTAGCCAGGTCTGCAAGTCCTCTCAGCAACTCCATACTTGCTTGGCCTTTCACTTGACTCACCAGCACATCTTCTAGATTATTCTCCCTCATAGCAGAAAGAAAAATCAATGACAAGCTTCTTGGCTTCTCAATCCCCTCGAGCTTTAGTGGCAATTGGCCGGTGAGGATCTCTAAAAGGATAACTCCAAAACTGTACACGTCGCTTTTGTCTGTTAACTGGCATGTTTGCATGTATTCAGGATCAAGGTAGCCACATGTACCTTGAACCATTGTAACAAACTGCTCTTTGTCAAACGGGGCTAATATAGAGGCTCCAAAATCTGACACTTTGGCCATATAGTTATCATCAAGCAAGATGTTGGAAGTTTTCACGTCACCATGAATAATTGGGGGAGACGCGTATGAATGTAGGAAGCTGAGACCTTCGGCTGCTTCATGAGCGATCCTTAAGAGAGTGCTGAAGGAAATTTGCAATGCCTGGTTCCTGCCATGGATAAGCTCAAACAATGTACCATTTCGGACAAACTCATAGACTAGAATAGGAACTTCCACCTCAAGGCAGCAACCCAAGAGTTTAACAACGTTCTTGTGATTGATTTGCGATAAAATGAGCATCTCTTTCCCAAATTCCTTCTTCTGCCTTTCATCAACTATTCCACATCTTTTAACTGCAACTGGCATGCTGCTCTTTATTATCCCTTTATAGACCGTTCCATGGCCTCCTTTTCCAAGTATTCTACTAATGTCAAAGTTATCAGTGGCATGTCTGAGTTCAGCTTCTGAAAATACATTGAAAGCAAGACCTTTCTCTGATCTCATCCTATCAAACAAAAGCAAGCCTCCATGCTCGCGAAAATACTCCTGCTTAACTTTGTTCAATTTTCTCTTTTGAATTGTCATTTGTCCCCAGAAGACGAAGATCATGATGATAACCATCAGGCCAAATAATCCCATTGTAAGTCCTGATAACAACATTAGATGAGAGAATTATTTTTGAGACCAATGGGAGAGAGAGAGAGAGAGTATAGAACATAGTTGGTGTAAATTAGCTAACATTAGATTGGTTTCACATTACTTTTTTATTTCCTGACATTGCACAAGAGTGCGATAAAGTTAATGACCTAGCAAGGTGTTCATGTTTGTTCGGTCATTACCTACTATGAAGCCTGTATTTGGGTTGCATGTATTGCTTTCTTTTGCATATATTTTTCCAACTCGACAAGAACATCGGTATACTCCAGCGATATTGCGACAAACACCATCTGAAGGGCATGGGGTGTGATCGCATTCATTAATATCTGCAACAAAAGTAGCCAAACAAAATAATCTAGTTTCAAATAAGATAAAGGGACCCTACATCCAATGTGCAATTTGATTGATATTAGAGCAAATATAGATTGTCAATAGCTCAGAGCTAATAATTGGTACCTTTGCATCCACCAGGAAGATAAGGGTTGCCTTCATAGCCATTGGTGCAATTGCACATGTGCCCTTGGTCATTGCTGGAATTCACACACTTGCTATTGCTACTAAGGCATGCATAAGTGCCGGTCTTTTTCTAATTTGCAACATCACATGACTTGATATCTCTCACAGCCCAGTCGAGCACCACAGGCACCCGCCCATCATTTGTGCCATTGAACTTGTTGGTGGTTATGTACTTAGTGTTGAACTTGAATGACGCTGTTTCCATCAACACTGCATAGCTGCACCGATTGAACTTCCATATCTGACTATTGTTGACCGTGCTAAAAAAGGTTGTTGCGTAGAAGTACATCCTCTTCGGTATCGTTGTCTGGGAGCGTCCGATACCGGAGCAACATCCATCAACTAGGTCCGACTGGTTGCGGCACGCCGCAGCACCATAGCCTTCGTAGCCTGTGCCGTCACGGTCTGAGATGGAGGCCAGGGCGTTGCAGCCGATGACCATGAATCTGTTCTGGACATCGGAGAGGCGGTATGGAGAAGAAACGCCTTCATTGAGCCCCCCGTATCGGCCAAAATACTGCATGCTCCCAGTGGAGGTGTTGTAGCAATACCCCACGATGAAATTGAGCACTCGGGTTGTACCTTGCTTCAAGGAGATGTCGAGGACCTCAAAGGCACTCCTGAATGGCCTCTCTATGCCATCGTGGACCTTGCAGTCGAGGTGGAAGCCGTCTCCGAGCGAACAACCTGGGTCTATACCAAATGGGTATGGTATCTCGACATTCCCACACTACCTTCGGCAGTGTGAACTAGGAACCGCACTTCCAGCTGGGGCATATTGTGCTGCAAGCAGTATGAGGCAGAGGCCAAGCTGCAACAACGCTTGCATATTCTTCCGCTGGAGAGTCAATAAATGTGACACTGTCAACTAAATAGATACCCCGGTTTCAGAGAAAATAAAAAATATCTTTTCTTCGAAAAGAAAAGAAAACAAAAAACAATCGGTGGAATGAAAATAGAGGCCATGTATTATTATTATTTTTCAGGAAAGGAGGATAGAGCCCCCATTGATTGTTGTAGATTATTACTCCAAATATGTAGGCAAAACATCGGCATATAAGTATCCTAAGTATATCACAACAGTTTTTTTTTCCTTTTTAGCTATATAGAAGGATCTTAACAAACCAGGATATGTCATCAAGGCAAGAACAGATTCAGTCATGTTGGTCCTAGTTGAAGCTTGTTACGTGGACAACTTAAACTCTGCTTTCTGACCAAAACAAACTTAACTCTGCTTTGACGAACCTACTCACAGCACAGCCCCTGGTCGCAATAACAAAGGGCGCAGGTGTTAAATTTAGCGTTTGTCATTAGGTGTCCTCAGCAATTCAGAGTCTTATTAGGAACAAATAGGCATCCAGCATTCACTTAAATCGAAAAAAAAGGAACTGAATTAACGCTTGTATATACAAAAGACAAAACATGCTGATGAAAAATTCACTTGAAGTAAGGAGGGGTTCAGTGCTCGTCGAGATGAACAAGTATCTCGAGGGCTCCAGGGTCTGCCTTCCCCACGACAAAGGCACGGCCGGAGATGTGTTGTGAAGATGCCAACACCTCGATCGAGCTGAGCTCTCTCTGTAGGAGTATGTGTGCACGCAGAGCTCTTGACGCCAACGGGCCGTGGGGAACTAGTCAAGGCATGACAACATGGGCACGTGGTGGCGGCCGGACCTCCCTCGTGCTTAACTCACAAAAGTAAACAGTCTAGCGGTCACGATATTTCATTTCTTTTAAGAGAGAAGCGTCTCTGAATCTTCCTACTGATTAACAAATTCCTCAACTGGAACCGAACGAGTTTAACACCCACCCACCGGAGTTTCAGCTACTACATGGCTGCATTCGATGGATTAACTCTTAACAATTCTAGGTCCCAGAATTATTAGGCCTTTTCTCTCCTTCCACGGCGAGTTGATTACAGCCGTTGCAACTTGCAAAGCCCGTCCCTTTCTCTTCCTACACTTGCCACATACTGTAATAGATACGTGGATCCGCGTGCACCAGACGTGCACAACACTACGAAATTACCCAAAGCTTTACACGTCCATTCCTAAAACAGAAAACTTCATACGTGTATAAATCATCAATTTGTTTTTGGTGATTATATCTCTGCTTTCATGATTTAGGGCCCGCTTGGATCGTCGGTTCGGTCCTAAATACCGGTGTAATCGATACAGACCTCGAGCTGTCGTTTTTATTCCGGGCGGAAATCACACTACGACCGGTAATTTACACCTGTAAATTAAATCCGGGTGTAAAAGTTTACACCGATTCCAAGCGGGCCCTTAGATACAAATGAGGTGTAGCATCACAAACGTCGCTGCAAGACAGACAAGCAAGCGGCTTAGGGAGTAACGAAAAAGGAAGATCACATATACCCTTTCTCACTCAGACTTCATATAGTATAACCGTTCTATGCTAACACTAACAGACCAACACCACAGCTAGTTGTCGTCCCGATCATCGCCGAATCAGGCCAAGACGCCACCTAAACTTCCCTCCTCCCACCCACGAAGAAGGTGCAGAGAGCTTTCGACTCCGTCCTCCTCCAAGGACACGACGGGCATCCCATCCCGTGGGATGTTGTCGTGAAGAAGCTCGCCGAGCTGTTCCGCTTCCTCGCATCCGCGTTCCCGGCGCTCGTCACCGGGATCCGGGAGTGGGCCGCAGCAGTGGAGCAGCGGGCGGGCTCCGCTTTGGTCGTCGCCCTCCCAGCCGCGGCCGTGGAAGGGCTGGTCGTCCTCTGCTGCTGCTGCTGCGGGTACTTGGTGGCCGGCGGGCAGCGCCGACCGAGAAGGCCGAACGGGGAGGAGGTCTACGGGCGGGACGGGCCGGTGGTGAGGTACGGTGGCCGTGGTGGCGGTGGGTATAGAGGAGGGATCTTCAGCGTGCACCCCAACAAGCCCATCGTGTGCTAGCTTTGCTAAACCCAACGAAGGTTGTGAATTTGTGATATGTATACTGTATACACTTTAACAGAAAAATAACGGATTACGTTTATAAATCATCTTAAGATTGTAATCCTTTGCTGCACTGCACGGTTATAAGTTTCTCTTTTGATCTGGATGAATTATTACATACTACGTATTTGATGTTTGATCATTTATCTGCACAGCAACTCTCTTACCTCCTTGTACTAAAAGATGTGAATCTACCATTAACCGGAGGGCTCCTCCCGTGCGCAACGTTCCTAGCCGTTGGATCTTCTTTACTTTTGCCTTTGGTTGTGCTCAGCCCTTGGATAATTTGACCACATGGTAATTTTTTGTTACCGCTGCTTGTTATTTATATTTGTATGACTCGTGGGCCTTCTGTGCGTGCATGCCCGCTTAGAGCATCTCCAACATCGACTCTCAAACCGTGCGCATCCGTCTGGTCTGTGGAAGCCATTCAACACGGGCCTATATCGGTTCGCAGGGCAGTCCAGATGCACTTTCTCCTGCAAATTTAAAACAAAGTGGGCAGAGCTTTGTCGGAGTCCGGATAGCAGATACTAGGACTCCGACACCCCCGACTCACCCGATACCCCCTCCTGGTCTCATTTCCTTCCACTTCGCCCCTTCTTTCCCTTGCTTTGCATTCGCACCCTCCACCTCTGTCGTCGCTGTTGTACGCCTTCGGCCGTCACAGAGGTATTGCCGGACGTCCGCAACCAGCACCGACGCGCCCGCTCACGTCTAGGACGGCGCCACCCTGAAGTCGTTTGTACCCAGGTAGACTCCGCCCCCCTGTCGAAGACCTCCATGACGGACACCACGTTCGGTAGGTTTTCGGTCAAAGGTCAATGAGCTTATTTTCGAACGTTATGTCATTTTTTTTAGTACGAAGGATGGCGAGCTACTCGACCATGGAGGATGACTTGTTGTGCGATGCGTGGTTGGCCGTATCTGCAGATTTTGTAAGGAAGGCCTTCTGGCAGCAAGTGCATGAATCGTTTCATGCATGAAAGCACATTGTGCCCTACGACATGTACATCACTTAACAATGCAATGTGAGGAGTGAGGTCTCTATCGTATCACTAGTATGCTATCAAGACCAGCTCACCAAGTTTTGTAACGCGGTTCGTCAACTGGAGGCAAGGTGGCCATTGCACGCGGCAGACGACGAGATCGTAAGTTTTGCTTCCTCTTGCTCAACTTGTTGATTGATTCGTTCACTCAATGTTTGTCTACACGTTTATATAGGCAACATGCGTTGTTGTGATGTACCATAGGATAGAGGGGCGGTCATTTACATAGACACACTGTTGGATGAAGTTGAAGGGGGAGTATGCGTGATAGGGCATGATCTGGTGATGAAAAATTTGTTGGACATCCGGTTAATCTAGTCGAATTTGAGGCATTGTTGTATTAGACTTAATTTGCATGCTATGTATGAATGATTTGTGCTATTTTTTATCCGAACTTTGATGAATATCGGCCGGTTTGCATGAATTTCATCCGGTTAGTTCAAATGCGGGTTGAAACGTATGGGGGCAGCGTTGGATGGCGGCCTCCAGCACCCGTGTCTGCCGACTGGCCCCTGTCCACGGACGGATGCGGAAGAAAATTTGCAGGTCGCCGTTGGAGATGCCCTTAGCTCAATTCCATTGATCACAGGGCATGGGTGTACAGATGTACACCCAAAAAAATCTGCAAAAGAATTCATACATATAGGTATATCCGTATATGACAGATATACTAAGCGTACATGCCAACAGGCCTAGTCCATCGGCAGCAGGCCAGCAGCCGAATCGCCCAGGAGCAGGAACCAGCCAGTTGCCCACGCGCGAGACACCACCCACACGCATATAGACAAGCTAGCCTAACCCACAGGTTCTCAAAAAGAAAATCCTCTAGAGCTGGACTAGGCGGCGCTCTGTGACAGTGTGGCGAGCCTAAGGTGAATCCCCTTCCAATCTGATACAGAAATCCCCAATCAATGTTTCTGAGCTGAAGTGGCTAATGTACGGACGAAGATCCGATTGCCTCATTATTTTGATTGATTGATTTCCAACTGAACGAGGCCACTTTTATCAGGGTGAAAAAAATTGAACACCCAAAAATGAATTCCTAGATCTGTCACTGCACAACATACGTAGAAACCTGAAACCCTAAACCTTTTCCCTAATCTCCCCAACCGCTGCCTTGAGAAAGAAACGATTTTGGACGTCGATGGCATGATGCAAACAGAATTAAGTGATGTTATTCTTTCTTTCTTTTTTGAGCTGAAAAGGCGGTGTTAATTCGCGAAAGTGCCTTTCTGCTCCCGAGCTCATTTGAGCTCGGTGAACAGTAAAATCGAAAAAAAATCAAAAAAAATTTAAAAAATTCCAAAAAAAAATTGGGAGAAACATTGACAAAAGTTCTAAGTGCTTGTAAAAATTCATCATGAAATCACATTCCTGTAAGGCGTGGCAAAAAAAAACAAATTCAGGCTCCAAAATGCTTTTGAAAGTAGCATTTTCAGAGTGCCAATTTTGTTTTTTTTTTGCCTCGCCTTCTAGAAATGTGATTTCATGACGAATTTTTGCAAGCACTTAAAACTTTTGTCAATGTTTCGCTCAAAAAAAATCTGGAATTTTTTGAATTTTTTTCGATTTTACTGTTCACCCGAGCTCAAATGAGCTCGGGTGCAGAAACTCCACGTCCGTGTTATTCGGACTAACTATATTATGTGTTACAATATAGCATGCTACCAAAACCAAGCAGTGGTATACAGGAGTAAAAACAAAAGAAAAAAGACATGGTAAATATATAAATAGCATGCTAGCCGGTTTTTTCTAGAAGACTCAAGAGCTTCATTGATCATATAGTGGGATTACATTCGTTCCTTACACAATCGGCAAGGAAGGCTGGGATATAATTAATCCATAAACACCTTCTCCTAGAGGCACTACATTGCTTGGCACAAAGATGCGCCAATTCATTCGCTTCCCTCGTCGTGAATACTAAGCGAAACTCCTCTAGATTTCCACAAAGCGCTTGTATTTCATGCAAAGTGGCAGCTATCTCGGAGTGATCGAAACATCTAGCGTTCCACATGTTCACCACTGTTTGGGCATTAGTTTCAACTATCACCTTCCGCATACCAATGTTGCGTGCTAGTTGGACCCCATCTCGGATTGCGTAAGCCTCCATGGCCATTGCGCTAAGCCCTGCATCATACCATATTGCTTGTGCATGTAGCAAAGTGCCCTCGTGATTGCGAATGCCCAGTCCCGTGCCGCCTTGTTGTGTTTCTTCATGGAAAGAAGTATCCACATTGACCTTGATAAAAGGATCATCAGGAGATTGCCATTTCTGTAATAGCTTTGTCGGTTTCGCCGTCGTCTCCTGGAGGAAAAGGGAGGGATCTACAGGACACGATGCCAACGGATCCACACGCCCATTCATCAAGATATGATCCTCATCTTCAATAAGAAAGGACCAAGCAACGGTAAACTCCACCTTGAAGCCATCAAGGTCACACGCATGTTGACTGGTGTTGCTTGTTTTGGGCATAACGAAGACATGACCCTGTGTCATGATTTCCCCGGATGGTGTGTACGCTTGAATGAGAACTATAAGCTTTCCGCTCAAGTTTACAGAAACAACTTGCCTTGACAGATTGAGGTAACCACGTTTCACCGCATGCTTTGTTCCAACTTTCGAATCAAGCAACACAACTTCCATAGATTGGGACTCATCGGCGTCTTCGGTGTCGTGCTGCTGAGATAGTGAGGAGCAGACCACTCGGACTCCATGCTCAAAAGGATTTGACTTGTAATCAACAACATGAACACCAAAGATAGTGGCTTGAACTGAACGTTTAAGCTGTTGGGTGCATAACTCTAGTGTGCAAGAGTGCTTTTCAATGATGATCGTACTTGAACTAGCTTCATAATAATCGCCATCATAATAAAAGACATAACTGACCAATGCTCTATCTTGGGAGGCCGTTGTGCCCTTTACTTTGAGTTGGATTTCGATGTCAATGGGCTTCTCGGACACAATTGCACGAACTGGACCAGTCAAGTATAGCAAAGGATCCTGCAAACACCATGGTCATATTTGCCAATTAATAACTACTCCCTCTGTAAAGTAATATAAGAGCGTTTAGATCACTATACTTGAGTGATCTAAACAAGGGCAAGCTCCAAGAACTGACTGCAAGAAGAAGAAGAAGAAGAAGAAGAAAGAAGAAGAAGAAGAAGAAGAAGAAGAATAGTATATACTATATACGTACCGCTTCATTGAGGATTTGGCAGTCATCCCTTGAACGAAGAAAGATGGGGTTGCGGTGCTCATCCACAGCATATCTGGCAGCAACCACGCCGTACACCTGCAGCGGCCACTCGAAGTGTTTCACATCGGTGACTTTGATGGAACAGATCTGCAGGGTCCTCGCGGGGACGGCGTGGATTGGCATGAATCCCGGCGTGCAGTGTGTAAAGAGCATGGGACTGAACAAGGCTGCATGCATGCCAGTGAAGTAGGGAAGTTAATTTGTGTTAACCATTGGGACGAGTAATAAGAGAACCAAAAATCCGAGAAGATTTAGATGCATGTTTACTCACTCAGGTCTTCGAAGCAGTGTTTGCCTTTGCGACGCTCCCAGTCCGTGCGGAAGCGAGCGAATGCCTCCTCCTCCTCGTGCTCGGCGTAGTCTGCGACTGCATTGCGTTCCTCGGCTCCCGGGTTGGTCTCCGCGGCTGCATTGCGTTCGCGGTAGACCACCGATTCTTCCGCGAGTCGCGACACTGCCTTCCCTGCCGCTCATGCCCGTCTCGACATCCAACTCCCCCGTGGCCGGTTGGCCGTGGGCTGCACAGAACCGCTCGATTGTATCCGAGATCGACTGCAACGTGGGGATGGCGTGGCGTTTCTCTTGTTGCGCTCCCGTGGAGACCAAACTCTGCACTAGTTTCTGCATGTGCTCGTGCACCCGCTCTCGCAGCATATGTATTTCCTTCGCCTCGTCTTGCTCACCCATCGATTCAAGATCGGCTGCTAATATATAGATTCTGACGACACACACGCACGCGAATCGCCTCGGTTGATTTTCTGTTTACCAGCCGAGTAGGGTACATCATGCACATGTACTATATGCTAGCTCCGTTGGCAACTCAGAGTCAGACTAGGAATCGGTATAATCGTACCCTAATCAGCGATGGAGTCGTAGTACCTCTTTTTTTCCTTTTTTTTTGGAAGGCCTCTTTTTTTCATTTTGATTTTTTGAGTTATTTTTTTCTTTTTTTTCTTTTTAAACCACGAATATTTTTTAATTCAGAAACCTTTTCTGAATTTGATGGACATTTTTTTTAAATTCAGAATTTATATTTTGAAACCTAAAAAAAGAGGGGCACCTCATGCCCGACATGGGCCGGCCCAAAAGGGCCCGCAGGGGAGGAGGATGGTACACGCGCGTGGCCAATAAGGAGCTCCCCTTGTCCTAAACTGCTCTCGCTTCCTAGATGGGCCCCTATTGGGCGACACCGAGTAGGTTCCTTCTATTTTATTTTTGGTTTTTATGTGGTTCTCAACATTTTTAAAATGATTGCAACTTTTGCTGATATGTTCTTGATTTTTTAATTATATGTGAATTTTTTAAGTTACAGGAATTTCAAATAAATATTCAGGATTTTTTCAATGTTCATGAATTTTTCTAAAATATCCATTGATTTAATAATACTTAATAAATTTTAATAGAGAAAAAAAAGCAGAAAATTGGAAGAGAAAACAGAAAAACAACTAGCCGCAAATAAACTAAGAGGAAGTAGAAATAAAAGAAAATTGGCGCCCCACCCTGCACTAGGTCGTCCTTACTAACTAAACATGGAGAACAGGTGCCATCTTCGCGAGCTGGCAAACCCTTCTACGCATTCGTGAAGGTCTCCTTCGTTCTTTTTATTTCTCTTGAAAAAACGTTCGCTATGGTCGAAATCTCTACTCCTAATGAAGCAGTTGGTGGGACTGCGTTCATGTTTTTTTTTCGTCCCAACACTCTCGTCCGGTTTATTTTTGACTGGTTTATTTTTATCCCCTCCCCCACCCAACGGTTTATTTTCGCCTTACTTCTCAAACAACAAAAAAATCTGAACAAATCAGAACTTTCCATGCTGGCGCAAGTTATTTAGTAATGCATTTATGTGAAAGAATCAATCACGGTCAATGTCTAAAGATCAAATCTAAATTAATTAACCTTTTCATGATCTTCTTGTAGCTATGGACAGTGTGTTTCTATGTGCCACTGCTGCCTCATACTGCCAGTGGTGGAGACACCGGGGTGTGTTAGCAGGGCCTTGTCCCCCTAACATTATTGTGTTAAGTCTAATATGTATGTTTATAGATGATTAATTGTTGCTAAAGTATTGTATTTTAATTAGTTGTCCCTCCCTAACAAGGATTTACTACATTCGGCCCTCCTTATTCTATTTTCCTGGCTCAGCCACTGCATACTGCTGGCTCGTGTACTATGGTTACATATTTGTAATTAAAAGTGGCACATGGGCATCTAGACTGTCTAAACCTTCTGCCCTTGTGAAATAGTGTAAACTTGTTTCAAGCAGATACACAGGAGTGGGTCAGAAGAGCGTCATATTACAAGAGATCACTTGGTATAAAGCTAGGTGTTGCACTCATACGTAATGTCATGGGCATGAATGCATTCTTTGGAGGACTGGCGGCTGCTATAGCGTCTGATCATGTGTCGGTTATAATCTTGTTACTGCTAAAAAACTGTTTCACTTGGACTAATATACAACAGGGCCTGGTTCAAGTTTATCATGGCTGGTAACTATGGATACTTAATTTTCTTATGTTATACAAATTGCACACAGTTTCATTGCTTTGTTTACTCATGTGCATATTTTTCCCTTTGTTGAATATGGATAGAGGTAATTTCAATGCTCCTTCTAAGTTACAAACTAGATACCGTGTACAACATAAGATTCTATGTTCGCCTTATTTTCTAGCCACTTGCTTGTGGTGATATTGCAAAACTAAAAATTTAAATTCATAGGTTGTCCATCCACCTTTTTCCAATCTATTTATGTATTTGTCCCTTGTCAGCAGGTTTGCATATGATGCTGAGAAATTCAACATAAGGACACGGAAACGCTGCACTCTGAATATGAAAGAAACTCAATATCCAAAGAACAAATTAGTTGCTCTATCTTGAGGCTGGAAATGCAAGCATCCTTCTAAATAAGATATTAGCTATTTTCAGGCTGGAAATGCAAGCATCCAAAATTAATAACAATATTTCTAAAAACGGAAGAAAAACTTGCAATATTGACATTAAGAATGGGATGTAAGCAGCATCACAAATTTTGCTATTACATCTCATCTTGAAATCGACAAAAGTTAATTCAAAAAAATAGGTGAAAGGATCACACGATATATATCATTTCGTATATTATGTCAGCAAACACACACTGTGGTGTTCGCCCTTGGCTACGATGATGTGCATTCCTTGGCACCGAGAATCGGCTTGGGACACTATGGTGAGAGGAAGGTGCATGCTGAGTGCCATGGCGCCGAGGGGAGGCGGCAGTGAGAAGTTGTGGAGGGGAGGGACGAAGGCGGCGGTGTCGTGGCAAGGAGAGCAAGCCGAGGGAATGGGATGTGAGTGTGAGCGTGTGTCATACTATGAGAGGGTGAATTTTATTTTTTTTTAAGATGAGAAGAAAAGGTGTGTGTTTGCTTTTTTTTTAGGGAAAACGGGTATTTGCTATAAATGTCATTTTTGAAGAAGAATTGCCAACAAATGATATATATATAGGTGAGCATACAGTTTATTAAAATTGTGATGCGACTCGCTCTACTAAAAAGTATGATGGCACTAATTCCGACTAAAAAGGGTCACCTGCTTGCATCTACTGATGACTTATTCTTTTAATATGTATATTCCTATATTTTTTTATTTGTGCGACATATGAGAGAGATGGAGATGCATTATGTCATTGTTCAAAAAGAATCCATCAACAAGGTATCGAGGCGATGTCGCTGGAAGGGGCCAAATATTCAGTGAGTTCTATACAACAATATCAGTATGAATATGCAATCAGAACAAAAATTAAATGGCCCATGGCAACGCACGGGCATTCTACTAGTGTACAGTAGTATGCCACCAAAACCAAGCGATGGTATGCAGGAGAAAAAAAAGGAAAATAAAATCATGGAAAATGTGCAAATAATATATAAATAGTTAGCTAGCTGATATAGGAGGTACTCCCTCCTCCCGCAATATAGTTTTAGCTTGCAAACCAATCTTATATTATGAGACGCGGGGAGTAGTAAATATGAAGGAGTAGTAGTTTTTAGCTTGCAAACCAATCTTATATTATGAGACGCGGGGAGTAGTAAATATGAAGGAGTAGTAGTTTTATAATGAAGAAACCCACAATATACATAACGTGTTCACTAAGATAGCATCAATACAATGATATAGTGGTCCATGAAGGACACAGAAATAAAGTTCACGATACATAACAGTTCACATAGTCGAGCACAACATGAAAGACTTACATCAACAAACTAACACTAGAAGGTTTCCCTTCGAGGGCAAAAGAGGGATCTAGAGGACACGATGCAAAAGGATCCACGCGCCCATTCATCAAGATAAGCTCCTCATCTTCAACAAGATAGGACCAAGCAACGGTAAACTCCACCTTGAAGCCGTCAAGGTCACATGCATGTTGGCTGGTGTTGCATGTCTTGGGCATGACGAAGACATGACCCTGTGTCGCGATTCCTCCGGATGGTGTGTATGCTTGAATGAGAACTTTAAGCTTTCCACTCAATTTTACAGAAACAACTTGCCTTGAAAGATTGAGGTAACCACGTTCCACCACGCGTTTTCTTGCAACTTTCGAATCAAGCAACACAAGTTCCATAGATGGGGACTCATCGGCGTCTTCAGTGTCCTGCTGCTGAGATAGTGAGGAGCAGACAACACGGACTCCATGTTCAAAAGGATTTGACTTGTCAACCAGAACAACATGAGCAGCAAATATGGTGGCTTGGACTGAACGTTTAAGCTGTTGAGCGCTCAACTCTATTGTGCAAGAGTGCTTTTCAATGATGATCGGCGTTCGTCGCATCCGCGTTCCCGGCGCTCGTCGCCGGGATCCGGGAGTGGGCCGTGGCAATGGACCAGCGGGCGGGCTCCGCGTTGGCCGTCGCCTTCCCTGCCGCGGCCGTGGTGGCGCTGGTTGTCCTCTGCTGCTGCTGCGGGTACTTGGTGGCCGGCGGGCGGCGCCGGCCGAGAGGGCCAAACGGGGAGGAGGTCTACGGCCGCGACGGGCCGGTGGTGAGGTACGGTGGCCGTGGCGGCGGTGGGTTCAGAGGAGGGATCTTCAGCCTACACCCCAACAAGCCCATCGTGTGCTAGCTTTGCTACAAATTGACAATCTATATATGAATTTGTAGACCCAAGAAAGATCGTGAATTTGTGATATGTGTACACTCTTCCTAAAAAAATAATCGATACATCTTAAGATTGTAATCCTTTGCTGCACTGCACCGTTGTAAGTTTCTCTTTTGATCCGGATGAATTATTACACAGTATGTATTTGATGTTTGATCATTTATCTGCACAACAACCCTCTACATCCTCATTTTTTAACTGTAAAAAAGATGTGAGTCTACCCTTCACCCTCCCATACGCAACGCGCGTTCCTGGCCGTTGGATCTTCTTTGACTTCTGCCTCTGGTTGTGCTCAGCCCTTGGATGCTTTGACCACAATTTTTTGTTGCCGCTGCTAGTTATTTACATCAGTATGACTCGTGGGCCTTCTGTGACTGGGTCCAACAGCTTGTTTGTGGGGTGCACTAGTTCGATGGGGCGAGGGAGCCAATCAGGGAAAAAGCTATTTGCCGCTCGCTGCGTCAAACTGCCGGCGCTTCGCATAGGCGAGCGACCGAGCAGCAACGCAACGGGCCGGCCCGTTTAAACGTTCCAATGCCCCCGGTTTTGGGAACCTTCTAGAGCTTCCCAGCTAGTTTTTTCTGGTTTAGAAAACTTCTAGAAGGTTCCTTGAGTCGGTTTTTTCTTTAATCCATTTTTCTATTTTCATTTTTCTTTTCTTTTCTCTGTTTTTCTATTCCTGTTTTTTTTCTTTTGTTTCTTTATTCTGTTTTCTCATTTTCTTTTTTATTTTCTTTTCTCTCATTTTCCTTTTTCTGTTTTTTTCTTTTGTTTCTATTTCCTTTTTTTATTAATTTAAAATTTCTGCACAATTCAAAAAAATCATGGTTTCAAAGTTGTGCATAATTCGAAAATTGTTCATGGTTTCAAAATTTGTTCACAATTCAAAAAAAATTACGGGTTTAATATTTGTTCACAATATGAAAAATGTTCGCATTTTTACACGAATATTTAAATTTCACCATATTTCAAAATTTGTTCACAATTCAAAAAATGTTCGCGGTTTAACGAAAAATGTTTACAATCTTATAGTTTTGTTCATGTTCCAAAATTTGGTCGCAATTCAAAAATGTTCACAGTTTTCAAAATTTGTCCGCGGATTCGAAAAATATTCACAATTTTCTAATTTTGTTCACAAAGTTGAAATTTATTCATGTCTTAAAATTTGTTCGCAATTAGGAAAAAAACTATGGTTTCAAAAGTTCAGAATTCGAAAAAGTCACAATTTTATAATTTTGCTCGCGATTTTTAAATTTGTTCATGTTTCATAATTTGTTCACAATTCAAAAAATGTTCGCCGATTCGAAAAATGTTCGCGGTTTTATAATTTTGTTACCGAATTTAAATTTTATTCATTTTTCTAAATTTGTTCACAATTCAAAAAAAAGTGTTTGTGTTGTCAAAAAATCCTCAGGAGTTTGTAGAATGTTTGCATTTAAGAAAATGTTCAAGAGTTCAAAAAAGGTTCCTGTTTTCATTTTTTGTTCAAAATTTCAGAAAATGTTTTGAATATTGAAAATATGTTCGCATTTTCCAATTATTCTTCACTGTTTCTAAAATTTGTTCATCTTTTTATATTTGTGTTCGAATTTCCAAATGTGTTCAAACATTGCTCAATTTTTTATAACTTTGTTCATATTTTCCAAGAGAATGATCGAAAACTCTGGAAAAAAATCGGATCTCCGTCTTTACATTCTTTACTAGTTTGCGCTTATTGGATGTCAGTAGGAGTCGCTAGCCCGACTGGCTAGCAGGAATGCCTCTGAGCTGGAGGTAAGTAGTTCGATTCCCTCTTCAGTCAGGATTTTTCGCTACTTTTTCACATCGTCACAACGCCTAAAATGGGCTGGCCCAATCGGTGCTCCATGTGTGCGTCGCGGCCGCTATTTGCCGCAGAGCGCGTCACATAGGAGGTCTCGCCAATCAGCTCCTATGCTTGCGTTGCGACCCCTAAAAAAAGACTAATGGTAGTCGCAAGACATCTTTTCCAAACTAAATTATGAACTACTTTTCGTGAACGCAAAACATCTTTTCCAAAACAAGTAACAAAACTGAAAAGGTGATAATGTTTTCAAAACTAAGCTATTTAAAAAAAAAACCTCGAGCATTTTTTGAATTTGTAACATAATTCGGAAAACAAGAACATTTTTAAAATTTGTGAACAAATTTTCAAAACTGTAGCTTTTTAGAAAATGTGAATAAATTTGGACAACAAGCACATTTTTGAAATACTAAATATTTTAGAATTTGCGAACAAAAATTAAACATGCGAACACATTTTGAATTTTTGAACCAATTTTCAAAAATGAACATTTTTTGAATATGTGGACAAATTTTGAAAACGAAAATATGTTTTGAATTCACGAACAAATTTGCAAAATGGGAATAATTTTTTACATTTCCAGAACATTTTTGAATTTTTGAACAAAATTTGGAAAGAAGAGTATTTTATGAAATTCCCAAACATTTTTTTAATTTGCGAACAATTTTTTAAAGGGGGAACATTTTTTGAAATTGTGAACAAAAATTTGAAACCGAACAATTTCAAAACTCCTGAAAAAATGAAAACGTGCACATTTTTGTAATTTTCCGAAAAACTATGTCATTTTCGAAAAATCAGGGACATTTTTTTTGAAATCATGAACAAATTTTTCAAACATGATTTTTTTTTGGGAAATTAAGAATAATTTGTTCGAAACACTTTTTTTCAGAAAATTCAGAAAACATGAACATTGTTAAGTATGTGAACAAAATTGAAAAGGCTGGAACTTTTTTTGAAAAGTACAGAACATTTTCAAATTTATGAAATAAAATTTAGAAATGAGAATTTTTTTTCAAATTCCTCGAACATATTTTGAGTTTGCGAACAAATTGTCAAGAACATGATTTCTTTTCAAATTAGTGAACACATTTATTGAAAAATTCCAAATAGAAAAGAAAACCAAAAAAAGGCAAATACGAACAGTTTTTAAAAGGGAACATTATTTAAAAAGGGAACATTTTTTAAATCCCACAACATTTTGTTTAGAATGCGAACATTCTTTGAATTTATGAACAATTTTGGAAAATGCGGCCATTTTTAGAAAAAATGGAGGTTTTTTGAAAGTGGGAACAAATTTTTAAGGTTACGAACAAATTTTGAAACATAAACTTTTTTCAAAAAAGGTTGAAAAATAAAAAAGAAACGAAAAAAGAAACCGAAAGGAAACAAGAACATTTTTAGACCAAAGTTAGAAACATAAAACAATTTTTAAAATTCCAAACAAATTTGAAAGTTGAACATTTTTTGAATACGTGAAGAAAATATGAAACGAATATGTTCAGGAATTTATGAACATTTTTGGAAAATTGCAAACAATTTTTAAAACGGGAACATTTTTCGAAATCACAAACATTTTTTGAAAAGTTGTCAAAATTTTGAACAAAAACATTCTGAACAATTTTGTTAACACAAAATATTTTTTGAAAATTCCAAACATTTTTTGATGAATGCATACAGCTTTTTTAATTTATGAACAAAATTTGAAAACACGAACATTTTTGTAAAAGCACGAACATTTTTTTGAGAGAGAAAACATAAACTTGAAAAACCAAAAAAAGAGAAAAAGAAACAAAAATAGAAAAAAAGGAAAATAAAAAACTGGTTCAGGAACCTGCTAGAAGGTTCCCAAAACCGGAAAAAACCAGCTGGGTACCTCTAGAAGGTTCTCAAAGCCGGGAGTGCTGGAACGGTTAAACGGGCCGGCCCGTTGCGTCGCTGCTCGGTCGCTCGCCTGTGCGAAGCGCCGGCAGTTTGACGCAACAAGCGGCAAATAGGATATTCCACAATGGGACGCTGAAGGCATTGCACAGGGAGCGGCTCACGGTGCAGGTGAAGGTGGGGTTTAGTGGGGTAATTCCTATATGACGCCCGTTAGCGTCAAATCGTCACAGCTTCGCTGAGAGGGCGCCTCCCGTCGCGACCACTTGGGCCGGCCCACGTTTCAGCATCGCTGCTGTTTCTTCCTTGCGGGATCGACCACTTGGGCCGGCCCACGTTTCACCTTCGCTGCTGTTTCTTCCCTTCGGGATCCCTGTTTGGGGAACCTTCTAGAAGGTTCCTAGTCGGTTGTGGGAACCTTCTAGAAGGTTCCCTGAAGAAGTTCTTCCCTGTTTGGTTTTTTAACAAGGTTATATTCTTTTTTTCATTTTTCATTTTTCTTCTTATTTCTTTCTTTTATTTTTGTTTTTACTGTTCTTTTCTCTGTTTCCCTTTTTGTAGTATAACATTTCACCATGTATTGAAAAAAATGTTCATCGTACATTAAGAACATATTCACCGTACATTATAAAAATATTCATGGTTTATTACAAAAATGTTCATCGTACTTAGAATTTGTTCAACTTTATTTCAAACTTGTTCAGCATGTAATAAGAAATAGTTCACCATATACTACAAAAATGTTCATCATATTTAAGAAATTGTTCACCTTTATTTGAAACTTGTTCAGCTTATAATAAGAAATAGTTCAACAAATACTACAAAATGTTCATGGTGTATTTCAGAAAATTGTTCGGCATATATCAAAAAAATGTTCAATGTGATTTTAGGAATTGTTCAGCGTATATTATGAAAATGTTCAATGTACATTTAAAAAAATTTCATCCTATTTGAAAAATTGCTCATGTTTTTCAATTATTGTTCTCTTTTTTCAAAAATTGTTCACGTTTAAAATGTTATTTTATTTTTCTTACATTTTCAAATGTTATTCGCATTTTTCTAAAGGAAATTTGTTCACATTTCCCCAAGAATTGTTGTTTTTTTATAAGAAAAAAAGGGTCTGCCGTTGTATTTATTACTTAAGCCATCGTGTTGCATTTTAGTCAAGTTGAGTTGCTAGCACGACTGGCTATGAAAGTTGCTTTGTTCCGTGCGGTCGTGAGTTCGAATCCGGGCGCAAGATTTTATTTTGCGTGAAGTTTTTCCATTCAATGTCTGTGAATGGGCCGGCCTGTTTTGCGCGTCCTTCAGCGAATGCTAGTCTGTTTGCCGCTCGCAAGGGTCCAACAGGACCTCTCGTTTAGTGGGACTAGCTATCTCATCCCACTTAAATTGCTATAATGGGCTCCCATTGGATAGAAAAAACAACTAAGTAGGCTAGCTTCATTAGTCCATTGGGAATCCACTTAACCCACTTAATCCATTGCCCTTTCACTCTCGTGGACAGAGAAACAGAGGAAGCGCTGCCGGCACTCGATGCCCGCCGCCGCCGCATCCTCTCCTCTTCCACCCAGTAGTCAGCCCCTCCAAACCTCCCCCACCCTGCAACTTCTACCCTGGCCGGACTCAATGGCTAGAACGCCGGTAGCCCCAACCCCGCCCCCTAGGTCGCCGACACATCGCGACGGAACGTGGGCGCACTGAGCAGTGTGCCATGCAGCCGCACGACGGCTGCCGGCACACAGGTGGGGCAGAACGGGGTGTAGTCGGCCAGCGCAGCCTAGTTGTCCCAAGGGAGGACGACTCCTTAGATGGAGTTGCCGCACTCGTCGACGAGCACCTGGACGAGCATGTACTTGAACGACCATCATCACTGTGGCGCGAGCCTGTTGCGCTCGTCGCGTTCTTCCTGTCAGTCAAGCAACCTCCAGCAGGTAAGCCACTGATGAAGCACGTGACCACCATCTGCGGTAGTTGGATTTCTTTCTGCATCTAGTGATGCACAGAGGCAAAGTGGGCAAGTGTGATTGACTAGCTAGCCACTAGTGTTGAGTACTCAGGGAAGTGGGATCCCACTTATGCCCATCTAATCCACCTAAATCGTACTGGGATGTTGGTTATCACCCACCAAATTTTGGTGGAACTAAGTGGACTGTGGTTGGACGCCCACGGTCAGTCCCACCTGCAGCGTGAGGAGCGGCTATGTCCCGCGCACGGCAACTCTTAGCACAGGATCGTCCGCGGGCAGCCATTGCTTGACCGGCCTAGTAAATACGTGGCTGAGTCATGCTAATGTCACCGGTATTCTTTTTGTTTTTTCTTCACATTTGTTTTTGCTTTTTAGTTTATAGTTTTACAACTATCTCCGTCCCAAAATGTAAGATGTTTTTGCATCGTGCATTTAAAAATGGTAAATGTATGTAGAAAAAAAATCTGATGTATATGAATAATGTACAGTGTGAACAAAAAAGTTTAAAATGTTAATCATGTGTACAAATTTTTTCATCACATTGAAAAAATGTATGAAACATTAAAATAATGTTTATACAATGTAAAACTATGTTCATATAATTCAAAAAAAATGTTTCAGACATTCAAAAATAATCACTACATTTAGAAAAATGATCATGAGTTTTAAAAACGTGTTCTAATAAATTTTCTTAAAATGTTTATACAATGTAAAAATAATAATTGCATAAGTAAAAAATCTTTCGTGCCATTAAAAAATGTATGTGACATTTCAAAGAATAAAATCTTGCAATTTCAAAAAATGTTCGTGGAATTAAAGAAATTGTTTATACAATGTGAAAAATGTCCAGCATGCATCGTAACAATGTTAAATCACCAAGAAACAAAAAGAAGCAAAGAAAACTACGAAAGAAACCAAGAAACTAAAGTATTACGATGCAAAAATACAAAAACAAAAAAACAAAACAAAAAGAAAATCAAAGCAGAACCAAGAAAAAAACTGCGCTAAGGCCTTATACAATGCAAGGTGCTTAAGGGAGGTGCTTACAGAAATAAACCAGGATTTTCTTAGAGCATCTCCAGCCGCGCCCCCAACAGCCCCGCTCCCCCAGGCGAATTTTTAGCGCCGGTGGCCGAAAATCGGCCCAGTCGTGCTCCCAGGACCTCGTTTAGCGCCGGTTTGGGCCAAATCCAGAGTCGGCGATCCGCCCGAACCTAGCGACCGGTGTCGCTGGGGCGCCTGGCAAAAGCGGCGCGGGGCTGCCCTGTCGACGAGAGGAGGCCCTTTTCCCGCCGTTTCCTCCCGCTTCCCCTCCTCGGCTTCCCTCTCTTCTCCATTCCTCCCGCCAAACCCCGCCTCCTCCCTACCCTTCCGCCCGCCATGCCGCTGAAGAAGTACGTGATGCCCCGCGCCGTGACGGATCCCATACCGCCGTCGCCGCCCAGCCAAAACCAAGGAAGCCGAGGGCGCCACTGTCCAAGCCCCCAGGCATGAGCAACGCCGACTGGAAGACGGATGTGGAGCGCTGGGAGGCCGTCACCGCCGATAGGCGCAACAGGGCCAAGAAGGCTTGGGAGAGAGCGGCGCACGCGGCGGCGGCGGAGCATGTGGAGCGCGCGGCGGCCGAACAAACCGAGGCGGTGCGCACGGCGATGATGAATCCACCTGATGGGCACGGCCCGTATGCGGCCTGGAGCCAGCAAAGCGTCGGCTCTCCGGTCGGGTTCTCGTCATCACCACACCCATGGAGCACGCTGTCGCCGGGCTATGCCGATGGCGATGCCCACGGTGGCTTCAACCCCAACACCACCTTCCCCCATGGGCGCCCATTCCAGCGCACGTCCTCGCCCGCGTTCGCCGGCGTGCAGTACCCCCGTACACGTACTCGCCGCCGGACTATGCAGCCTCACCGACGCCACCTCTCCGCCACGGCCTCTAATCGCAAGCCTCCTCCTCGTCGCATCTTGGCGACGCCGACTTGACGGAGGCTGACATGGAAGACATCATCGCAGCCGGCTCGGCTGCCGCCGCCGCTTCCCCCGGGTTCACTTCCCAAGACTGCTCGATTGATCTCGGCGACATGGACGATGAGTTTGACTACGGCGAAGAAGTGCCGGAGGATGAGGAAGAAGAGGAGGGGAAGCCGGCGCCGACGAGGAAAGGCAAGAAGAAGAAGAAGAAGAAGGCGGCCAAGACCGACGAGCCACGCATCAAGTGGGTATCCAAGGAAGAGGAGTGCCTCGCTGAAGCGTGGAAGGTCGTCTGCCTCGACCCGGTCACCGGTACGAACCAGAGCATCGAGACGTATTGGGCCCGCATCAAGGCCGAGTTCGACGAGCGCAAGCTCGTCGACCCCTACTTCAAAGGCGTCCACATGAAGCGTGGGTCGAAGGCAACGGCGAACCATTGGGGGGCTCATCCAAACGGCGTGTAACAAATGGCATGGGATCGTCGAGGAGGTCACGGCTCGCCCGGAGAGCGGCACCAGCATCGAGGATCAAGTATAGCACACCGTTCTCACTATTGCTTTTCACCGTGTGCGCGCGCGCAGCGCCGACTGATGTTCTTTCCTCGGCGCAGCTGCTACGCATGTTTGCCATGTTCCGCCATGACAATAACGACGTGGAGTTCAAGTACCTCCACGTCTTCAAGCGGATCGACAAGTGCGAGAAGTGGGCAGGTGTCCGCCGCACCCTCGCCAAGGCCAAGGAGACGTACAAGCCTGACGCGCCGACCCTGGGCGCGGCCGACGGGCGCCCGGACGGCAACAAAGGGGCCAAGAAGGTGAAACACGCCGAGTCGTCTGCCGCACGCGTGCAAGAGTCCATCGAGCACTGCCTCGCTGACGCCAAGACCAGGGTCACCCAGCGGGAAGAGAAAACTGAGGCGAGGTGGGATGCTTTGATGACGAACAGCGCCGTCAAGCTCGACTTGCTTCGGTCCAACGTCGCCGCGAAGAAGAGGAACAACGACCTGGCTTTCTTGATGGGCGGCGCCGACATGCTCCAGAGCGGTGACGAGAAGCTCAAGGCGTGGTTCTTGGCGGAGCGAGGACTCATCCTGAACCAGATACCGGCGATGCCGACGCCGCCGCCCAGCTCGACTGAAGATGCCTCTGCGATGCCCAGTCCCACTGACGATGCCTCCGCCGCGCCCAGCTGCACAGAAGCTGCGCCGACCATCCCGGAAGCCGCACCGACTCCTGCCAGCCCGCGTACGCTGACAACGACGCCGGATGTCGAGCTCGACGTTTGATGCATTCCTTTCGCGTCCTTCCTTTTTGTGTGCTGAACTACTGCGTATCCTTTCATTTGATCGCTGAATTGTGGCACCGAATCTCCGAACTATTGCGATGATCGCCGGATTGTGGCTTTTTTTTTGGAGCGGGAACGATCGAGTTTGAATATGGGGCGCCTTGGGGGGCGGCACCTGGGGCGTGGCTGGGAAGAAATGAAGCCCAGGGGCCAATCTAGCGCCGGTTCACCCCCAGGCCGCTCTTTTTGGCGTCCTAGGGGGCCGAACGGCTGGAGATGCTCTTAAACACTGGTGCTTATTTGTATAGTGTAGCCGCTCCTGTAGAAATAAGCACCGGTGCTTTAGAAAACCCAGTTTATTTTTCTAAGCACCTTGCATTGTATAAGGTCTAATGGGATATGCTCGCCCGTAGGCTATTGCTACATAGAGATTAGGACTATTACGCGTTGGCCCAGAATTGCGACGTATCACGGGGATAACTAAACAATAAGTACCCTTTGTAGGAGCCTCCAACCGTCATTTTTAGTGGGTTGAGAGTGCGCCACTTGGCGATCTCCCAGTCTCCGTCATGTATCGCGTTTTGGACGTTCTCGGTATTTTAATCTTTACTTTTTTGTACGAGTTTTTCAGTTTTTTTTATAAAAATTCCTGGTTTTTTTGGTTTTTCCCTTTTTTTCCTGGTTTTTATAGGTTTTTGATGGAAAAATATGCAACATTTTCCATGAAAAACTCATTGCGGAGGGTTGCTGCCCAATGCTCGGCCATGAAGAGGCCCAAGCTGGGTCGTGTAGGCCTGCTGGCCAGGAGGAACCCAGGAGCGGTGCTGCTGTCCAGTTGGACGTGGCCCAAGGAATTCTGGTCCACCAGGAGGGAGAGGTGGGCCGCCGCTGGGACGCCAAGTTGGCTGCATCTGCTGCGCCTGGCCCGTGTAAGGGTTGAAGCAGATCCACGGGCCTGGCGAGGTGGAGGAGTTGCCGCGCGGATCGATCGCAGCAGCAGGAGCGCCGTTCTTCTTCTTCTTCTGCCCGCAACCGCCGTCGCCGCCTCCACTGCCACCGCCACGGCCACCGCCGGAGGTGCCATCGGAAGACGAACGGACCCGAGGGTGTTCCCGTAGAGGGCGATGGACGAAGATGGGGACGGTGTGCCCGGGGCGGGATGGGCGAGCTGGTTCTCGCGGAGGAGCAGAAGGGACCGGGTCTGCAAGAACGTCGGGGCAGGGACCTGCATGGTGACCAAGGTGATGATGTCGGCGAAGCGGGGATTCAGCCCGCGAATTCAGGTGAGAACCAGGGTCTGGTCGGACACCGGCTGTCCGACGTCGCGAAGAGCGTCAGAAAGAGACTTGAGCGGGTGGGAGTAGGCAGTGATGGTGAGACGTGAGATCGCCCTGGACGATGGCGCGGAACTCCGCCTCGAGGTAGACGGCGCGGGTGAGCTTGTTGTCCAAGAAGTTGAGGAGCCATGATGATGTCGAGGATGTCGTCGCTGATGGAGCCGTAGAGCCACGAGCGGACGACGTAGTCGAGGCGAGACCACTCGGCTGTGCGCTCGCCGGCCAGCGTGTCAGTGGAGATGTGGTCGGTGAGCTCGTACTTGCCAAGGAGAACACCCATCAGCATGTGCCACTTCGAGTAGTTGGAGGCCTGGAGGTCAAGGACGATGGGAACGTGCGTGTTGACGATGGCGACGTTGATGGCGAGAGAAGCCGGCGACGCAGCAGGAACCACGGTGGTGGAGAAGGCACCGGAGGTGAGGGCATCTGCGGCGGAGGAGGTCTGCCTGGAGACGTCATGGTGGCGGCGGAAGCCAGATTAGATCGAAAGGGCTGATACCATACAAACGTGAGAAGTAGTTTGAGGGAAGACGTGGTAGGTATAATACGTTTCCATCTATACAAGATCTACATGCGTTAACATCAAGTGCTGCCATACTTTACCATACATTGAGCATTTGAATTCAAGACATTAAAAAAATGATTTTCTTTTGCTCGAAATGCCCATTTACCAAGGGGGCCGGAAGATGCGGTAACCTTGGTAAATCTCGAAATTTCGAGCGATAACCAAAACGCTGGATGCATATGATCCTAGCAAAAGCAAAAAAAAAAAAAATCTAGTGCTCGGCAACCATGTCACTAAAGAAAATCCCCAGCGGTGATTCTGTTGGAACGGAAGTTCGACATAGTCTAATGAGGTCAAATCATAGAGACCAATCTCACTAACATTTTGTATCTAGTTGTGACAAAATTGTTTACACAGAAGTACAATTAGAATCACACAGATGGAGGGGAAGATGAACAACTGTAGTGGATGAATAGCCCATCCTAGGGACTGGTTAGAGCACTCTACATGAACAGAGAAACATAATATACATAGGTTCGGCATGAAACACCAAGAAATTATGAATGGTCAAACGGAAACAGTACATGTAGCAATGCAAGGAAAGACATCATAAGTAACTTATTTTGTTTCCTTGGAACTCAAGAGTGCACCTTTTGGAATTCAGGATAAGATCAAGCAGCCTGTTAAGATTCACAAAGCAGACCTTCTGTTGTCGGAAGTTGCAGGTTACTACAGAATATAAGAATGCTTGTGTGTACAGCAGATTGATCATTTGACCTTTTTCTTTTTTGGAAAGGGGGAATACCTTGACTTGGGTCAACAACAACATTGGTTGGACATACAGTGGTACACTATGCGAAGGTAATGACTACCAAAAGAAGAAAGAAATTACTCATATACACTCTTAACAATGGGAAACGTGTTATCTGAAGTATGTTGCAATAGTAATCATTGTTTATCTTCAGACAATTGTTTATATTACAAAGTAATGACAATAAAACCATAATTTGCACCAACAACAAAATGAGGAGAGGCGTCTGCCTATGATCCATCACATGAGCTCATAGCTTTGTGTTGAGACCGTGAGAGTGACTGCTCCGTGCATAACGTGTTAGAATAAATCCGAGGCACTCCATTGATCATTCGAGGACCAAGCAATCACACGAGCACGACACCGAGATTTGTTAACTAGGTTCACCGATATGGCTACATCCCCGGGGCCTGACTACAGGCGCTCCTCCCCGTGACACCGTCACAATACCGCACTCCGGCCACCCAGGCACGGTTACATCGTGTGTCTACCCCCGCTATATATGAGAGGCCTAGGATACAAGTGTCCTACTAGGACACGACTCCACATCTTATGTAAACACAATACAACTACAAGTCCAACTGTAACCTACCTTGTACACAATATTCGACACAACTCCAACAAACTCCACCTTGGCGAATATTCTCCACCACCTTGAATTCGTCCATGCGTCAAACTTCCATGTACATTGGACTTGAGCTCATCCCATGAGAACCGCTGCTACTCCAAAGACTCCATATGACTCCACCTGCAACTTGTAGTCCCTTCTTTTCTTGACCACGGTCAACACTCGAGCAAAATTAAGTTCCTTGTTACTCTAGCTTGTGCTCTCAACTTCCAGAGTACCCGTCCAACGCCATCACACACTGATCACTGACCTGCGTGAAAGTGAACGACTCACATATTGGGTGTCACACATAAGAATTACCTGAACTCAACATCACCGCTCCTTTCTTAACTGGCTGTCTGAAACATGAAGGAATTTCACCGTTGCTTGTAGTCATCCCGAGTCAAATTCGCAGTTGTCTCACCACATGTATGACCACCAGAGCCCTGGCCCGTCTCCATGTCCCATGCATACCGCACGCCTCGCCGCTAATACCGCGTCGAGCCTCCGCTGTCCCGGTCGAGTCTCAAGGGTCGCGAACCGACACCACTCAAATCCCACTGCAGAGTACCACCAATCATCACCGACCGATGACGAGTTTCACGCTTCTATCAGACCATTGGGCTCCAGTCCAAATTACGTGTCCCTTGCTTTTCCCCATAGCTGAATAAGCTTCGACTCTCTGTGGACTTACGCCGTAGCCTCTCAATCCAGCTCCACCTTCAATATGACTCCATGGTGGTTGTACGTGCCACCCCGCGCCTCGTCGACTTCAAGCTCTCATGCGTACGCCGTCTTGAATCAACCCCGCCGCGCCATAGTCTTGTCGAAGTCACACAAGCCCTCAGGCCTGCACCACGTGTTTCCACGTCCCAGAAGTCGGTCACCATCAGCATCACGCTCCTATGTCGCTGTCGCTGATCCCACCTTCGTCTTCTGTACCAACCGACTTGCGTCGATCCGTCAGATTGTCTAGGCCAACTGCCTATGTGTCTGACCCGGGCCAACTTTTCTGACTGCAACCATCTGCAACTCCTCACAGTCCTCATCGTCCGTCTGGCTTAACATCCCGCAACGCCTTCAAGCATCCCTGTTGTGCCAACAAATTTTCATCCTTGTCTGCCATAACCCAAGGTATTCAGTTCTGTCAAACTTCTCTACCTCAAACCTGGTTCCCGTTGGTGCCATGGTTCTTTGTATGACTGACCCTGTAAAAAATTATCTAAGCTTTCCACGCAATGCCTCAAGTATACGAAACAGACCCTCTGTGTAGTACTAGCACAACCAACCAAGAGTTGGTCTTCACGTGATGGCTCACTTGGCTCAACTCCAATGCGTACCCTTGCTTTGTCAATGCCTTTTACTTTCCGATGCACTTCGTTTAGAGCAGCCTTGATGTTGCACGTCTCTTTTTCGGCCATCAGGAGAACACGTCTCCTCCAGGGACTCGGTCCTTTTTTTTATCAAACAAAATCTCTCGTGTCTTTGCACTCCTTCGACTCAGCACAATGCAACAACCAGCCGGCCACATCTTTTATCCTGCCAGCTCCTTGCACACGCGCACGCAACGCCTGCACAGCCGCCCAACACCCGGGCCTAGCCCGCCATGCCTGCTCTGCAGCGCTCTCACCTGGGATATTAGCGTCTAGCGCACGAAGCCTCACTAGCCTACCACGTCTTCAAGCCGCCGCCTCCCACGTGTTTGCGCTGACCGCTTGCACCGATGCGGTTGTGCGCCCCTGCCTGCGCCACGCGATTCGAGCACTGCTGCAACTCGCCGAGATCGATCCGGATCGCTGCCGTGAAGATTACAACACGATCATATCTGCTTCTGATTCGCAGCTCGCCGACGATATGTCCTGTATTATGATCGCTTCTGCAGATTTATGTTGATGCATCTTCTTCCTCTAGATCAATAACTCACAGCCTCCGAACAACCTAGCTCATGATACCACTTGTTAGAATAAATCCGAGGCACTCCATTGATCATCCGAGGACCAAGCAATCACACGAGCACGACACCGAGATTTGTTAACGAGATTCACCGATATGGCTACATCCCCGGGGCCTGACTACGGGCGCTCCTCCCCGTGACACCGTCACAATACCGCACTCCGGCCACCCAGGCGCCGGCACACGCCGCCGGCTCCCCCTTGCGCGCCTGTGCTATTATGTTACATAGGTTACATCGTGTGTCTACCCTCGCTATATATGAGAGGCCTAGGATACAAGTGTCCTACTAGGACACGACTCCACATCTTATGTAAACACAATACAACTACAAGTCCAACTGTAACCTACCTTGTACACAATATTCGACACAACTCCAACATAACGCAACGAGAAAATGTAGCTGTTCCTGCATTCTTAGCAGCTCGGGGATGCTGATAGATAGGGAGATAATGCAAATACGTGTATGAGTTGTAGATTACCCAGATATCTCTTATGTGGCTGGTCTCTCCTTGGCTGCTGGATCCGTAATTCTTCCTTGCGTTTTTTGCTAAATGAGAATGGACGATTTTCTTTGGATGGAGGGTTGCTCATTTGCTTGCTGCACATTCTAGTAGAAGTTAAAAAAAACTAATCTCACCCCATAAGAAGTATAACAGCCAGACTCATGTTTGCATATAGGTAGACAGAAAAGCTTGGTGAGTATAATTTCAGACTATCTCAAATGTAAACTTTAATTAACACTGAAGAAATAGAACGAAAGCAAGGGATCTTCATTCAGTTGTGCCAGCAATTAATTCAGACCATATAGGGGGTTAGAGCATCTTTGTTAGAGTACGTAATGGGCCTAATGGGCCCATTAGTTTTAGAGTTAATTAGAGATAAGGGTCACTTGTTTAGGGGTCAAGTAAGCCTTACTTGGAAGTCAAGTAAATATCTCTATATAAAGAGAGGAGATGTATCAATCTAATGAAGCAAGAATTAAGAAGGAAATCCCTTCCCTCTTGCCCGGCCGTGGGCAGAAAGGCCCCCGGCCGGCCCTCTCGCGCCCTCCTAGCAGCACCATAACAATTTGATATCAGGTAGCTCAGTTCCGATCAATGTCTTCGCCGCCGCCCACCCCGTCGCTTCCGCTGCCGACCGTCACCATCACGCCGCTGTCATCTACACCGCGCCGCTTCCCTCCCCGTCCGCGCCGCTGGTCGCATCCTCCGGCGCCGCCACCGCCCAGATGCCGGCACACTCCACCGCACCACCGGCCGCCGCCTACACCTCGAAGGAGATCACCAGGGTCCTCAACAACCTTATTACAGCCGTCCAGGGGATCCGGCTGTACCTGGCCAGCCCCTACGGGCCGCCGCCGCCGACCGCCGCCACCGGGCCGCCGGCCCTGCCTTGGTACTCGCCGCATCCGAGGCCTCCAGCGGCGTTATTGACGCTGCAGCCCAGCTTGCAGCCGCCGCCGCCTGACGATGGCGGCGCTTGCTCTCCCGCGCCTCGGCGCCCATCGCCGCCCAGCGCCGCTGCTAGCTGCCGTGGTAGCCGCTGCACCAGGCGGCCTTCGCCGCGCTCGCCGGGCCACTGCAGCATCCGCTGCAGCTGCCATCCATCGCCACCATCGCCCAGCCCTGGCTGCAGTGGAAGCCGCCGCTCTTGGCAACCTCCGCCGTGCCCGGCGCTTCGCCGCAGTAGCCGCTGCCATTGCCCGGTGCGCCACCGCAGCAGCCGCTGTAGCTGCAGCAGCCACCGCCATTCAGCTCCGGCCCCGCATCGACCGCACCAGCGGAGTCCCGCTTCACCAAGTCCAGTTCCCACCGTCGCCGTCACCGCTTTCGTCTTGGATCGCTACCCGCCACGTGTCGGCGGTGAGGCTACAGGCTGCTGCGCACGGCCTCCTAGCGCGTCGGCGTGTGCGGGAGATGCATGGTCTGCAGCTGCCGCTCCTCCAAGTTGCCCTTCGTTGCGCAAAGGACCTCGATCTCATCCGCCGCATTGGGGGTCTTGGGCATGCGGTTTCCCCCACGGGCGGCTGGCATGCTGTTTTCCCCGCGGGCAGCGACCTCAAAGTCTGCGACATCGGCGGTTGGGGCGGGCGCACCCCTCCTCGTCATTCTCCATCGCAAGCCCTCCACTCTTCCCTATGCGGTGCAAACCAACAGCCGTCCAGCAGGAAGAAGGCATGATGTCACCGACAGCAGCGCACCGCGTAGCACCACTGCATTTCGCCACCGACCGCCGCGAGGGCGCCTCTGCTGGTCACTCTTGCGACCACTTACAGGTGGTCATACACATGCACTCCTTTTGTCCAGGTGGTGTCCATGGGATCCAGGTGGCTGTACACGTGCACGTCCGACGTGCGGATGGTGTCCTTTTTTGCTAAGGGGTCCAAAATAAAGCGTCCCAGTCCATTTTAGGTTGACAATAATAAAACAAGCAGAGATGTAAAAGGCTTGTTTTTAGGTGTTAGGTGTTTGTTGCGTCGAGTCATGGTTATAATTAAGTTGGTTAGGCTGCAGCTCGAGGACAAGCTGCATGTCCAGGTGGGGTGTAGTGTTAGAGTATGTAATGGGCCTAATGGACCCATTAGTCTTAGAGTTAATTAGAGATAAGGGTCGTTTGCTTAGGGCTCAAGTAATCCTTGCTTGGGAGTCAAGTAAATCTCTCTATATAAAGAGAGGAGATGTATCAATCTAATGAAGCAAGAATTAAGAAGGAAATCCCTTCCCTCTTGCCCGGTCATGGGCAGAAAGGCCCCCCGGCCGGCCCTCTCGCTCCCTCCTAGCAGCACCATAACAATCTCCAACAGGCACGCAACATGCGGCGCACTAAAATAACTTTTACAACATCAAAATAGTATCTTTTTGCGCGCAGCAGAGCACTGACTCCAGTGGACGCTGCAAAATATTGCGTGCAAGCGGCTCCAGCAGGCGCTGCAAAAAACGGTGCGCGCCAGGAACCGGTACTACCATACAACCCATACGAACAATATTTGAGCCAACATATAGATAAAACTAGCACAAATGCCCGTGCGTTGCACCGGGCGAAAAAATATTTTTTTATTACCTATTTCAGCTCCGCACTTTTATTTCATCTGAAAACACGAACTTTTTTATCAATCAAACTTTTTTTTACTTTGAGAAGGCGTTTTCTAAATTTGTCGAGAATACTTTTTAAAATGGTATAATTTCTATGGCGGTATTTTTTCTTGAATATTTTTCTAATTTTTTTGCACTGTATTTTTGGGCTTGGCCCACTGTCATTTGGCCCATGTACTAAGTCCAGCCCAGATTGCAGCCACGGGGATCCGAAAGTACGGTGATTCTAGAAAGCGGAGGAAGTGGTAAATATGGGTAGGATGAAGTTGGTGAGGTGGCCGCTGCCTTTTGGCGAACTCCAAGGCAACATCGTTAGATCTAGTGTGCCGCGATGTGGTATAGCATGGTACCATTTACTATGTGTAATGCTAATAAATTATTATATGCAACAACAAGAATATAAAAAAACTTATATTTTTTTATGTTTAAGAGCGAGCTAAATTCAAAGAAATTAAATGTCCAAGTTTCTTTCATCCTTCCCTCCTTTAAATCGCAACAGTTAAAGCAAAACCTCAAATTACTAATATCATAATGCAATTAAAAAATATTCCTCCCAAGAAAAGGCATAAATATGTAATTGGCTTGGATATAACAGGGCGGACTTGATCGTTATATGACTATTTATGGAAGTAAGCAAAAATGACTCTGCTGGTGGTATGATATGATAATGAATACACTGAACTAATGAAAGTCTAATCAGGAGCTGAATCCTTACCTTTAAATACCTGAAAGCATCCTGAGAATTTTTTCACCTCAAAATAATAAATGTAGTTATATACAGATTAAGAACAAAAATGACACGTTTTGGGAGTCACCCCTTTATGGCCTGCATAGAGAAAATCAATAAGAAATTTAGTTATAAATAGATTAGTAACAAAATTGATCCGGAAACTAAAATTTTTTAGTACAATGAAAACATGGCATTTCTTGTAAGAGAAAAGAATTTGCAACTCTAAAGAGGCAAAGTAATATGTAAATGTCAGTAAGAGAATCGGAAAAAGGCAGTATTGAGCATTGACCTATGCAAATATGTAAAATGGCAGTCAGATCTATCTGCATGTACCATATAATAGTCCATCACTATGACTATATTTGGAAAGAGGAAACATGTCATGCCAGTCCACCCAAAATTATGGATATGCTCCACGATATCCAATTTTTTTAAGCATCGATAATTTTATAAGGAAGTGCTTTTCTGATACATCTTCTGTAACAACAACCATGTAGGAGTAGAAGCTAACCTTGATGTATCAAATTTGCGTTGGAGAGCGTTGGTGCCATCAAATTTTCATTGGAGCGTTGTAGTCCTTCGTTTCAAATTTCAACACCAATATCTCCCTTTGCCAGCGTGCGGATTCTACCATGCTGTAGCCATGTGGGGCGCTGTCTTTGGGTCTCCTGGCCCAAGTAGTACTCGACAGCTTGCTCACGCAGGGATCGTCAGCATGTAGGCTCGTGGAGGGAGGAACAGGACGATCACCGGCTGCAGCATCAGCAGGCGAGATGTAGGCGCTCTCTGGAAGAGGAGTAGTGGAAGCGCAGGGTCCTACGGCTAACCGGACAGGCTCCAGGCCACGCGCGACGACTGTACGTGCAAGGACATCAGGATGAAGACCATGAACCGCGAGGGTGGGCAAACCATGGAGAAGAGCGACAGTGTGCAGATGCGCTGTTGCCGCGAAGCCACCGGAGACGCTCCACTCAATCCAGTCGACGGTGATCTTGGGAGCCCGGGCCTTGCTTAGAATGAGCTAACAGGAGGTTAGGAGCAGGCGAAGAGGCATCCGGCGGGGGACGGGGCCACCCAGCGCCCGAACCCATGGCTTCAAGCCCGACAAACGTGGTTGCATCTGGCAATGAAGAACACCTCCCTCCGGCCACACTCGTCGTCCGCGTCAGCCCCTCCTTAGCATCAACGATGCGGTCGACAGAGGCCTCCTGCACATGATACGGCGGCGATGAGCCCTAAATTCTGGAAGCGGGGAAACCTCGAGAGAGGAAATATGGTTTGATGTATAAAAAATAGCGATATTTGGTTAGGTATATAGCAGGCTTTGATGCGTATATGGGACGCGTGATTAACTCTAACTTAATCTTCGATTGATTTTCTTTTAGAACTATCTCCGATTGATTAGTTGCTTCATCTTTCAATCGTACGAAGGCTGGATCCAAGCCTGGAGTTCCCTGGTTCGAATCCTTTTTGAGAGGCCGAATAGATCAGGTTGAGGCCCAGCCAGTTGTGGGCGCATTGGGAGCAGGCCTAGTTGGGCGCTGCAAGCGTGGCCCAAGCGGGAGTGGAAGCGTTTTTTCAACGGAACGTCTTTGGTATAGTTTTAGTACCACCTCGCTTATACGTTTCAAATTCAAACTGAAAGCGTAAATTCACATGAAGAAAGCGTATTGTGACGGTGAACCCGGAGACCCAATCCGTGCTTTATTATTAGGGAGAGATTCAACCCATACCATACAAATAAATAAATAAAAAGGAAAATGATACTACGATGCAAATATAGTAGAAACTACTCCTCGTTGTCATCCTCCTTCTCGGTGGTGTAGTCCAACGACAGAAATGCGTCAGTCCACCGAGGATCATTGTCGTCAAAGATTGACGATTGTCCCAGGTCCACTGCGCTAACGCCGCCTTCCACTCATGCCTGTCCGCCCGATCCGCGGCTCGCTGCGCCCTCCTCTCCGCCTAGAACTTGTTCTCTCGAGCGACATCCTTCGGGAAGCGCCGGCGCCACTCCGCCATGGCGTACTCGTCCACCTCGGTGATGATGAGGCGGCACTCCCGCCTACGTTGGACGCAACGGTCCTCCTTGGTTACTATCCGCGGCAAAGGCTCCTGCGCCTGCTCGCGCGTTCGTGCACCATAGAAGTTTATCTGCGCCTGTTGCCTTCAGAGGTGCCATGCTACTGCGTCGTACGCGCTGGCGGCCTCGTGGCCGGTCTTTAACGTCCCGAGAACGAGTCGCGCGTCACCGGAGCGGACCTCCGCGTAAAACATGTCGGAGGGGCGGGTGCGGACGCCGCGGTAGCCGGTGCTGCTCTGGTTGCTCCGCGATGGCATGTTGGCAGCGAAAGAAGGGCACGGCCACGGGGGTGCGCTGGAGGCGGGGAAGAAGAACGCGCTGGGGTGGCTGCTGTCGGGCTCGAGTGCGCTGGATGCAACGCGCCAAAACTGCCATGCGTCGGGCCGCTTTTTCCCGCGCGCGTGAATTTTTCCCACGCGCCGGAATCTCCCGTTCCAGCTGGAGTGCGCCAAACCACTCCGCGCGCGCTAAAACATGTTTTTCCAGCACGCGCGATATAGTGCGGCTGTTGGAGATGCTCTTAGGGACGTAGAAACTTCTTAACTAAACCTGTATACTTTCTACGAGTTGCAGGACCAATCCTTATGGGCCTAGCTGAGCGATACAACCCGTCGTTGTTGGTCACGTCCTAGAGGAAGCTGATCTGGAAGCCATAATTCAGGAGCAGGGGAATCTGAGGAGGAGCATCACCACTGTGTGGCACGAGCCGAAGAGTTGGCGATGGAGCATAGTAGCAAGGGACAGCCTATTGGAGTTACTCCCGCCACATCAACGACATCATCGGCCGAGGTGGAGGTGGGTACGGGGCATCGAAGAGTCAGTGTAGGAGCACGAGGAGGCAGGAAAGCCGTGCGGAGCGACGCCACCGACCGCTCAACCACCAAGCTGACGACCGAGCTGTGGTTAGGGCTCATGCACCAAGATGGTGCAGGCGAGGACGACGGCGTCTCCATGAATGCAGGGAAGTGCGGCTAGGGGGAGGAGGTGCGCGGGACAGGGAGAGGGAAGCGGATTTTTAGAGTACCTGCACCGGAGCCGCGTTATCCTAGCGGTTGAAGCGTTGGTCGAGATGCCCGACGCAGAATACGGACTTAGTGTACATATTACCGTGGCAGATGGCTGTCATAGTTCACGGTAGGCTCTGACCTGTGGATGGGATTGTTAGGTGCACAGTGGTATCCCTAGCCCACCAGGGTTCAAGTTCCGGTGCTCGCATTTATTTTGGATTTATTTCAGGATTAACGGCGATACCCTTTCAGTGGGAGCAGACACGTCGGCTACGAAGCACCTACGGTGACTTCGTAAAATCTGAAGATGAAATGCCGGCTCAGCCTCTCGTAGGTGCTCATAGGAGTAGGGTGTACGTGTGTGTGCTCATAGAGATGAGTGTATGCGCGTTTATATGAGCGATTGCGTATATACTGCTTTAAAAAAAAGGCTCTGCGGTTTTTTGTCTTCCAAGGACCCATGAATACGACTAAGGGCATGTACAATGGTTGATAAGACAGTTTTATCTTAAGTCTTACATGTAACTTAGAGATAGATAAAAAATTATCTACAATGGGTCATCTCTTAGTCTTATCTTCAATAACTAGTTATTCCTAAAAATATGATGAGACATATTATTGCTAAAAAATCACATCTTGTCATCTCTTAAATAAGAGAAGACAAACTTTTTCTTATGAGTTCTCTCTCCTCCACCTCATCACGTATCCTACATAGCACTCCTAGGATAGCATCATTGTACATGCCCTAACTTCTCTCCCTAGACAGCGCCCTGGTAGTTCTTTGACTCGTTGCTCTAATGGATTGGGTGCAAGGAGGCGATTCAATGCCGCCGGCGCTCGGCCCCCCGAGAACCTCTCCGGCGGACGGCGATAGGTACGTATTGATCTTTTTTTTGTTTCCCCAATGCGATTCTGAATCCCCTTTCATATGAATTCTGTGCCGGATCACAGACCCAACTCCGCCGCCGGCGATCCATTCTTCGCAGGCAGGCAGATCAATGGAGGGGGATCTAACGTGGCAATCAACCGTCCCGGATATTGCGCATGTCCCGGTCGAGACGACATACTCCAAGTAAGATTTTCTATTTCCGGTGTTTCGGATCGAAATCAGTTGGATGTCAAATCGCAATATTAAGCTCATGCATGTCCTCCTAAATATGTTCTCAATTGTTCGGTGCGCACAGGGGATTAAAAACGCCTCCGGCCCTTATGTATACACGTGCATATGGCCCAGATTGTAATCCTGATGTACCTGCCGATCGATGATTCTGAAAACGTTATAGTTGTGCCTGGATGGAAGAAAAGGTAATCATTCATCGACAGAAGACACCATTTCTACAGTACTTGATTACTCGTATGAATCGGCATGAAAAATTACAAGCGTTCAATAAGTTCGTCACAATAACGGACGTGAAGTTTCTGCACCCGAGCTCAAATGAGCTCGGGTGAACAGTAAAATCAAAAATATTTTACAAATGTTCAAAAAGTCCGAATTTTTGTATGGCAAACTTTGACAAAATTTCTATGAGCTTGCAAAGATTCATATTGAAATCACATTTGAGGAAGCCGTGGCAAAAAAAATTAAAATCGACACTCTGAAAATGCTACTTTCGAAAGCATTTTGGAGCACTAATTTTGTTTTTTTTTTGCCATGACTTACACAAATGTGATTTCAAGATGAAAATTTGCAAGCTCTTAGAACATTTGTCAAAGTTTGCCATAAAAAAGTCAGATTTTTCTGAACATTTTTTAAACTGTTTTCGATGTTACTGTTCATCCCGAGCTCGGCGCGTAGAAGTGCACTTTTGCACCACGGTAGTGATCGGATATGGCATGTTCGTGGTCTTGCTAATTTTAGTACTCATCAACACCATATACAGTTAGTAGAGATAGCTTGCTGGAATGATCTGATTGCTTATCCGGGTTGCTAGTCTGGCCTGCAGAACAAATAGATCCAGGGCTAGCCACCCTTCTGATGTGCGCCCAATGCCAAACTATATCCCGACATCCAAATAGCCTGTTCTCATAGCTGAAATCACATATTTACCTATGCTGAATCTGTACAATGGCCGGCGGCGCGGCGCGCTAGCTGTGCCCCGGCGATGGATTTTCCCAGCGGCGAAACTCATGCCATACCCTTGGCCCGGACGCGCCGTGCCCTGCCGATTTTCCCGGCGGCGAAACTCTTGCCGTACCATTGGCCTGGACCTGCGCTGATTCCGCGCCTCCTCTTCTTGTACCAGCAACTCCCGCATCCCGCTCAGATTTGGGTTCTCTCCATACTCGGCCTGAGATGAATCCCCCTCGCGCGCCGCCCAGCATGCTCCCAGAGATACATGAGTGTCCGATAGTGTCTGTCCTTGTCTTGTTGTACAGTAGCCTAAGGCAGGAAGTAGGCGGATCACGGCCGGGTACAACTACTAACACGAGCGATATATCCTCAACTTAGAATCTTACATAAACGGCTTGCACATATCCCGATGTATATGGACGTACAGGATAAGCGGGCCGGGGTGCTGGTGCTCTATTCCATGTTTTCGGTAGGGAGAGTGGGGGTGAAGTTTGTTTTAAACCTTGAAGTCGTAGAGCTCGTCGAAAATGAACCCTCACCTTATAATCCCTGAAGTTTGTACCCTGTACTCAGGATCCCGGTCTTATCCCGACCCTTCGTATCATTTTAGACCAATTTGGCACACCGAGAAAAAGACAATCCCGTGGGATAAATTTCTACTCTCGCTGACTCATTGGAGCCACGCATCACATCCATCTTCTCGCTTATATATCCACGTCATCACCACCGTCAACCAACGTGTCCGCCCTCGTCGACGCGAAGCCATCAAACTCACTCAGCAGGCAACGGCATGCTTTCATCTTGTCGACGCTGCAGCCAGGGACGTTTGGTGGCACAACTAGCCACCCCTACGGCAACGTGAAGCTCAAGCAGCCGAGCTTGTTCATGGCCAGAAAGGGCGTCAACCTGGATGGCTCGCTCGTCCGGCAGATGCAATGTGGCCAGCTGTGACGGCGCTTCTCACCGCAGCGAAAACCTCATGGAGGACAAAAGCGACCACTTATCACAATCCAGGGGCACGATCCCATGCGCAGGTCTGCGTCCATGGAGAAACATGAAGTTGTTCGTTCATGAAGCTTGTATTTTTTCGCCAGTGCTGCCGGCCGGCGGCTCCGATCAGGAGCTAGCACCGATCTGAAAATTGGTTCGAACGTTTCTCTATCTATTGTAGTAAGTACTAGAACTAGAATTTCGTACTGAGCACTTGGAGCACACTGTTTGATGCGTGGAAGCTCTCCCACTCACCTGAAATCTTCCATGTGCCGCCGACCTAACCTGGCATCCGGGCTTCTCATTCTCATTAAGGACGATCCCATTTCGTCGCACCCGTAGCAAGTATTGAATTTTCATTTGCGCAGGCTGGCTATACGCTGATCAGAGTATCATCCATAAACTAGTCCACCTCGTTCTCCTTGTTCCTTACTGCTGCTCCATAAACGACAGCACACGATGCCAGCAGCGCGGAGCAGTACGGCATAGGCGCGGCTGCGTTTTGCATAGCTTGGCGGACACCGGAGCATGGCCGTGTCAATGGAATCGGAGAACTGGTATCAAGACTAGCAAAGCTTAATGGGAAAGGAAGGGGTAAAGTGGTGAGGTTGCAGCAGCGACTAAGCATATATGGTGGCTAACATACGCAAATGAGAGCGAGAAGAGAAACAAGCGGAACGGTCGTGAAGCTAGCAATGATCAAGAGGTGATCCTGAACACCTACTTACGTCAAACATAACACAGAAACCGTGTTCACTTCCCGGACTCCGCCGAGAAGAGACCATCACGGCTACACACGTGGTTGATGCGTTTTAATTCGGATCTGGTGTCAAGTTATCTACAACCGGACATTAACAAATTCCCATCTGCCACATAACCGCGGGCATGGCTCTGGAAAGTTTAAACCCTGCAGGGGTGTCCCAACTTAGCCCATGACAAGCTCTCGCGATCAACGAAGGAATAGACCTTCTCCCAGGAAGACCCGATCAGTCTCGGAATCCCGGTTTACAAGACATTTCGACAATGGTAAAACAAGACCAGCAAGACCTCCCGGCGTGCCGACATCCTGATAGTAGCCGCGCGTATCTCGTCTCAGGCCACGACCGGATGAGCAATCCGTACAACTAAAACCAGACCTCAAGTTTCCCTGAGGGGGCGCTGCAAAGGGCTCTAGTTTGGACCAACACTTAGACAAGCATTGGCCCGGGGGGGCTGAATAAAGATGACCCTTGGGTTAATTACTCCCAAGGGAAATATAGGTGGTGGTGAGGCAAATGGTAAAACCAATGTTGGGCCTTGCTGGAGGAGTTTTATTCAAAGCGAACTGTCAAGGGGGTCCCATAAATCACCCGACCGCGTTAGGAACGCAAAATCCGGGAACATAACACCGGTATGACGGAAACTAGGGCGGCAAGAGTGGAACAAAACACCAGGCATAAGGCCGAGCCTTCCACCCTTTACCAAATATATCGATGCATCAATAATATAAGAGATATTGTGATATCCCAACATAACCCTGTCCACCATGGAGTAATCTTCAACTTCACCTGCAACTAGCAACGCTATAAGAGGGGCTGAGCAAAGCGGTAACATAGCCAATCAATGGTTTGCTAGGAATGGTGTCAAAGGTTAGAGGTTCATGGCAATTTGGAAGGCTTGAAGAGCAAATGATAGGTAGCGCATCATAGCAAAAGAATGAAGCAACTAGCATAGCAATGATAGTAATGAGATCCAAGGTGACGGTCATCTTGCCTGAAATCCCGCTAGGAAGAAGAACGAGTCCATGAAGAAGATGAACGGGAGTAGTCGAACGAATCCTCACAATCGCAACATTACCGGAACTAAGAAGCAACACCGGAAAGAAACAAACAACATGGTGAATGCGCAAGCATAAACATGGCATGATGCACAAACAAGTATGATGCATGTCCGGTTTAATAAGGCATGGCATGGCAAAGTGCAACAAACAACACTACAATTTAAGTGGAGCTCAATATGCAACAAGTTGCATATTGACAAAACACCACATTGACATATTTGGTTTAATCTCGTTTAAGCTACCAAACAATATTAAATGTTATTAAACATGGCAAGAGGGTGAAGAAAAAGTAAACTAACTATTTAGGCAAGTTTAAATGAGGCCGGAACAACAAACAACAATTCCAGAAAATCCTCATGTGCAATTTATGAATTTGGTACTGTTCTGCCCTAAAACATATTTTAAAGTTGTTAAACAGGAAAATAAAGTGGACCAAATTAATCTATGCATTTTTCCACCCCATTTACATATAAAGTTTATTTAAAACGGAGCGACGGTTATTTAGTTATGAAATAAATCATTTTAGCATGGCATTTGTGCAAAATTAAACAAACAGCAAGTTAAACATATTAAACATGGATGAAAGCAGCAGATTATGAAACTAGATGAAATTCTAAGCATTTTACATGTTTGAATCATTTTAAACCGATGCACCATTTGTGAGTTATTAATGCATGAACATAGAGGGTTTTTCTGCAAATCTGTAAATCACTGGAATAATAGACAAATTCGCTGGATAGAAAAAAACTACATTGGGCCAAATCTGGCAGGGCCAATAGTGCACAGGGGGCGGGGTCAGCTCACCAGGCCTCATGGGCCGGCTCGGTGAGGAGGAGGCCAGGCCTTGGCGACGCAGCAGCCTGGGGCAGCGACGCGGTCAACGGAGCGGGGCGAAGCGAGCGAGCTATTGCTGCTCGTTTCTGAAGAACAGAAACAGCAGCAGGTTCAAGCGCCGGCGGCTGGGCGCGATGGACTTCGGCGACGGGGCAGAGGTGGACTAGGCTTAGGGGCTACCTCGTCCCTCCGATCGCAATCGTACGGTCGCGAATAAATAGGCTAGGACATCCAATTAAGAAAACGGAGATGTTTTCGGGATGTTGGGGGATGATCCGGACCTGTTGGTCATGACCGAGCGGTTCGGGTTCGGAGCAAGTTTCGGACAAGCATACGAGGGGTCTGAGTATTGCGCAAAGAGGGGTTAGGCGGTCAGACAAGAGGGACTCGAAAAACCCGGTTGGTTTCGGAACGGTCAATGAAGGCAAGGGATTTGATGAGCTCAGAAAAGAGAGAGAAGAGAGCGGTCCGGTTGATCTGAGAGGGGTCAACAGGGGCAAGGAAGAAGCGGCAACTACGAGCGAATGCAAGTTTTATGAAAACAATGCCGATGCAATGCGAATGATGACATGAGATGAAATGCATGACATGAACAAAAATGCAAAATGAAAGACAAAAACCCAACCACGAAGGAAATATCATAACACATCTTCGGAAAAGGCAAGAGTTGGAGTTACGAATATGGAAAGTTGTATCCGGGGCGTTACATGGGTGGTGGGTGGGCTCTGAATTTCTTCGTCGTCCGTACCCCAACCATCCTGGCCATAGTCCGGCCAGGACTCTCCCGATAACGAGAGGTGCTTTAGCGAATTTAGGATGTCGCCAAAGGGCGAGTGTTGGAAGATGTCCGCGGCGGTGAATTCCATAACCGGCGCCCAATCCGAATCGATTGGTAGGGGCGCGGGAGGTTCGGAGTCCGGAACCTCGGAATCACGAGTTTCGCAGGGGACAAGATTAGCGTTCGGCTCCATCGCCGTGGAAGTTGGAGCCCCCAAGGCGGTGTCCATCCACCGATCCTCGGTCTGGGCGATCAGCTCCGGACTAATGGCCGAAGCGGATTCGTGTGCGGCCACCAAGGCACTGTCCGGCGGCAGAGCTAGATCACGCCCCTCTAACAGTGCGGCGCGCTTGGCTGTGGCTCGAGTCCGTCGAAGATCAAGTCTCCGCGGACATCGGCTTTGAAGTTTAGACTTCCGAATCTGACCTGACAGCCAGGGGCGTAGCTTTCGATCTGCTCCAGATGGCCAAGCGAATCAGCCCGCAGTGCGAAGCCGCCGAATACGAAGATCTGTCCGGGGAGAAAAATCTCACCATGGACAGCGTTGCTGGTTGAAGATGCCATCGGGCCTATCGGTGACGACACAGAGGAACTCTCAATGAAAGCACCAATGTCGGTGTCAAAACCGGCGGATCTCGGGTAGGGGGTCCCGAACTGTGCGTCTAGGTGGATGGTAACAGGAGACGAGGGACACAATGTTTTACCCAGGTTCGGGACCTCTCGATGGAGGTAAAACCCTACGTCCTGCTTGATTAATATTGATGATATGGGTAGTACAAGAGTGGATCTACCACGAGATCAAGGAGGCTAAACCCTAAAGCTAGCCTATGGTATGATTGTTGTAATGTATGTTGTCCTACGGACTAAAGCCCTCCGGTTTATATAGACACCGGAGGAGGCTAGGGTTACACAGAGTCGGTTACAATGGTAGGAGATCTACATATCCATATTGCCAAGCTTGCCTTCCACGCCAAGGAAAGTCCCATCCAGACACGGGACGGAGTCTTCAATCTTGTATCTTCGTAGTCTTGGAGTCCGGCGGATGATGATAGTCCAGCTGTCCGGACACCCCCTAATCCAGGACTCCCTCAACCACCCTTCCTTATCGAGCACATACACAAAGTAGTTTGGATTCTTGTCCTTTCTACTCCTCATAATGGTGATTGCCGTGTCAGCATCTCCCTTTACTATTAGTTTCATTTTCTCTCTGCAGCATAGGTTGTAGAGGTCTCGCCTCACAAGGCCATACTTATTGTACGAACCATATCTGCTGATGAAGTTATCGATGCTGACATGCTTTCTGATCCCAGTAGCTTCCAATGCTAAAATTTCAGCTTTTTGGTGATCTCCTACCACTCTATGTGACCGCAGGAATGCCACCTCATTCGGTCTAGTCAGAACATGGTTGTGATCATCCACGAATGTCGTGACGAACAAAACTTCACGTGCTTTGTCCAACTTCATGGCCAACTATGTGCCACACTCGCAACGAGTCTCAGGTCTAAGCCTCCGAGTGCGGCCCTCCGGGTTTAAGAATTTACTCCTCCGTTTTCCTGTCCTGGAGGAAAGGTACCGCATGTATCATATAGTTCTTGGATGACCTTTCCCTCGTTTCACCTTCTCTTTTCTGAAACTGAATCCACACTCTCTAGAATGGTTATTATAGAACATGTAAGCCTCCCATTGTGATCCAAAGGTCATAGCCATAACCTTCCAATGTGTCTATAGTGCTTGTTGCTGGATTTCAGCCCGCTCAATGTTCATATCAGTTGCACCGTCGTGCTCATGGCCATCATCACCACTACGACCATCCAGATCATCCTACAAAATTATACATAAGCACATGTAAGTTGTCATTATTTACTTCTTATGATTGTGCAACGTACAAAATATTTTAACGAACCTAACTTAAGTTATTGGCAAAAGATTCCTAAAATATATTTTCCTCATTATGGACATCAATATCTTCCTGTACATAAAAAAACAACATCCACGTGTAAGTAGCCATATGGTTGTTTGGCAGACGAAATCAATGTACACGTCATTTACGTTTTCATTGTAAGCACCATCCTCGTTATATTGAAAGTCCTGCTCAGTTAAATTATCCTATGACGGCCACAATTCATTGTCACTGCTATAATCATCTTCATTACTGCGATCCTTGTCAATACGACTGACAGTATCGCTACCATACCACTTACTCGTGTGGAAGAGTGCATCCGTATATCCTGTTTCTTCCTCCATTGAATAACCTCACTACCAACACTGCACAATTTAAAATAAAAAATCATATCTCAATTCAAAATCAAATTAGATGTACTAGGGTCATGCCGATGAACAATTAATAACATCAAAATCATTACAAATTATTATCTGCAGCAACTAAATCGTTTTGATGTGAACTAGACTGTTTACGTGACAAACCTAGAGGGTGGCCGGTCTCGATGTCCAGCGGCAAGGCCGTGAGGTACGTGCACTCCGGCGTGATTGTGGACGGCGAAGACGTGCACGGAGGCAGATTATGACGTGATTGCGGGCGGCGGCGATGTGCACGAAGGCCAGATCACGACGCGATTGCGGACGGCGACGACGTGCACGGAGGCCAGATTGTGGACGACAACGACTTCGACAACGTCCATGGAGGCCAGATAGGGGACGAAGCCTGGGGAAATGGCTGATGCTGTCCGGGCAGGGTGAGACGCGTCGCGTGCCGGGGGATGGCGACCGCCATCTTCATCCGGCGGCAGCGGCCGCCTTAATGTCTGGCGGGCAAGGGCATTGATCGGTTGGCCGGGGCAATGTTGGATCAGGCTGCGTGATCGCCGGACAAGCTGCTAAGTCATGGGTTTGCATCTGTGTTTTTTTTTCATGCGCCGGGCGGGCATGTACAATGGTGCTATCTTAAGAGTGCCACGTATAATAAGTGATGAGGTAGATGAGAGAGAACTCATAAGAAAAGACATGTCTTCTCTTATTTAAGAGAAGACAAGAGATGATCTTTTAGCATAATATGTCTCACCATATTTTTAGGAATGACTAGTTATTGAAGATAAGGCTAAGAGATGACTCATTGTAGACATTGTTTTTTGTCATCTCTAAATTACATGCACGATTTAAGATAAGACTATCTTATCAACCGTTGTACATGCCCATAGGCGAGAGGCGGCCGTATCGGCTTGGTCCGTCGGCTCGGCTATACGTGTCTGCCGACGTCGCGTACGGGCGTGGGTATACGTTTCTTTCGTAGATCATGTCTCGGGAGGAGGAAAAAGAGACATACACCTTAGGACTGGTTGGACCATCTTGTTACGGGGGCGCATACGAACAGTTTTCCTCCTGTCCCTGGCAGCTGGAACCCTGGCCGCCGCCAAGAGAGCCTAATCTTCCAGCGCCATCCTCCGGCGGCTCCCCTCCGCCGTCGACCTCGGTCGTCGATGGTGAGGGGTCGCTGGATCCACGCATGTGGATCGTTTTTCTTCCTCGTAGTCTAGATTTTTAGGCTGTTCATCGTCTTTGTTTCTACGGCGACGATGATAGCGCTGAATAAAGATTCTTCGGATCCTTCCTTGACAAGGTCATCGGTCCTATGGTTGGGGATGGATTTGGAAACCAGTCTGTTCATGCAAGGATGGTGTGGCGACGGCGGCATCCTCGTGGTGGACCTGTGTCCTCGGACTCCGCTGTTGCGACGGCATTTGCTCCAGCGTCGGTGCGGAGCTTGGGAGGTAGTCCAGGAGCGAATGCAGATTATGGTCTGCATCGACGACATCTCGAAGACGGAACATGTGCCGGGTTCGTGGTTCATGGATGGCAGGTATGGTTTCCTTCTGCGACGTCTTTTTCGCGGTGGGATACCAGATCTGGAGTTCGATGGCGTGTCCGGGGTGTTGCCCCGGTCTGATTCGTTCAACGGTAAGGGCTTCACTTTTGGTGAGCCACCTTGAAGGTCCGCAAAGCTGCATATCAGCGATGGAGCCGCGTCGAGCTCGGGTGAGGAGGTGATCCATCATTCTTTTCTTCGGCGGCTGCTGTCGTGGTGCCGGAGGCAGGTGGTGGGCGTTGGTTTCAAGCTCAGAGATGTTCTGCTATCTTTTCAGTTTTGTCATGTCGGTCCTTAAGTGACTTGTATTTTAATCTTTATGATATGAATAAGACACGTATTACCATGCAAAAAGAAACCCTTAGGACCGGCTGATTATATGCTTCTTTATTGGACAATTATGGATGGATTTCTAGCTAATCACGAAGCATTATGGGAAGATTCGAGGAAGGTGTACGTGGGGACGGGCGTGGCTAACGCGCGCGCGCGCGCGCCCCAGCCGGCGCGCTCGAATTCGGACCGCAGCTATGCGACAGCAAAACGACAACGTAGCGATCAGGCTTGTGCGTCCTATTCCCTTTTCTCGATCGATCCCCCGTGACGAGCAGCGCTAGCCCAGCGCTTTCTATTCCCTTTCTTGAGTTTGGCCCAACACTGGCCCAATAACTCCCCTAGCTTCTATTCCCTTTCCACCTTTTTTTCCTTTGGGCCTGCTATTCCGCCCATTCCCTTTCTGGGCCAGCGGTTTTTTAGGGATAGTTATGGGTGGGAAATTCCACTTTCAACCAAAATGAACTAGCACTTTCAACCAAAATGAATAGCTAAATTTACACAGAAAAATAAATTAGCCCGTCCCTCTATTCCCTTTCAATTGAAACTTTACAGGAAAATGTTTTTATTACCAAAATATTCCGAACTCAATTGAATTGATCTATTGTTTCCCTGTTGAACGGAATGTTCATTGAATTGATCTACTATGAACAAATTTCAAATTTAAAAAAAAAGCCAAGAAAAAATTATTCAAAAATTTGAATAAATTGTAAAAAAGTGATTTTTATGAAAAACATCAACATTTTTCAAATTTTAGATAATTTTTTAAAACTCTAAATCTTTTTTTTGCTCAATATGGTGTTGTGTGCTGCTCGTCTTGGCGTCCGTCGTCGCTACCGCGACGACGTCCGCCTCGACTCACGTTACGCTAAGACAGGGTGGCAGTAGTGTCACGGGCTCGTCTCGGCGTCCGTTATCGCCATCACGCGGCGGCGTCGCCTCGACTTCGCGTTCGCTAAGACGAGGTGGCGGTGGTGTCACGTGCTGCGTCTCGGCGTCCGTCGTCGCTACGCGGCGGCGTCCGCCGACTTCGCGTTCTCTAAGACAGGGTGGCGGTGGTGTCACGTGCTGCGTCTCGGCGTCGTCGTCGCTACGCGGCGACGTCCGCCGACTTCGCGTTACCCTAAGATAGACAGGGTTGCGGTGGTGTCACGTGCTCGTCTCGGCGTCCGTCGTCGCTACGCGGCGACGTCGCCTCGACTTCGCGTTACCCTAAGATAGACAGGTGGCGGTGGTGTCACGTGCTCGACTTCGGCGTCCGTCGTCGCTACGCGGCGACGTCCGCCGACTTCGCGTTGCGCTAAGACAGGGTGGCGGTGGTGTCACGTGCTGCGTCTCGGCGTCGTCGTCGCTACGCGGCGACGTCCGCCGACTTCGCGTTACGCTAAGAAAGGGTGGCGATGGTGTCACGTGCTCGTCTCGGCGTCGTCGTCGCTACGCGGCGGCGTCCGCCGACTTCGCATTACGCTAAGACAGGTGGCGGTGGTGTCGCGGGCTCGTCTCGGCGTCCGTCGTCGCTACGCGGCGGCGTCCGCCGACTTCGCGTTACCCTAAGATAGACAGGTGGCAGTGGCGGTGGTGTCACGTGCTGCGTCTCGGCGTCCGTCGTCGCTACGCGGCGACGTCCGCCGACTTCGCGATTACGCTAAGACAGGGTGGCGGTGGTGTCGCGGGCTGCGTCTCGGCGTCCGTCGTCGCTACGCGGCGGCGTCCGCCGACTTCGCGTTACCCTAAGATAGACAGGGTGGCGGTGGTGTCACGTGCTCGTCTCGGCGTCCGTCGTCGCTACGCGGCGACGTCGCCGACTCGACTTCGCGTTACCCTAAGATAGACAGGGTGGCGGTGGTGTCACGTGCTGCGTCTCGGCGTCCGTCGTCGCTACGCGGCGGCGTCCGCCGACTTCGCGTTGCACGCTAAGACAGGGGAGGCGGTGGTGTCACGTGCTCGTCTCGGCGTCCGTCGTCGCTACCGCGGCGGCGTCGCCGCGACTTCGCGATACGCTAAGACAGGTGGCGGTGGTGTCACGTGCTGCGTCTCGGCGTCGTCGTCGCTCTGCGGCGGCGTCCGCCGACTTCGCGTTACCCTAAGATAGACAGGTGGCGGTGGTGTCGCGTGCTGCGTCTCGGCGTCGTCGTCGCTACGCGGCGACGTCCGCCGACTTCGCGTTACCCTAAGATAGACAGGTGGCGGTGGTATCACGTGCTCGTCTCGGCGTCGTCGTCGCTACCGCGGCGGCGTTACGCCGACTTCGCGTTACGCTAAAACAGGGTGGCGGTGGTGTCACGTGCTCGTCTCGGCGTCCGTCGTCGCTACGCGACGGCGTCCGCCGACTTCGCGTTACGCTAAGACAGGGTGGCGATGGTGTCACGGGCTGCGTCTCGGCGTCCGTCGTTGCTACGCGGCGACGTCGCCTCGACTTCGCGTTACCCTAAGATAGACAGGTGGCGGTGGTGTCACGTGCTGCGTCTCGGCGTCCGTCGCCGCTACGCGGCGGCGTCGCCTCGACTTCGCGTTACCCTAAGATAGAGCGAAGTGGCGGTGGTGTCACGTGCTTTCGTCTCGGCGTCCGTCGTCGCTACGCGGCGACGTCCGCCGACTTCGCGATACGCTTAAGACAGGTGGCGGTGGTGTCACGGGCTCGTCTCGGCGTCGTCGTCGCTACGCGGCGGCGTCCGCCGACTTCGCGTTACCCTAAGATAGACAGAGTGGCGGTGGTGTCACGTGCTGCGTCTCGGCGTCGTCGTCGCTACCGTGGCGGCGTCCGCCTCGACTTCGCGTTACGCTAAGACAGGTGGCGGTGGTGTCGCAGGCTGCGTCTCGGCGTCCGTCGTCGCTACGCGGCGGCGTCGCCCGACTTCGCGTTACCCTAAGATAGACGAGGTGGCGGTGGTGTCACGTGCTGCGTCTCGGCGTCGTCGTCGCTACGCGGCGGCGTCCGCCTCGACTTCGCGTTACCCTAAGATAGACAGGTTGCGGTGGTGTCACGTGCTCGTCTCGGCGTCCGTCGTCGCTACGCGGCGGCGTCCGCCGACTTCGCGTTACCCTAAGATAGACAGGGTGGCGGTGGTGTCACGTGCTCGACTTCGGCGTCCGTCGTCGCTACGCGGCGGCGTCCGCTCGACTTCGCGTTACGCTAAGACAGGGTGGCAGTGGTGTCACGTGCTCGTCTCGGCTTCTGTCGTCGTTACCGCGACGACGTCCGCCTCGACTCGCGTTACGCTAAGACAGGGTGGCAGTGGTGTCACGTGCTTGTCTCGGCGTCCGTCGTCGCTACGCGGCGGCGTCCGCCGACTTCGCGATACGCTAAGACAGGGTGGCAGTGGTGTCACGGGCTTGTCTCGGCGTCCGTCGTCGCTACGCGGCGGCGTCCGCCGACTTCGCGTTACCCTAAGATAGACAGGTGGCGGTGGTGTCACGTGCTGCGTCTCGGCGTCCGTCGTCGCTACCGCGACGACGTCCGCCTCGACTCGCGTTACCCTAAGATAGACAGGGTGGCAGTGGTGTCACGTGCTCGTCTCGGCGTCCGTCGTCGCTACCGCGACGACGTCCGCCTCGACTCGCGTTACGCTAAGACAGGAGGCGGTGGTGTCACGTGCTCGTCTCGGCGTCCGTCGTCGCTACGCGGCGGCGTCGCGCCCGCGACTTCGCGATACGCTAAGACAGGGTGGCGGTGGTGTCACGTGCTGCGTCTCGGCGTCCGTCGTCGCTCTGCGGCGACGTCCGCCGACTTCGCGTTACCCTAAGATAGACGAGTGGCGGTGGTGTCACGTGCTGCGTCTCGGCGTCCGTCGTCGCTACGCGGCGGCGTCGCCGACTTCGCGTTACCCTAAGATAGACAGGGTGGCGGTGGTGTCACGTGCTGCGTCTCGGCGTCCGTCGTCGCTACGCGGCGGCGTTACGCCTCGACTTCGCGATACGCTAAGACAGGTGGCGAGGTGTCACGTGCTCGTCTCGGCGTCCGTCGTTGCTACGCGGCGGCGTCGCCTCGACTTCGCATTACGCTAAGACAGGGTGGCGGTGGTGTCACAGGCTGCGTCTCGGCGTCGTCGTCGCTACGCGGCGGCGTCGCCTCGACTTCGCGTTACCCTAAGATAGACAGGGTGGCGGTGGTGTCACGTGCTCGTCTCGGCGTCGTCGTCGCTACGCGGCGGCGTCCGCCGACTCGACTTCGCGTTACCCTAAGATAGACAGGGGTGGCGGTGGTGTCACGTGCTGCGTCTCGGCGTCGTCGTCGCTACGCGGCGGCGTCCGCCGACTTCGCGTTACGCTAAGACAGGGTGGCGATGGTGTCACGGGCTGCGTCTCGGCGTCCGTCGTCGCTACATGACGGCGTCGCCGACGACTTCGCGTTACCCTAAGATAGACAGGGTGGCGGTGGTGTCACGTGCTGCGTCTCGGCGTCCGTCGTCGCTACGCGGCGACGTCGTCGCCTCGACTTCGCGTTACGCTAAGACAGGTGGCGATGGTGTCACGGGCTCGTCTCGGCGTCCGTCGTCGCTACCGCGACGACGTCCGCCTCGACTCGCGTTACCCTAAGATAGACAGGGTGGCAGTGGTGTCACGTGCTCGACTCGACGTCCGCCTCGACGACGTTGCTTCCGCAGTCCACCAGTCACAGCAAGGCCCGAATCCGGTGGATGGAGCAGCTGTAGCCACGGACCAGGGAGATTCGGTGTTGGATGGTGTGGAACAGACTGATGGTGTGGCTGCAGACCCAGAGCTTCAAAGTGCACTTGAACCTGAGCCCCCGACAGCCGAGGAACATGATATGGACCGGATGTTTGGTAATGGTGATTATCCATCTGTTCGGGAAATCATGGAAGCTCCTGCGCCGGAGCCAGGTCTTGAGTTCGATTCGAGGGACCAAGCATTCTTCTTTTTCGCCTCATATGCCCGGCGTGTGGGTTTTGCGGTAAAAAGGGACACCACATATGAGTCGAGGGTTTCAAAGCAGATAAACAAGCAGTCATTCAGCTGTAACCGGAGTCGGGCAAATGCGTGCAACGACTCTGCGCTGAGGAAGAGGATGACTTCCAGAATCAACAGGACAATGTGTCCAGTTAAGATAATAGTGAAAGAAGAATCTGGACGATGGGTTATAAAATCCACAAACCTTGAGCACAATCATGAGCTGTCTCCCAGTGAGTGGCTGGTTAGGTTTATGAAGTGCCACAAAGGATGTCCGAATCGACAAGGCATTGATTGACATTCTTCAAGAAAGCGAGTGCCCCGGAAAGTGATGACCATATTCGGGAGGATGATGGGGAGCTTGAGAGAGTACCTTTTGATGCTAAGTATCGAGCAACCGCAATGCAAAGAAAAGACTTAAACACAAGAACAAAGACATTGAGGAGCTGCTGAAAATTTTCAAGGCGTTGAGGATAAGATGCGAGTTTGATTACCAGCTCGGTCGGCCTTTTAACACCGTTAGAAGTGTGTTTTGGACAGATCAGATAGGTAGAGCAAACTACAGCCGCTTTGGGCAGTTTGTCTCTTTGATACTACCTATTCCACAAACCAAGACAATATGCCATTTGCCCTGTGGTTGGCGTGGACAACTATGGAAAGACTGTCCTGTTTGGTGCGGCATTGTTAAAGGATGAGAAGGAAGACACATTCAGGTGGCTGTTTGAGCATTTCGAGGTCGATGGGGGTCTGCACCGGAAACCATAATAACGAGACCAGGATGTCGCAATGCGGAATGCTATCGTCTTTGTCATGTTGCACTCAACCCACCGCTTCGCAATCGCACATCGGAGGAAAATGAAACGAAACTAGTCCCTTTCTTTCTTTGCCGAGGAACTTTGCATGCGAGCTCCGAGCCTAATCAGAACTTCGTTCACGCTGAAGAGTTTGAGAGCGGATGGCACGCTCTGTTGGAGAAGCATGATGCTCAGGATGAAACCCACCTAAAGCGGTTGTTTGAAATCAGAGATGAGTGGGTCCCTGCGTACTACATGGACAAATTTTTCCCATTCACGTCATCAAGCTGGGAGGCGAGAGCACCAACTCTCTGTTCAAAGGCTACGTCCTCCGAAAGGACTCGATTGCGACGTTTTTCAACCAGTACCAGATTGTTCAGGAAAAGAAGCATAGCGACCTTGATCGACTAGAGAGAAATCAGAACTGAGAGAACAACGTTACTGGAGTTACGACCCTATGGAAAGAGAGGCTGCAAAGATATACACACCACCAATATACGCCAAATTTGTGGAAGAGATGAAAAAAACCACAGCTTACAGAGTTGAGGTCGTTGCTGCTGCTGGTGAAACAAGAACATTCCTGGTGACAAGGCGTGGCGAATACCAGGACGCAGAGTTTTCAAAGAGGATATACACTGTGTCAATATCACCTGATGATGTCTACCGCTGCTCATGTTCCAAGTTCAATCGGGACGGTTTGCATTGCTGCCACGTCCTAGCGGTAGCAAGACACATTGGGTTGAGTAGCCTCCCTGAAAGCTTTATAAATCCTAGGTGGACAGTAGCTGCAGGGCATGTGTTAGCTATGATGACGGATGGAAATGTTGGTCAAAATGGACAGAGAACACACTTGACAGTCAGGCATTCTATAGTCATGAGCCAGGTGTCGGACGCATTGTCAAACGAATGCACAGACGACAGGTCGTACGACCTGTTCGTGGAAGGAATTGGTGAGGCAATAAACAAAGTCAGGTTACACAAGCGGCTCCGCCAAGAACAACAACTCTCAGGTGGGAAGCGACGGTGTATTGATGATCCTCAGCAACTGAATGTTGATGCCGAGCGGGGGGGATGGCGACTGCATATCCCTACGCAGTGCATCAAAACATTGTGTCTACCATTGGTGCGTCTAGCATGGGTGGCGTTGAGGTGCATCAAACATTTGGGTTGAAGACCCCCGCTGTCACGCACAAAAGGTTTCAACCTTGGTGATAGGCCAAAGTCCATGTATGAAAAGGCTTCGATAAGCTTAAGAAACAAAAAGCAGTAAGGAAGTGTTCCAAGTGCAGGCTGCCAGGCCATAAAAAGCCACAATGCCCCCAAAATAACCAGGTAATGCTTAAATTTTCTGGACTAGCAGTGTTAATCTTATAGGATTTCTTACGGCTATCATATTTTCTTATATAGAAAGCAGAAGGGACTAATTTCCTTTATCTGTCCTCCAGAAACAGGCGACATAACGCGGCGTCATGGGCTGGACCAGAGAGCTACAACGCGCATAGGATGCTATGGGAAAAGAAATGGAGGCAATTATCTTCTTGGGGCACTTCTTTTTTTTGCATGGTGGGCGCAGAGAGAAACGATGAGCATTTTTACTTGTGTTTATGTTACTGAACCTGATACTAGCACGAAGAACAGTGTATGAAAAAAGGAAGTATCTTGTAAGGCATGTGTTGTCGTTTTAGTGTGAAAGACTGCCTATAAAAAGATAATTATGCTGTAAGATATTGACATTTACGTTGTAAGTTATTAACCTACGATAAATCAGGGGAAGGAAAGGGATGTTCTTCAAATGATGTTACCATTGCTTAGACACCTTTGCGGTGCTTTCAATTGATGTTTTTCATCTCTTACTCATCCTGTACAGGTTAGATTGTCTATGGAAATATGTCAACCTGAATATCACCCTTGCTGTTCTGTGGTTCTTGTGATCGATGATGAATTTCTCCTCCTACAGAAAAGCACAACAAAAAATTAGGAGTAGCGAGAGAAGTGAGTTGTTCCTTTCTACTAAGAGGGGGTAAACTGATGTAGAAATAATGGCAGCTGCTGACTTCTTTGAACAATATTCAGTTTTCATACATTAACTTGCTACAGAAAAACAAAAGCGATTTTCAGAGATTTAGCTCATTCTCTGAACAATGGCAGCTGCTGATTTCCTTGCATAGTGTTAAGAATTCATACAATAAGTTGCTACAGAAATACAAAAAAAGATTCAGAAAATAATTCCTTCTTGAACAAATGACAGTTTTCTGTCAGAATTCATACGACAACTTGCTACAGAAAAACAAAGCGATTTTCAGAGAATTAGTACATCCTTGAAACAGTGGCAGCTACTATCTCTTTGAAAAGTGTTCAGAATTGAGTTCCCAAAATAGATTCCCACAACAGAATTAAAATGAACTGCTAGTCTTAGTTCATTCACTGAAAAAATACCATTGTTTCAGAGATACATTTAGGGATTTTCTTTTTCCCATACACACACCCGGTTCCGATACTTCTATGGATTTTCGCAGAGATACTGCAACTTGATGCTCCGCCGTCAACGAAAGATGAGACCAAGGTCGATGAGTTGCTGGCAAAAATCTGATTTTGTGTGAAACAGTAAACAAATCTTATTTTGTGAGAACAGAGCCACCAAGGTGGTATGCTTTTCTTCAGTTTTGACATACACGTTCCTTCTATTTTCTTGTCCACCATCCTCACTGGATTAGTCCTTCCAAAAACATTAAATCATCTTCTTCCCTCATTAATGCTGAAAACTAGCAAGAACTACCTAGCCATGCCGGCTTCATCAAAGCAGAGCTGCCAAAATCGACATCCATGTGCTGCTCCATGTCAAATCTTGGTGCTTGCGAGCTCGGAGACACTGGCCGCCGTCAGCTATTAATTTATCTGAAGGAAAGAGGGGAGGGGGGAGGTGAGTGGTACCGGGACATCCTTGGGAGGTGACACGGGCGCCGTTGGAAGCTTGCTGGCAGGAGACGCAGGAGGAAGGGCGAGCGAGCGCCGGAGGCCGTACGGACGCTGGAGAGCCACCGCCTCGCCGTCTTGACCGCTGCCGCCCCTGGACCTTGCGGGCGCTTCGTGCGAACCGGCGCCTCGCCCGTATTGCCGCTGCCACCCCTGCCCTCGCGTCGCCCGTGCCGCCGTGGAGCCTCGCCCGTGTTGCAGCCACCCCTGCCCCTCGCGTCGCCCGTGCCGCCGTGGAGCCTCGCCGTATTGGCAGCTGCGGAGGAGGAGCAGCCAGCAGGAGGGGGAGAAGCGGCAGGGCAGCTGCGGTGGAGGAAGAGCCGCCAGCAAGGAGGGGGGAGGGAAGCAGCAGGGCAGCTGCGGCGGAGGAGTATGAGCCTATGAGGGGATCTGTGGGAGAAGGCGACCACCGCGCTCGGGGAGGTAGGCGAAAGGGAAAAGAGGAATAGGAGGCCGCGCACGCGTGGGCTTTTCCAAAAAAGGAAACGAGATAGAAAGGGAAAGGGAACAGGAGGTGCGCCGCGCGTGGTCGGGATCGATCGCTCCCGCGATCGATCGCCAAGGAGCCGTTTCGCGTGGGGACTGGGGTTATGTTTAGGTCACGTGGGATGGATCTCAACCAATCCTCAAGAGATCTGAATCGTAATATTTCTGACCTTAAAAACCAGGGTCTACTTCTTTTATCTGATTATAAGATTGAATCAAAACTTTCTCTGATTAGATCTCAACCATAATTAGATATATCTGAATCATAATATTTCTGACCATAAAAATCAGGGTCTACTTCTTTTATCTGATTATAAGATTGACTCTGATTAGATCTCAACCATTATAATTCTAGGTTAGATCTAAATCATTAAAATCAGGCCCACCAAATCAATGGCCTTTATTTTCTAATATTCTCTCATTAACATGAGAATTTCAACGTTAGATTTTTATAATTCGGACCCACCAAATCAATGGCCTCTATTTTCAGATTTTCTGTAATTAACGTGGGATTTTCTAGGAAGTGCCTAATTAAGGCAGAAGATCACAGCGTGGATTGCGGGCGGCGATGACGTGCACGGATGCCAGATCACGGCGCGATTGCGGACGGCGATGATGTGCCCGGAGGCCAGATTGCGGACGGCGATAAGTCTTAACATCCTTTTATAATTTTAGGCACACATTTGAAACTTTCTAAACATTGAAGATGATGACAAGTCTATATAAAGCTACGCACTCCAATAGCTGATGGCACTCGCTTGTGTTGCACCCATCATATCATCTGATGACGATCATCTCGTCACTTGCTGGTCTTTTCACACTCCTCACCATCCTCATCTGCCTCCTCCATCGTTGTGGCGCCAACTACGAAGTCGAGTCAGTCGCCGGGTCAGGGAATGTGCTGTCAGCCAAGCTGAAACTTGTAGGCGGGACGGCGGAGTTCGGGCCTGATGTCAAGCGGCTCAATCTGACTGCAAGGTAAGCGTGTTTGATCTTGAGTTGGGTTTTCTCTTTCAAAAGAGGTACAAATTCCTCACTGTTTTAATTTTGACGGTAGCCTAGAGGCGGACAACCGGCTCCACGTGCACATCACCGATGCCGACCATTCGCGATGGGAGGTCCCCCAGGACGTTATCCCGCGCCCAGCGCCGGCGCCCGAGGACGTATTGCTACATTCCTCGAGCAATGCTTCCTTGCCCGGCAACAGCACCATGTCCAGTGCGTCTTCAGACCTGACCTTCACCATCCACACCGCCCCGTTCCGCTTCACCGTCTCCCGCCGCTCCACCGGCGACGTCCTCTTCGACACCTCCGCCACACTCGTCTTCAAGAATCGGTACGTGATACTTAGAGTACATGATAAAAGACACACGGTGTAGCTAGTTGATCCGTAATAAGTAGCCTATAAGCGGTGATGGGCATGTGGAACTATAATGCAGGTACTTGGAGGTGACGTCCGCGCTGCCAGCCAAGGGGGCATCTTTGTACGGACTGGGAGAGCAGACGAAACGGAGATTCCGGCTCCAACAGAACGACACGTTCACGATCTGGAACGAGGACGTGGGGAGGGCCGACATACTGGACATCAACCTCTACAGCTCACACCCATTCTACATGGATGTGCGCCCCGGCGGCGCTGCGCACGGCGTTGTGCTCCTCAACACCAACGGGATGGACATAAAGTACGGTGGGTCCTACATCACCTACAAGGTGATCGGCGGCGTGCTTGATTTCTACTTCTTCGCCGGGCCCTCCCCGCTCGCCGTCGTCGACCAGTACACCCAGCTCATCGGCCGCCCTGCCCCCATGCCATACTGGTCATTTGGTACGTGTACTCAACCGTCTTGCTAGTTCCGTGCATACTTATATAATTCTGCTGTACTCACCTGTGTTTTGAATTGAATTTCGGCCATCTCGGCCTGGGCGAAAACTTTCTTCCGGCGAACAATAGATTTTGGTTAAATTTTGGTCAAATTTCAGCCAAATTCAGGTGAAATTTTGGTCAAAATTTCGGCCGAATTTTTTTAAAATGGCCGAAATTCAGCCACCTCGGCCTGGGGCGAAAAATTTCACCAACCGAAAATCGAAACCTTGGTACTCACCTGATCCGCTATTTCTTGCAATGCAGGGTTCCACCAGTGCAGGTATGGCTACAAGAATGTGGCTGACCTGGAGGGCGTAGTCGCGGGCTATGCCAAGGCCAAGATTCCATTAGAGTCGATTTGGTCGGACATCGACTACATGGACGGCGGCCAGGATTTCACGCTGGATCCGATCAACTTCCCAGCCAATTTGCTCCGGCCGTTTGTGGACCGGCTGCACAATAACAGCCAGAAATACGTGGTCATCATAGACCCGGCGATCAAAAAAGAAGCAGCACCTCCGCAAAATGAGTCCGTGGGTCTGTTCCTCCAGCGAAATGGCACCAACTATGTCGGCCGGGTGTGGCCAGGCGAGGTCTATTACCCGGACTTCATGAGCGCACACGCTGCTGAGTACTGGGCGCGGAAGATCTCGGAGTTCCGTCGCACCATCCCCGCCGACGGGCTGTGGTGCGACATGAACGAGCCCTCCAACTTCAAGGACTGGGAGCCGCTCAACGAGTACGACGACTCGCCCTACCGCATCAACAACACCGGCATTCACCGTAACCTTAATAACAAGACCGTGCCGGTCTCGACGGTGCACTTCAATGGTGTGTCGGAGTACGATGCGCACAACCTCTACGGCCTCCTCGAGTCGCGGGCCACGCATGATGCTCTTCTCAAGGACACAGCGCGCCGCCCCTTCGTGCTCAGTCGCGCCACGTTCGTCAGCTCGGGGCGCTACACCGCTCACTGGACCGGCGACAATGACGGGCGGTGGGAGCAGCTTGCGCAGTCCATCAACACCATCCTCAACTTTGGACTCTTCGGCATCCCCATGATGGGCGCCGACATCTGCGGCTTCACCGGCAACACGACCCAGGATCTCTGCAGCCGCTGGATACAGCTTGGTGCATTCTACCCGTTTGCCAGGGCGCATGCAGAGAAGACAACCGCCCGGCGAGAGCTCTACGTGTGGGAGTCGACGGCACAGTCGGCGAGGAAGGCGTTGGGGATGCGGTACCGGCTGCTCCCCTACATCTACACGCTCATGTATGAGGCGCACACAACGGGGTCACCCATAGCGCGCCCGCTCTTCTTCTCCTATCCTCAGGATGCCAACACCTACGGCGTGGATAGGCAGTTCCTGCTAGGCCGTGGCGTGCTTGTCTCTCCGGTGTTAGAGCCGGGCGCTACCACCGTCGACGCCTATTTCCCGGCGGGCCGGTGGTTTAGTCTTCACGGTCGCTCCCCCGCCATCACCTTGCAGACCGGCAAGCGAGTGACGCTCCCAGCGCCAGCGGACTCGGCAAACGTGCACCTGGCCGGCGGCAACATACTACCTCTGCAGCAGCCGCGCCTTACCACGTCCGCCGCACGCCAAAGCGAGTTCCAGCTCCTTGTGGCGCTCGCGGAGAATGGCACTGCCAGCGGGGAGCTGTTCTTGGATGACGGCGAGTCGCCGGAGATGGGAGGGGTGGGAGGCAACTGGACGCTGGTGAGGTTTAGCTGCAACACGGAGGATAGCAAGGGCATCATCACGACCAAGGTGAGTTCGCATGTGGTGCAGAACTCGTACGCTCCGAGCCGGACTCTGGTCATCGGCAAGGTGGCCTTCATGGGGCTCCCGTCGGCACCAAAGGGGTTCACCGTGTATGTGAACGGTGTTGAGCTCAAGGCAGCCGTCACCAAGTCCCGGACGAACGGAGTATTCAGCGTCAGTGGGTTGTCACTGGTCATCGGACAGCAGTTCGAGGTCAAGGTCGTCATGTCTCATTAACATCGAGACATTTGTGCAAGTTCTTTATCTGAATAAATAATGAAAATTGGTACTCCCTCTCTCTCAGTTTACAAGGCGTGCGCACACCCCTAAGTCGTCAATTTGACCAACCTACTACAAGTAATATATTACAAAAAATATAACAATATAAACTTCAGATGTTCTATTTTCAAAAGACATAATTTTTGTGTTATATAGTTTATATTAGGGTGATCAAATGGTAACCTAGGTATACGCGTAGGACTTGTAAACTGAGATGGAATCGCCTACCAGTTCTCATGCATAGTTCTTAATAATTGGCCATTCGGTACCAAAGCATCTTTTGGCTCATTTAAGAAAAGGAAATCGTGTTTTCTTTGATGATTTGATCTGAAATTGCTCCTTGACCATCTTCCTGATGGAGAGGGAATGGTACGTTCTTTCACTCGTACAATAGATTTACTTCCTCAAACAGCTCAATATTTTCTTAATACAGTACAGACACAGACGTTTATGTAAACGTCCATATACTCACCCATATAAACGCACACTCCCACACGCCTTCATAGTCGATGGGAACGCCTCATCCCGGGAGTCGCAGTGAACGCACATCGTCGAAAGTCCTGAAATAAATCAAGGAAATAATGCGAGCATAAGGATTTGAAACCTCGTGGGCCAGGATACGACTGTCCTCCTAACCATCCAATCACAGGTTGGTTCACAAACTGGTCAATACCTATTGGTTCACAAAAATCAAGTTCTTACAATCTTACCTATTGGTTGTCGATGTGATCCGGTATTTACAAGCCAAAGTACAACAGAGTTGTAGTTCCTTGGCCTTTTGCCTTCTAGCTTTTTGACATTCTCTTGTACATGCATATATTTTATCTTTGGCCTCCTAATAATACAAATGTCTATTCTCCTAACATCAGCATGGTATCACGAGCCTAGATTAGGGATTTTTTTAGTTGCCGCAACTCTCCCTCCTGATTCGCTATGCTGGTCCTCTTCCGCTACTACCTTCCCTGATCAGCCGCTCCTCTTCCCGATCGAGCTGTCCATGTGAATATCGATGACCTCAAAGAAGCCCGCCCCAAGTCCCCGGACGAATGGAGTGTTCAGCGTCAGTTCGCTGTCGCTGGTCATCGGACAACAATTTGAGATCAAGGTTGTCATATCCCATTAACATCGAGACCAACTGTGCATATTTCTTTATCTGAATAAAAAACTGAATATTGGTAGTATTGTCTCTAGTTTTACTCCCTCCGTCTCATAATATAAGAACATTTTTCAACCTAAAACAGGTTGAAAAACGTTCTTATATTAACGGACGGAGGGAGTGACTTCTAACATGCATTGTTCTTAATCGGGCAGCCTCTACTCATTTGAGAAGCAAATCATGTTTTTTGTTCTGAACCTGGCCCTTGAGAATCTTTCTGTTGCAGAGGGAATTGCACGCTCTTTCACTCACTAGGACATTTTTGAACGTGCCTGAGCATATATCAAGGTACGTACACCTTACAATAGATCGGATTGGGCCCATAAGCTCGATCTCTGTTTCATATTTGACGAAACAGGTCAATGCCTTGATTTATTTTGTTTCATAAAAATCGACAGGATGATTTGCTTCCTCAAAAAGGAAGTTCTTGCTTATGGGTTGTTGTTGTGGTCTGGTATTTACAAACCAAGGTACAACAGAGTTGCAGCTCCAAGGAGCGAGAAAACTGCAACAGGTGGCATTTGAGTCGATCCGGGTTTGATGTCCGGATTCCTCTCGTTCCCGCTGCACGATGGGGTTGCCCAGCCACCACTCTCCCGAGTGAAGTCTGTTTTAAATCTTGAGGTTATAGACGTCGTCGGAAATAAGCCCTCACATTAAAATCCTTGAAGTTTGTACCCTGAACTCATGATCCCGGTCTTATCCCGACCTTAAACCTGTTTGGTGCACGGGGAAAAGATCTATCCCACACGCTCTCACTTACATCTCTACCCCACATGCCATATCTATCCTCTGTCCCCAATCCCTTCATCTCTCTCTCCTGGAATCAGATCAGGCGCCTCGAAGCCACTGATGCAGCGCGGAACGGCAACGCGTACTCGCCTCAGAGGGATTGCTGAGTCCTCGTGGCTCACAGATTACTACAACAACAGTTGCAGGTATAGGTTATGCGATGATCATGACGCGAGAGCGATGTTGCTTGTTTTAGAGTTTCTTCTTCTGCTTCTTCGATCAGGGGATAGGTTCCAGGCCGGCAGCCTGGGCTAGCAGGGTGGATATTGTTTGAGTCTCTGTTTATGTATCATCCGTAGTCGGATGTTGATCTCTTGTATGATGATATTGTATTCATGCGGCATTGTATGCATTTTGTATGTATCCTCACTATTATGTAATGTTGATGTAATGATATCCACCTTGCAAAAGTGTCTCAATATGCGGGTCTATCCTTGGTGGGACCTTCGAGTTCCTTTTGGATAGGGTCGCATATTGGGCGTGACAACCCACTATGTAGCCACTGTCGACGATCTAACCGACATGCTAGACTACGACTCCGACGACATCGACGCTATGGACGACGATTCCGGAGACGAACAGGAACCAGCGCCTACAGGGCACTGGAAGACCACCTCGTCATACGACATATACATGGTGGACACCCCAAAAGACGGGGACGACGAAGAAGCAGCGGAGGCAGACTCTTTAAAGAAGCAGCCCAAACGCCGACGTCAGCGGCGCCGCTCTAAATCCCGCCACAGCAAGAATGGAGATTCCGCACAGAGATAATAATACCCCGAGAGTGCGAAGACAATCCCCTCCAAAGAAGAATCAGCGCAGAGGATGCAGAAGCAAGCCCTCACGAGAGGGCGGCAGACGAAGAGGTTGAGGATCATAACTATATGCCTCCCTCCGAAGACGAAGCAAGCCTCAACGATGACGAATTCGTCGTACCTGAGGATCCCGTCGAACAAGAGCGCTTCAAGCGCAGGCTTATCGCCACAGCAAACAGCCTAAAGAAAAAGCAGCAACAGCTTCAAGCTGATCAGGACCTGCTGGCCGATCGATGGACCGAGGTCCTCGCGACCGAAGAGTATAAACTCAAACGCCCCTCCAAAAGCTACCCAAGACGCAAGCTGCTCCCCTGATTAGAGGAGGAAGCACACACACCTCCATCACCAGCGCATGATATGGCTGACCGACCACCCCGTGGTCGTGACAGAGAGGCATTCAGGCCCCCAGCCAAGACCGTACCCCGGCATCGCTCCAAAAGTACGAAGCCAAGAGGGAACGCGCCGACTTGCGAGACATATTGGAGGACAAAGCAAGGCAATCCAGATCCATCTATGGATCACATGGGCGCCCCACGACCCATGACGAATACCGTCGCCCCGGATACAATAACCCCGGCCGGGCCGAACACAACAGACAGCGCTCTCTCGAGCTGCGTCGCGATATTGCTCAATACAGAGGCGCCGCACACCCGCTATGATTCACTGACGAAGTAATGGATCACCAAATCCCCTAAGGGTTTAAACCCGTAAACATCGAATCCTACGATGGCACAACAGACCCCGCGGTTTGGATCGAAGATTATCTTCTCCACATCCATATGGCCCGGCGGCGGCATCTCCATGCCATCAAGTATCTCCCACTCAAGCTTAAAGGACCAGCTCGGCATTGGCTAAACAGCTTGCCCGCAGAGTCAATTGGGTGTTGGGAAGACACGAAGCCGCATTCTCGACAACTTCCAGGCACGTGTAATGCGACCACCGACGCCGATGACCTAAGCCACATCATTCAACAGCCGCACGAATCGGCGAGACAATTCTAGACACGGTTCGACACAAAGAAAAACCAAATCGTCGACCGTCCGGATGCAGAGGCCCTTGCAGCCTTCAAGCATAACATCCGCGACGAATGGCTAGCCCGGCACCTGGGACAGGAAAAGCCGAAATCTATGGCAGCCCTCACATCATTAATGACCCGCTTCTACGTGGGAGAGGATAGCTGGCTAGCCCGCAGCAACAATCTCCGTAAAAATTCTGGCAGTCCGGATACTAAGGACAACAATGGCAGGTCACGTCGAAACAAAAACAAACGCCGCATTAATGGCGACGATAAGGAGGATACGGCAGTCAACGCCGGATTCCGAGGCTCTAAACCCGGTCAACGGAAGAAGCCATTCAAAAGAACCACTCTGGGTCCGTCCAATTTGGACCGAATACTCGACTGCTTATGCCAGATACATGGCACCCCTGAAAAACCAGCTAATCACACTAATAGAGATTCCTGGGTGTTCAAGCAGGCAGGCAAGTTAATTGCCGAAAACAATGACAAGGGGCTAAACAGCGACGACGAGGAGGAGACCCGACCGCCGAACAATAGAGGACAGAAGGGTTTTCCCCCACAAGTGCGGACGGTGAACATGATTTACGCGACCCATATACCCAAGAGGGAGAGGAAGCGCGCACTAAGGGATGTCTATGCGATGGAGCCAGTCGCCCCGAAGTTCAATCCATGGTCCTCTTGTCCGATCACTTTCGATCGAAGAGACCATCCGACCAGCATACGCCATGGCGGATTCGCCGCATTGGTTTTAGATCCAATCGTCGATGGATTTCACCTCACGAGAGTCCTGATGGACGGCGGTAGTAGCCTGAACCTGCTTTATCAGGATACAGTGCGCAAGATGGGCATAGACCCCTCAAGGATTAAACCTACAAAGACAACCTTTAACGGTGTCATACCAGGAGTGGAAGCCAACTGTACAGGCTCAATCACACTGGAAGTGGTCTTCGGATCCCCGGATAACTTCCGGAGCGAGGAGTTAATCTTCGACATAGTCCCGTTTAGCGGCTATCACGCTCTGCTTTCAGACGAACGCGTTTGCAAAATTCAGCGCGGTGCCGCGTTATGCATACCTCAAGCTCAAGATGCGAGGCCCTCGTCGAGTCATCACGGTCAGCGGAATACTGACGCGCTCCCTGAGCAGAGGAACATACAGCGGCTCTCGCGGCAGAAGTACAGAGCAGCCTCTTAAGGCAATTCTCGAGTCCGGCCGTTAAACGGCCGAATACAGCAAAACGCGCCCGAAGCAATACCAACCAAGACCACCTGGTGCGATCAGAGCACGCGTAGCAATGCGGCCCCAACCCTCGCCCGTGCATGATCGCAAGAATAACACTCCGCGTACATCATTACGCTTTGGAGATACCATGGGCACAGGGGAAGGGGCACGATCGCAATGGACCCAGAGTGCGGTTCGACCACACCAGGGGCTCGCAAGTGTGCCCCCTTTTTATTTTTATTTTCCTTCTTTGTGTACACAGGACTCCGTTAACCAGAGGCCCTGTCCGGCGATGAACCTGCCGAACTCATGATGCAACGGTCAGGGACGAAAGAAGGCTGCGACGAACACTCGGATGGTCTCAATTACGAGCATTAAATTCGATTATATACACCAAGTCCGCAGCTCACCCCTGGAGGGGGGACATGTTTAATTAGTCCAAATCCCTCTCTTACCGCACTATTTGTATCAGTCCGCACTCACAACAGACTTTCTTTCATAAATAATGCAACACCTTTTTGACTGAAATTGCATTACCTTTTATATATATGCTCATTATATGACATCTTGCACCCGTATATTTTGGTACGGCCTAATACACCAGTGGATTATGTTCCCCACACTATGGTGTGATAAGTCCGAACACTTTCATAAGTGTGGCACCCCGAACTTATAGCATTATATGAATCGGCTCCGAATCATGTCTTGGGTCAATAGTTGGGTTTGCCCGGCTCCCATGTTTTGGTGCCTTACGTTCCGTTCTGTCGGCTAAGGTGGCACTGGGAGAACCACTGCGATTGCTCCCCGGTTGAGCCGGGCGAGCGCCTTAGTGGAGAAAGCTAAAACTGACTGGCATGATAAGGCGAGAGACTGGTCGCTGTTCGAGAGGTCTTTTCGGGTCCTTAAAGACTCACGCCGCTTCGAGCGAAGTTCCGGACCATGTCCGATGAAGGCATGGATAGCGCCCCGGATTCGGTCTTCCGAATACCAGGGGCTTCGCCGAAATTTAAAATTATAGAATTCTATGGCTAAGTGAGAGTGTTCAAGCATTATAAGTCCGGTTGCCTTGTTCGTTGTGTTGAGCACCTCCCTAGATGGACCCAAAAATGGGAACAAGAGTACTCAAGTTTATCCCGAACACCCCAAAGACTGTCGTGGCTTGGGGCTGAAATAACGACTTGCCATCTCTCAGATTTTATAAGCGGCCGCATGAAGGTAATATTTTAAATTAGACAAGCGTTGCTTAAGGCGCACATGAACAATGTTTGGCGCGCAGGATAATACATAACGAGTTTACTCAAAGATTACATTTCAGGGCACTCATCCGCAATATCGCGGGCTCCTTGAGACAGTTTTATAATACATTTCGGCGTGCGATACTCCTTGCCGGTGGCGGTGGGTCTGTGAGAAGCTTCTCGCATCCAACCTGCCCAGTGCACCTTTGTGCGGGCGAGGCCCGACGAGCACCTTCAATACAAGCGGGCGCTTGATGACCTCCACCGAGGGCATGCATCCACCAGCCGCCGCATGAGGCCAAGTAGCTCCTGGCATGACCTGTTCAGGCCACACCGGACTATAAGGCCCTTCATGGCCTCCTCAGCTACCTTGTGGAGTTCGACCAGCTGCTTCAGCTGGTCGCTTGGGGGCACCGGATGGCCGGCCTCGGTCTTGAGACGAAGACCTTCTCCGTTGAGCTCCCTCCTCGCCACGATAGAATGCGGCGGCATCGACGCGCTACTGCGCAGATCTGCAAACGCCCCTGGAGAGCTTCGAATGCGGGTAAGTGTCAGGTAGTTTACATTAACATGCCTGCTTTGCATGAAAAATGCCTTACCCGCCGCTATCTTCTTTATATCTTCAACCTCCTGAAGGGCTTTATGGGCCTCGGCCTTGGCGGACTTGGCACTTTCGAGAGCCGAAGCAAGCTCGGACTCTCGAGTCTTGGAGTCACGCTCCAAACTCTCATGCTTCTCCATGAGAGCCTGGAGCTCTTGCCGAACTTCTGCCACCCGTGCCTCCTATTTTTCTCGCTCTGCCCGTTCCGCGGCCGCGCTGCGTTCGGCCGCGGACACAGCCTCCTTTAGGGCCGCCACCTCGTTAGTGGCCGCTGCAATACCCATTTTATCCTTGTTAACTTTATTGCAACCAAAATCCTTTTCTGTAAGGTAACTATTCAAAGTGGTGTTACTCACCTTCTTTGTCCTCGAGCTGCTTCTTCACATGGCGAGCTCTCGCTCGGACCGCTCGAGATCCCGCTTCAAAGACATCGGCGTCCGCCGTCGGTCTGGGCAGAGGTCAAGCAGCGCAGCCTGCAAACCCATATTGATATATTTTAAGCAACCCTGCGTATATCTTGTTAGATCCTCAGTCCGGCTTTTCTTTCCGAACACCGAACCGAGCATCAGGGGCCACCGTCTATGCGGTATTACATTACATAATTTCAAACTTCTTACCTCAAAGCACATTAGAAGGCTGCTGCGAGCTTCGTCAGCCCGCTCTTAGCAAGCTGAACCTTTCGAATCACCGCACTCATGATAGTGCGGTGTTCTTCCTCGATGGAAGCGCCTTTAAGCGCCTCAACAAGTTATCCGGCGCCCCGGTTGGGCGGAGGTCGCCGGTGTCACGGTCTTGCCCTTCTTTCGAAGGGGCCGCCCGCCGGACTCTGGAACCACTGCGGGTTCCGATGTAGAGTCCGGCACAAAGTCCGGGAGGCAGCCTGACGGTGCCTCCGGAGCCTCCTCCTGATGGGTCCCTCTCTGGGATCCCACCTCGGCGTCCTCGCCGGCGCGGGGGGTAGTGGCACTCGGAAGTGAATCCACATCCGACGGGGCCAATGACCCGCTTGATGAAGCGGGGAGATCATCATCAGCTGGACTACGGACAGAATGCGGCGTTAGAAGGACACCACGCGACACGAAAGAAATTGCATATCAAGGATCCGGATACTTACGATCTTGCCGGACGCCTGGCCCTTGGAGGCCACTCATCCTCGCCAAGGGTGGTGTTGGCGAAACTGTTCGGGGGGATAATCCTCCCCCTCTTGGACCCTTCGGCCTCCCCTATTAGGGAAGCCTTCCTCTTCTTCTCTCCCTCCTCCGGGAGAGAGTCCTCCTCCTCCTCGTCTTCGGGGGAGGAGTCCGCCTCGTCGTCGGACGCCTGATTGCGGGAACTCTTTCGAGTCCCCGCGGCCACCTTCTTGGCCTTCTTCTCCGGCACCACATGCGGTGCCGGAACCAGCAGCCCTGCTAAACGGGCGTCCACTGGGTCTTCTGGCGTGGGAGCCGGGCTGATAAGCTGCTTGGCCTTCTCCATCTAGTCCTGTCAAAGGAAAAGAAAGAATGAAACCCTCTTAGAATCAATTCGATTACTAGAAAGTGTCCCGTAATGGGGTTGAATCACTTACCTCGTCAGCTGGATGCTGCGAGCGAAATCCGTGATCTTCCGTCGCGGATGCGAGGGCTTCGGCGCCCTTAAACAGCACCCTCCAGGCGCCTTCGTAAGTCGTATCGAAGAGCCCGCTCAGCGCCTGGTGCTGTTCCGGATTGAACTCCCACAGATTGAATGCCCGTTCTTGGCATGAGAGAATCCGGCGGATGAGCATGACTTGGACCACGTCGACGAGCCTGAGCTTATTGCTCACCAGCTTCTGGATGCAGGCTCGGAGTCCCGTCACCTCCTTCGGATTGCCCCACAGCAAGCCCTTCTCTTTCCAGGAGGTGAGCTGCGTGGGGATGCCAGGTCTAAACTCGGGGGCCGCCGCCCATGTGGGCTTGCGCGGCTCGGTGATGTAGAACCACCCCGATTGCCACCCCTTGACGGAGTCCATGAAGGCCCCTTCGAGCCAAAGGACGTTGGGCAACTTACCCAACATAGCGCCTCCGCATTCCGCTTGCGTGCCCTTCACAACCTTCGGCTTGATGTTGAAAGTCTTGAGCGACAGGCCGAAGTGGGGCTGGATGCAGAGGAAGGCCTCGCACACGACGATAAACGCCGAGATGTTGAGGATGAAGTTCGGCGCCAGATCGTGGAAATCCAGGCCGTAGTAAAACATGATCCCCCGGACGAATGGGTGGAGTGGAAAGCCTAGTCCGCAGAGGAAGTGGGGAAGGAAAACGACCATCTCATGGGGCCCAGGGGTAGGGATGAGCTGCCCCTCGTCGGGCAGCCGATGCGCGATATCGCCGGAAAGGTATCCGGCGCTGCGCAACTTGGTGATGTGCTCCTCCTTAATGGTGGAGGCCAACCATTTGCCTCCCGCTCCGGACATATTCGGAGAAGGTCAAGGCGAGATGCGCGAGCTTGGGCGTTGGAGCTTGAGTATGTGGAGATGGATAAGCAAAGGAGGAAGAAGGCGTAGGTGAGAAGGTAAATCCTTATCCCTTATATATAGGCGGACGAAACTGTGTGTCCCCCACCGGCCTGGTAAAACTCGCTTATCTCCCAAGCGCCACCATCAATGGCGCAGTTGGGTTACCCACGTCCGTATTGATGAGAATCCCGAAATAAGGGGAACACGATCTCTGCTTCGACAAGACGTGCCAAGGAAACCGCTTCGCTAAATGTGCTGAGGTGGTATAAGTAAAAAACGATTCAAACAGTGGCTTGGTAGCGGTGTGATGTCACGCCGCATAACACGTCAGCAGATTGAACTGGTGTACATTTTCTTCTCTCTACGGTGGAATGTGGAATTTATTTTGCAGAGCCGGACACTATCCTGGTGTTCATGGTCTTCTCTGGATTATTCAAGGGAGGAACCCGCCTTGCAATGCCGAACATTATGCGCGCCGGACTTATCGTCATTGAAGCCTGGTTCAGGGGCTACTGAGGGAGTCCTGGACTAGGGGGTGTTCGGACAGCCGGACTATCATCATCCGCCAGACTCCAAGACTACGAAGATACAAGATTGAGGACTCCGTCCTGTGTCCGGATGGGACTTTCCTTGGCGTGGAAGGCAAGCTTGGCAATACGGATATGTAGATCTCCTACCATTGTAACCGACTCTGTGTAACCCTAGCCTCCTCCGATGTCTATATAAACCGGAGGGCTTTAGTCCGTAGGACAACATACATTACAACAATCATACCATAGGCTAGCTTTAGAGTTTAGTTTCCTTGATCTCGTGGTAGATCCACTCTTGTACTACCCATATCATCAATATTAATCAAGCAGGACGTAGGGTTTTACCTCCATCGAGGGGTCCCGAACCTGGGTAAAACATTGTGTCGCTCGTCTCCTGTTACCATCCGCCTAGACGCACAATTCGGGACCCCCTACCCGAGATCCGCCGGTTTTGACACCGATAGTGGTTAAAGAGCATGTTTTGGTGCAAATGCACAGTCACGGCGGGACTATCAGTTGTATGGAGATATGACTGTGTTTGACAATACATACAAGATGAACAGATATGGTATGGCCTTCGTCCCCTTTGTTGGTGTAAATAATCATCATTGCACCATTGTGTTGGGTTGCGCCATTGTGTTTGATGAGAGTGAAGGTACATACATGTGGCTTCTCCAGACATTCATGAAAGCAAATTGTCAGAAGAAGCCAAAGTCAGTCATCACAAATGGTGATGCTGCAATGACCTGAGCTATTCAGATTGTCCTTCATATTTGTTTCATCATCTTTACTTATGGCATGTGAAAAAATATGTAGAAGCACCTTAATTATAAGTCACTGAATGAGTCCAGGTCACTGTTGTACTACTCCACCACTCCTGCTAACTTTGAGGTGAGATGGCGTTGTTGGTAAATGCGAGACTGATAAAACAGAAGAGTGGCTGAATATGATGTACAGGAAGAGGAGTCTTTGGGCAGCATCATATATTTCAAGTGGATTTTTTCTTGGTATGCATAGTAATCAGAGGAGTGAAAGCCTAAACTCTTGTTTTCACCTTCACCTCGACTATGACCAATATCGATTTAGTAGTGCATTATGAGAACTACATAGTTCGAATACGTGAGAACGAGGCGCTTGATGATTATCGTTCTAACCAGTCAGTACCACCATCAGTCGCTGAATATAAGGACATTGAGAAGCATGCTACCGGTGTATTCGCTCAAGACAATTTTTATATTCTTCAAAAAGATCTGAAGAAGATGGAGAGCTGGATATTTTTTAGACGCTAGTGGGAGTTGACTGTCACACCTTTATCGCGACATTGAAGAATAACCGTAAATTTTAGTTTAGAGTTAAGTATCAACCTGGAAACTCAGAGGAAATGATAGAATCCAGTTGTGGACGAATGGCTCGGAAAGGGTTGCCTTGCAAACACATTCTATATGTACTGGTTCATCTAAAAATATCTGAAATACCTAAGTGTTGCATCCTTAAGAGGATGTCGAAAAATGCGAGGGTTGGGCTGCCTACACAGCGCAAGAGTGACATGTTTGGGACAGATGAGCGTGCTCAGTATAGTCAACTCAGTATAACAGGTGTAGAAGCTTTCCAAGTTGCGGCAAATCATCCATTCGTGTTCGATGAGTTGATGCAGTGTCTGCAGAATATAATATCAAAGAAAAGTTCCCCAATGATGAAGTTGTTGATCATAGAAGGTATGTTCATGACGAGGCATGTGAGCCGGAATGAGGTCCTGATGTTTTACTTGATCCTGTGAAAGTTTCCACGAATGATGCACATAAGCAAAGCAAGACATGGCAGTCAAAAAAAGATCCAGATGTTACAAAAAAGGGCAGACCAAAATCTTTTCATGAGAGGAAAAGTGGTCCTTTGTGCAGCCTATGTCGCAATCCAGGTCATAGAAAGCAGACGTGCAAGTTGAATGAAAAGTAAGTTTTACATTTTAGTTGTCTGTTTTTACCGTCTTTTGTTCTCAAAAATTGTCTCACAAGTTCTTTACATTTTGCTGTGTAGGAAACCGGCTTAGAGATGCAGCTACATTCATCAAAACAAAACAGAGAGTTAAAATTCGCATGTGATTCTCATGCTAGACATAATATATATGTTTGATAATGTTTTATTGAAGGCTTTTGAGACAATTTTCTCAAAGTTTTATTATGTCTTTTGTGTGAGACGGAATGATACAAGTGTGCAACTATTATTGCTGTTATTTTGTGAGACGAAATGATATATGTGTGTGGAACTATTATTGCTATGTTATATGTGTGTGAAACTATTATTGTTGCTATGTTAATTTGTACTAGTATGTATTATTGTTGTTATTATTATCAGCTTGTGTAGCACAACATATAATTAGAAGTATTGTGTCGTTACGGTTGGTGATGTTTTTCCTAAAAAAACAGCACCGTGCTGGGCTGGCGTTAACGGGAGGGCTCAGAGGCGGGGAACAATGGGGCAAGCAAAGGCAGTAGGTAACCAAGTGAGCTTACGAGGGGACGGCGACGCAGGTACTTAAGCCGGTCGGTGCGTCCCTCAACCAGCGAGGTGGGACTAAACTGCTAAACCATCATCAGGCAGAGGTGGGAGTCACACGTGAGCGGGCCGCTTGGGCGCAGCGCGTGGATCGGCCCCGTAATGGCGCACATGGGGGTGTTGAAGGAAATATGCCCTAGAGGCAATAATAAAGTTATTATTTATTTCCTCATATCATGATAAATGTTTATTATTCATGCTAGAATTGTATTAACCGGAAACATGATACATGTGTGAATACATAGACAAAACTATAGTCACTAGTATGCCTCTACTTGACTAGCTCATTAATCAAAGATGGTTATGTTTCCTAACCATAGACATGTGTTGTCATTTGATTAGTGGGATCACATCATTAGGAGAATGATGTGATTGACATGACCCATTCTGTTAGCCTAGCACTTGATCGTTTAGTATACTGCTATTGCTTTCTTCATGGCTTATACAAAGTTCCTGCAACTATGAGATTGTGCAACTCCCGTTTACCGGAAGAACACTTTGTGTGCTACCAAACGTCACAACGTAACTGGGTGATTATAAAGGTGCTCTACAAGTGTTTCCGAAGATACATGTTGGGTTGGCATAATTCGAGATTAGGATCTGTCACTCCGATTGTCGGAGAGGTATCTCTGGGCCCTCTCGGTAATACTCATCACCTAAGCCTTGCAAGCATGTAACTAATGAGTTAGTTATGAGATGACGTATTACGGAACGAGTAAAGAGACTTGCCGGTAACGAGATTGAACTAGGTATTGGATACCGACGATCAAATCTCGGGCAAGTAACATACCGATGACAAAGGGAACAAAGTATGTTGTTATGCGGTTTGACCGATAAAGATCTTCGTAGAATATGTAGGAACCAATATGGGCATCCAGGTCCCGCTATTGGTTATTGACCGAGAATGGTTTTAGGTCATGTCTACATAGTTCTCGAACCCGTAGGGTCCGCACGCTTAACGTTTCGATGACAGTTTTATTATGAGTTTATAAGTTTTGATGTACTGAAGTTTGTTCGGAGTCCCGGATGTGATCACGGACATGACGAGGAGTCTCGGAATGGTCGAGACATAAAGATTGATATATTGTAAGCCTATATTTGGACATCGGAATGGTTTCGGGTGAAATCGGCATTTCTACGAGTACCGGAGGTTACCGAACCCCCGGAGGTTAATGGGCCTACATGGGCCAAGAGGGAGAAGAGGAAGGGGCAAGGAGGGGGCCGCGCGCCCCTCCCCCTTCTAGTCCGAATAGGACAAGGGAAGGGGGGCGGCGCCCCCCCTTTCCTTCCCCTCCTCCCCTCTTTCCTCCTTCTCTCCTACTCCAACTTGGAAAGGGAGTCCTACTCCGGTGGGAGTAGGACTCCCCTGCGCCCCCTTAGGCCGGCGGCCTCCTCCCCCAGCTCCTTTATATCACGGGCGGGGCACCCCATAGACACACAAGTTGATCTACGGATCGTTCCTTAGCCGTGTGCGGTGCCCCCTTCCACCATATTCCACCTCGGTCATATCGTCGCGAAGCTTAGGCGAAGCCCTGTGCGATAGAACATCAAGATCGTCACCACGCCGTCGTCTTGTGGAACTCTCCTCGACACTCGGCTGGATCGGAGTTCGAGGGACGTCATCGAGCTGAACGTGTGCTGAACTCGGAGGCTCCGTACGTTCGGTGCTTGGATCGGTCGGATCGTGAAGACGTACGACTGCATCAACCGTGTTGTGCTAACGCTTCCGCTTACGGTCTACGAGGGTACATGGACGAACACTCTCCCCTCTCGTTGCTATATCATCACCATGATCTTGCGTGTGCGTAGGAAATTTTTGAAATTACTACGTTCTCCAACAGTGGCATCCGAGCCAGGTTTTATGCGTTGATGTTATATGCACGAGTAGAACGCAAGTGAGTTGTGGACGATATAAGTCATACTGCCTACCAGCATGTCATACTTTTGTTCAGCGGTATTGTGAGATGAAGCGGCCCGGACCGAGATTACGCGTACACTTATGCGAGACTGGTTTCACCGTTACGAGCACTCGTGCTTAAAGGTGGCTGGCGGGTGTCTGTCTCTCTCACTTTAGTTGAACCGAGTGTGGCTACGCCCGGTCCTTGTGAAGGTTAAAACGGAGTCTATTTGACAAACTATCGTTGTGGTTTTGATGCGTAGGTAAGAACGGTTCTTGCTAAGCCCGTAGCAGCCATGTAAAATTTGCAACAACAAAGTAGAGGACGTCTAACTTGTTTTTGCAGGGCATGTTGTGATGTGATATGGTCAAGACGTGATGCTATATATTTTATTGTATGAGATGATCATGATTTGTAACCGAAGTTATCGGCAACTGGCAGGAGCCATATGGTTGTCGCTTTATTGTATGAAATGCAAACGCCCTGTAATTGCTTTACTTTATCACTAAGCGGTAGCGATAGTAGTAGAAGCAATAGATGGCGTAACGACAACGATGCTACGATGGAGATCAAGGTGTCGCGCCGGTGACGATGGTGATCACGATGGTGCTTCGGAGATGGAGATCACAAGCACAAGATGATGATGGCCATATCATATCACTTATATTGATTGCATGTGATGTTTATCCTTTATGCATCTTATCTTGCTTTGATTGACGGTAGCATTTTAAGATGATCTCTCACTAAAATTATCAAGTAGTGTTCTCCCTTAGTATGCACCGTTGCCAAAGTTCGTCGTGCCGAGACACCACGTGATGATCGGGTGTGATAAGCTCTATGTCCATCTACAACGGGGGCAAGCCAGTTTTGCACAGAATACTCAGGTTAAACTTGACGAGCCTAGCATATGCAGATATGGCCTCGGAACACGGAGACCGAAAGGTCGAGCATGAATCATATAGTAGATATGATCAACATAATGATGTTCACCATTGAAAACTACTCCATCTCACGTGATGATCGGTTATGGTTTAGTTGATTTGGATCACGTAATCACTTAGATGACTAGAGAGATGTCTGTCTAAGTGGGAGTTCTTAAGTAATATGATTAATTGAACTTAAATTTATCATGAACTTAGTACCTGATAGTATCTTGCTTGTCTATGTTTGTTTGTAGATAGATGGCTCGTGCTGTTGTTCCGTTGAATTTTAATGCGTTCCTTGAGAAAGCAAAGTTGAAAGATGATGGTAGCAATTAAACGGATCGGGTCCGTAACTCGAGGATTATCCTCATTGCTGCACGTAAGAGTTACGCCCCGGAAGCACCGCTGGGTGCCAGAACTGCTGCTGATGCGGGCAACCGACGACGTTAAGAACGTCTGCGAGCAAAGCTGATGACTACTCTATAGTTCAAGTGTGCCATGCTTTACGGCTTAGAACCGGGTCTTCAACGACGTTTTGAGCGTCATGGAGCATATGAGATGTTCCAGAGTTGAAGTTAATATTTCAAGCAAATGCCCGGATTGAGAGATATGAAGTCTCCAATAAGTTCTATAGCTGCAAGATGGAGGCGAATAGTTCATCGGTGAACATATACTCGAATGTCCGGGTATAACAATCACTTGATTCAACTGGGAGTTAATCTTCCGATGATAGTGTCATTGATGAATTCTTCAATCACGCCACCAAGCTACAAGAGCTTCGTGATGAACTATAATATGCAAGGGATGAACAAGACTATTCCCGAGCTCTTCACGATGCTGAAAGCCGCGGAGGTAGAAATCAAGAAGGAGCACCAAGTGTTGATGGTCAACAAGACCACTAGTTTCAAGAAGAAGGGCAAAGGGAAGAAGAAGGGGAACTTCAAAAAGAACGGCAAGCAAGTTGCTGCTCAAGAGAAGAAACCCAAGTCTGGACCTAAGCCTGAAACTGAGTGCTTCTACTGCAAGCGACCGTCACCGAAGCGGAACTGCCCCAAGTATTTGGCGGATAAGAAGGATGGCAAAGTGAACAAAGGTATATGTGATATACATGTTATTGATGTGTACCTAACTAGAGCTCGTAGTAGCACTGGTATTTGATACTGGTTACATGCTAATATTTGCAACTCAAACAGGACTACGGAATACGCGAGCACGGCCAAGGATGAGGTGACGATGCGCGTGGGAAAAGGTTCCAAAGTCGATGTGATCGCGGTCGGCACGCTACCTCTACATCTACCATCGGGATTAGTTTTAGACCTGAATAATTGTTATTTGGTGCCTGCGTTGAGCATGAACATTATATCTGGATCTTGTTTGATGCGAGACGGTTATTCATTTAAATCAGGGAATAATGGTTGTTCTATTTATATGAGTAATATCTTTTATGGTCATGCGCCCTTGAAGAGTGGTCTATTTTTATTGAATCTCGATAGTAGTGATACACATATTCATAATGTTGAAGCCAAAAGATGCAGAGTTGATAATGATAGTGCAACTTATTTGTGGCACTGTCGTTTAGGTCATATCGGTGTAAAACGCATGAAGAAACTCCATACTGATGGACTTCTGGAATCACTTGATTATGAATCACTTGGTACCGTGCCTTATGGGCAAGATGACTAAAACACCGTTCTCCGGAATTATGGAGAGAGCAACAGATTTGTTGGAAATCATACATACAGATGTATGTGGTCTGATGAATGTTGAGGCTCGGGGCGGATATCGTTATTTTCTCACCTTCACAGATGATTTAAGCAGATATGGGTATATCTACTTAATGAAGCACAAGTCTAAAACATTTGAAAAGTTCAAAGAACTTCAGAGTGAAGTAGAAAATCATCGTAACAAGAAAATAAAGTTTCTACGATCTGATCGTGGAGGAGAATATTTGAGTTACGAGTTTGGTTTACATTTGAAACAATGCGGAATAGTTTCGCAACTCACGCCACCTAGAACACCACAGCGAAATGGTGTGTCCGAACGTCGTAATCGTACTTTACTCGATATGGTGCGATCTATGATGTCTCTTACCGATTTACCGCTATCGTTTTTGGGTTATGCTTTAGAGACGGCCGCATTCACGTTAAATAGGGCACCATCAAAATCCGTTGAAACGACGCCTTATGAACTGTGGTTTGGCAAGAAACCAAAGTTGTCGTTTCTTAAAGTTTGGGGCTGCGATGCTTATGTGAAGAAACTTCAACCAGATAAGCTCCAACCCAAATCGGAGAAATGTGTCTTCATAGGATACCCAAAAGAGACTGTTGGGTACACCTTCTATCACAGATCCGAAGGCAAGACATTCATTGCTAAGAATGGATCCTTTCTAGAGAACTCTCGAAAGAAGTGAGTGGGAGGAAAGTAGAACTTGATGAGATAACTGTATCTACTCCCTTATTGGAAGGTAGTTCATCACGAGAACCGGTTCCCGTGACAACTACACCAATTAGTGAGGAAGCTAATGATATTAATCATGAAACTTCAGATCAAGTTTCTGCTGAACCTCGTAGGTCTACCAGAGTAAGATCCGCACTGAGTGGTACGGTAATCCTATTCGGAAGTCATGTTACTTGACCATGATGAACCTACGAACTATGAGGAAGCGATGATGAGCCCAGATTCCGCAAAATGGCTAGAGGCCATGAAATCTGAGATGGGATCCATGTATGAAAACAAAGTATGGACTTTGGTTGACTTGCCCGATGATCGGCAAGCCGTTGAGAATAAATGGATCTTTAAGAAGAAGACTGACGCTGATGGTAATGTTACTGTCTATAAAGCTCGACTTGTTGCGAAAGGTTTTCGACAAGTTCAAGGGGTTGACTACGATGAGGCTTTCTCACCCGTAGCGATGCTTAAGTATGTCCGAATCATGTTGGCTATTGCTGCATTTCATGATTATGAAATTTGGCAAATGGATGTCAAGACTGCATTCTTGAATGGATTTCTAGAAGAAGAGTTGTATATGATGCAGCCAGAAGGTTTTGTTCATCCAAAAGGTGCTGACAAAGTGTGCAAGCTCCAGCGTTCCATTTATGGACTGGTGCAAGCATCTCGGAGTTGGAATAAACGCTTTGATAGTGTGATCAAAGCATATGGTTTTATCTGAGACTTTTGGAGAAGCCTCAGTATTTACAAGAAAGTGAGTGGGAGCTCAGTAGCATTTCTAGTTTTATATGTTGATGACATATTATTAATTGGAAATTATATAGAATTTCTGGATAGCATAAAGGGATACTTGAATAAAAGTTTTTCAATGAAAGACCTCGGTGAAGCTGCTTATATATTGGGCATCAAGATCTATAGAGATAGATCAAGACGCTTAATAGGACTTTCACAAAGCACATACCTTGACAAGATTTTGAAAAAGTTCAAAATGGATCGTGCAAAGAAAGGATTCTTGCCTGTGCTACAAGGTGTGAAGTTGAGTCAAACTCAATGCCCGACCACAGCAGAAGATAGAGAGAAATGAAAAATCTTCCTATGCTTCAGCCATAGGCTCTATCATGTATGCAATGCTGTGTACCGACCGACGATGCTTAGCAATAAGCTTGGCAGGAAGGTACCAAAATAATCCAGAGTGGATCATCGGACAGCGGTCAAGAACATCCCGAAATACGAAAAGGACTAAGGATATGTTTCTCGATATGGAGGTGACAAAGAGCTAGTCGTAAATGGTTACGTCGATGCAAGCTTTGACACTGATCCGGACGATTCTAAATCGCAAACCGGATACGTGTTTATATTAAACGGTGGAGCTGTAAGTTGGTGCAGTTCTAAACAAAGCGTCGTGGCGGGATCTACATGTGAAGCGGAGTACATAGCTGCTTCTGAAGAAGCAAATGAAGGTGTCTGGATGAAGGAGTTCATTTCCGATCTAGGTGTCATACCTAGTGCATCGGGACCAATGAAGATCTTCTGTGACAATACTGGTGCAATTGCTTTGGCAAAGGAATCCAGATTTCACAAGAGGACCAAGCACATCAAGAGACGCTTCAATTCCATTCGGGACCAAGTCCAAGTGGGAGACATAGAGATTTGCAAGATACATACGGATCTGAATGTTGCACACCGTTGACTAAGCCTCTCTCACGAGCAAAACATGATCAGCACCAAGACTCCATGGGTGTTAGAATCATTACTATGTAATCTAGATTATTGACTCTAGTGCAAGTGGGAGACTGAAGGAAATATGCCCTAGAGGCAATAATAAAGTTATTATTTATTTCCTCATATCATGATAAATGTTTATTATTCATGCTAGAATTGTATTAACCAGAAACATGATACATGTGTGAATACGTAGACAAAACTATAGTCACTAGTATGCCTCTACTTGACTAGCTCATTAATCAAAGATGGTTATGTTTCCTGACCATAGACATGTGTTGTCATTTGATTAATGGGATCACATCATTAGGAGAATGATGTGATTGACATGACCCATTCTGTTAGCCTAGCACTTGATCGTTTAGTATACTGCTATTGCTTTCTTCATGGCTTATACAAAGTTCCTGCAACTATGAGATTGTGCAACTCCCGTTTACCGGAATAACACTTTGTGTGCTACCAAACGTCACAACGTAACTGGGTGATTATAAAGGTGCTCTACAGGTGTTTCCGAAGGTACATGTTGGGTTGGCATAATTCGAGATTAGGGTTTGTCACTCCGATTGTCGGAGAGGTATCTCTGGGCCCTCTCGGTAATACTCATCACCTAAGCCTTGCAAGCATGTAACTAATGAGTTAGTTATGAGATGACGACACGGAACGAGTAAAGAGACTTGCCGGTAACGAGATTGAACTAGGTATTGGATACCGACGATCAAATCTCGGGCAAGTAACATACCGATGACAAAGGGAACAAAGTATGTTGTTATGCGGTTTGACCGATAAAGATCTTCGTAGAATATGTAGGAACCAATATGGGCATCTAGGTCCCGCTATTGGTTATTGACCGAGAATGGTTTTAGGTCATGTCTACATAGTTCTCGAACCCGTAGAGTCCGCACGCTTAACGTTTCGATGACAGTTTTATTATGAGTTTATAAGTTTTGATGTACCGGATTTTGTTCGGAGTCCCGGATGTGATCATGGACATGACGAGGAGTCTCGGAATGGTCGAGACATAAAGATTGATATATTGGAAGCCTATATTTGGACATCGGAATGGTTCCGGGTGAAATCGGCATTTTACCGGAGTACCGGGAGGTTACCGGAACCCCCCGGGGGGTTAATGGGCATACATGGGCCAAGAGGGAGAAGAGGAAGGAGCAAGGAGGGGGCCGCGCACCCCTCCCCCTCCTAGTCCAAATAGGACAAGGGAAGGGGGGCGGCGCCCCCCTTTCCTTCCCCTCCTCCCCTCTTTCCTCCTTCTCTCCTACTCCAACTTGGAAACGGGGAGTCCTACTCCCGGTGGGAGTAGGACTCCCCCCTTGGCGCGCCCCCTTAGGCTGGCGGCCTCCTCCCCCTGGCTCCTTTATATACGGGGGCGGGGGGCACCCCATAGACACACAAGTTGATCTACGGATCGTTCCTTAGCCGTGTGCGGTGCCCCCTTCCACCATATTCCACCTCGGTCATATCGTCATAAAGCTTAGGCGAAGCCTGCGCCGGTAGAACATCAAGATCGTCACCACGCCGTCGTGCTGACGGAACTCTCCCTCGACACTCGGCTGGATCGGAGTTCGAGGGACGTCATCGAGCTGAACGTGTGCTGAACTCGAAGGTTCCGTACGTTCGGTGCTTGGATCGGTCGGATCGTGAAGACGTACGACTACATCAACCGCGTTGTTCTAACGCTTCCGCTTACGGTCTACGAGGGTACGTGGACGAACACTCTCCCCTCTCGTTGCTATATCATCACCATGATCTTGCGTGTGCGTAGGAAATTTTTTGAAATTACTACGTTCCCCAACAGGTGTTGTGCGCGGCTCGTAGGTCGGCCCAGTAACGACACGCGTCGGGCGTGTGGGCGGATTCAGTAACAACATGCGTGGGTGGGGGAGGGGAGGTTGGCGCGGTGCACTCTACGGAGTTTTAGTCCCACCTCGTCCGTCGAGGGACGGAACAACCGGCTTAAATACCCGTGTCCGCCGCCCCTTCATAAGCTCACTTGAATATAATCACTCCCGCCTATGATTGCCATGTTGTTCTCCGCCGCTGGACCACCCCGCGGCCGAAAGGCCATCTCTTTCGCCTACTGGCTTGATCGGGACGGTTCTAGTAATGCTTGTGTAGGCCCAACGTTAGGGGGTTTCTTTTTTTATAAGGTTTTCAACATAGATTAATTTTTTTGTTAAATAAAACTTATAACAATAGTCATAACAGTAGTAACACAGTACAAAAATATATATATCACAGTTGATGCTTCAAAAATGAACATATTCACTGTAAATGAGTGAAATCGTAGAAGAAATAATTTTAAAGTGCCATGTCTCGTATCCATCAAACAAGTGACAAGTACCATAAGGAATACTCTAAGTGCCATGTCGAATTACAATCAAACAAAGTAACAAGTAGCCAACAACGACAGGAAACCTTCTACGGGCCAAAAACCAGACCGCATGCTAATACTTATGCCTTCTCCATAATTTTGAAAAATTTCATCTTCACATTCTGTAATGTGTTGACCTTTGAAAATAGAATTTCCATGAGAATACGTGGCCTGGATGCATTAATCTTACCCTGGTCAAATTCAAATGTCTAGCCATCACCGTCACAGTGTTGTATGCACCTCATTACAAATAGTCCACATGACACTCTGGAATAAACACGCGTGGTCAGCTAAGGATGTAACATGCAATTGCTTGTAATAATTGTATCAAGTATGAGTTTAGCTATATAATATACTAGAAGGATTGGGCGTGCTTTGCTGCGCGATTGCTATTGTTGGGATTTCATTACAAAAAAGTGGTTTAGTGTAAGGGAGATGATGATGTGTTTTTCCTTCTTTTTTTATAATGCTGTATTTTGATGGTTCTTTCTGGGGTATAATTATGTGATATCTGCCAATTAACCCATGCATATGCGCGGAAGTTTCCTGCAGCATGAGCACATGTATCTTACATTCTTAAGAAGTTGCTCCCCACTACAACACATTCTCTTAACATGCAGATAGCCCACCTCAGCATTGCCCTGTCATCTTTCTCTGAAGGAATTATCGTGTCATTACTTCAGTTACATATATAAGAACCGACGCAAACAATCTCTCCCCGACTCTCTCTCTCTCTCACCAGTTCCTCTTCGGCCTCTCCCCACCGCTTAATAATCTCCCAATTAACTCCTTCCTCTATCCATTGATTTCCATCACCATAATCTCCCCAATTAACTTCTCTCCCCATTGATTTTCATCACCAATTCCTATTCATCTTCTCCATCAAATAAATTCATGAGTAACAGAAAATCCCGTCTTTACCACAGCGATTGGAAGCGCATCGGCCGTCATATGGGGTTGTATGACCTAGATAGCTGCCGCCCCCAGCCGTCCACCCCACCCCCACGAGAGTCACCCACCACCGCCTGCCCATCCCCCACCCGCCTCCCCGTCTGGATCACGCAGGTCGCCGCCAGCGACCAGCACACTATCGCCAGCCACATGACCGTCGGAGCTGCCCTCAACCAAGCTGTTGTGTGCGCCACTTGCCCCAATCTTGCCGCGTGCCGCCGCTAGCAATATTCCTGAGCCCCTGCCGCCAACCCAGCTACATGCTGCGTGACTCGCCGACGGCCTCACAAATCCTTAGTTGCCGATCCAGCTCCTCCAACACCGATCAGTGCCCCGTGATTCGACCTCCCGCCGCTGGCCAATCTCCTTCAGCGCCACCGGGCATGGCTCCCACCCTCCTCCCTCACGCCCATGGAGCAGCGCTCGCTCAACGTGACCAGCTTCGCATGTGTCAGTGGCCCACCCTTCCCCATCGACAAGATCGCTTCTTCCTCCTTGATCTGAAGACGGCTCCGGAGGAGCCCATGACGGCGTCTGGCCCGTTCTTTCTCTGGAGCTCTTCTTTCCTTCTGAATAATGCTTTTGTCAAGTTACTGTGCTGCTGTGATCTCTGATTGCATAGAGCTGTGGCCATGGCGGTGATATTGTCTGACGGTGAAGATCAGAGGCGAAGCCAGATTTGGAGCATACTCTGGGCTGGCAATTGTAAATTTTCTTTGTGACGTTAATCAACACATTTTCTCTTATCTGTATACATCTTTTACTGGTCTATAAGTGATACTGCAGAGTTACCATGCTACATGACTTTCAGAGAAACATGAATACGGGAGTACATTTGTTTTGGGACAGGGTGAATTTATTAGGAGGAGACATACCAGTAAGTACTATCTTACCTTAATCCCTAATTATATCACTCAGTCTTGCCGTGCTATTTATTTGCTCCCTTCATGTATGTTACTGTCATACAAGTTATAGTGCTCGGAGAAATTCGGAGTTCTCATGGCCTGCTGGTACGCAATCTTGCTACTTACTGTGAGGTTATCCTATATAATTTTATGATTATTATTTTCCCATGTCTTATGTAATTATGTTTGCAGAGAATGAATGTTTGCATTATTAGCCATCCCATTGATACATCTTTATTGGTTGTTCTTCTAGATTATTGTTGAATTGTGCCATCTAATTTCCTACACCAGGATAGTGAAACATGGATGGTTATGGTACATGGAAGGCTGGAGTTTCATTATTCATTTTGCCACGCACAACATCAAAACAAAACCAAAAGATAACATCATATTGTAGATCAATTATTGAGCACCGTTGGTTGTTTCACTAGCTCTATGGGATATTGTACACACTTAATGTTTAGTACTTCCCTTCCAGTTGTCGACAACATGTTGCCCTCACTGTCGTGTCTTGCTTTCGTAGGAGATTTTGCAGCTTCCACTCATTGGTGATCTTAATGGAGTGGCTATGAACCAAAATATGAAGAGTCTATTCTCCCATTTTAGTTTCTTTGAGGAATCAACAAGGCCAAGTACAACACAACTTCTAATTGTTGCTTCGGTACGAATGAAAAAGGTAAAATCATATGAGAGTATGGAATTTCTAGACAAGGTACACCTACAGGTACAAGTCTTTCAAAAAATTTATCATGCCAATATAAATAAATAAAATTTAGTTTTGTTTCTGTACAATACTGCTTCCTTAGCAATTAAAAGGACTATATCGATGTATGCTATTCATGATGCCTCTCTGGATGTTTGAAACATATATCTCAGCTAACTTCTCATGTGTGCTTCACGTGTACTATCATATGCCCATACTTTATTTTTCCAGTTGTTAAGATTTAGCCACACAAATTTGAATTTTTTTGTAGGTGAACAAATGTCTCATTTGGAGCAACTGTAGGCTAAACAAGTGTACTAGAATTACTTCAATGCTCTTAAAATCCAACATAGTTACTTGCGAGATGAATTGGTGCACGTTACTGATTATTCTCTTTATATTTCTGTAGAAATATATTTGTTCAGCATTTCAAATGTAAATATCAATATTCCATTGGATCTCCAAAATCCAAAGTTAAAATGTAAATGTATTGTTCCACATCCGAAGTTGTATCTTATATTCATTCATACAATATATGCCTTTCTTTGAATCTGCAAATGGAAAGCACAAAGTCCCGCGGCAATGCGCGGGGTATCATCTAGTTTTATTGGTGTTACAGTGGTATTAATGTTTTGTCATGTGATTAGAGGGTGCGAGACTGATATACTCCCTCCGTCCAGAATTACTTGCCGCAAAAATGGATTTATTTAAAACTAAAACACATCTAGATACTTTAATTTCGTATTTCTGGACGAAGGGAGTATTTTTATAAGCTTGTTGTTGCAGCGGATTGATTTCAGAAATCATTGACCAGTCAAAATCACGAATCAAATTCAAAATTAAACACCTCACTTGAATGTGAGAGTTCCTTGAGAAATTATTAACAAACTAAAAATTGGAAACTCAATACAGAATCATATTGGTGCTACAGTGTTACATGTTGGCATTCTTTTTTTTGTCATTTGATGAGAGCATGCGTGAGATGACATATTTTTAAGCTGGTTGCTGTCGGTTGATTCGAGAAAACATTGACCAGTCAAAATTGTCAACATAATATAAAATTGAACACCTCACTTGGATAAGAGAGCACAATTGTTGAGAAAGTCCAAATTAAAAATCCAATCCAAAACCAATGTCCTCAATTGAGAGAGGCCTTCACTCCCTAGGGAGCTTAGTCATATCGTAGATATTTTATTTTTAAAATGCTAACTCTTTACTCATTAATATAATTACAATAATTATAGTAATTTGTGGAGCTTCACTTAGATTGGAGGATTAATACTTGGACATATGTGGATCCGCAATACTTGGACATATACAGAGGTGTCGAGTCGATGTGAAGGTGTCCGCTCCCGTCCGTAGTTTGAAGGGAGGCGGACGCTGATACGTCTCCAACGTGTCTATAATTTTGTATTGTTTCATGCTATTATATTATCAACTTTGGATGTTTTATATGCATTAATATGCTATTTATATTATTTTTGGGACTAACTTATTAACCTAGTGCCCAGTGCCACTTTCTGTTTTTCCTTGTTTTTGAGTTTTGTAGAAAAGGAATATCAAAAGGAGTCCAAACAGAATAAACTTTATGATGATTTTTCTTGGACCAGAAGACATCTACGAGACTTGGAGATGAAGTCAGAAGACCCATGAGGCGACGACAAGCCGTAGGGGTGTGCCCCTGGGCTTGTGGCCCCCTCGGGAGTCCCCTGCACCGACTCTTTGGCCTATAAATTTCCAAATATTCCAGAAACCCTAGAAGCATCCACAAAAATACTTTTCCACTGTCGCAGGTCTATGTTCCCGTGAGATCCCATCTTGGGGCCTTTTCCGGCACTCCATCGGAGGGGGAGTTTGGGTGTGGCAGGACTCGAACAAGGGACTTCTTGATACAAACTTTGAGGCGATAACCAACTAGCCATGGTAAGCTGATGTGTTTCCTTATGTCTTTCTCCGTCTCCTCTTTCCTTTTTTCTTTTTCCTCTTTTATTTTTTATTTTTTCTTTTTTTCCTTGTTTCATTTTATCTTGTTTCTTCAAACGTTTTGTTGCATTTATAGTTTCCTTTTTCTTTTTTTTTACTTTTACTTTTTTATGTTCCTTTTTGTTTTCTTTTTTCTTTTGCAATGTGGAAACTTTTTCAATTTCATTTTTTAAAATTCAATGATTTTTTCCCAAATTTATGATGTTTTTTTTTCAAAATTGATGAACCTTTCGATCACCTTTTTTCAAAATGAATGTTTTTTTTTCAAAGTTGACGAACTTTTTTTTCAAAGCCGATAATTTTTCCCAAATTTATACAGTTTTGCCAAAATTCATGAACTTGTTTCGAAATCGATGAACTTGTTTTTTCCAAAGTCCATGAAATGTTTGTCAATTCATGGTATTTTTAATTTGTGAACATTTTGCAATCCATGAACTTTTCCAAAAAGATGAATAGTTTTCTTAAAGTCAAGGTCAAACATGTTAATGGTCAATTTGTGCGTCTATATAAACGTCTACGTCTGTACTGTATCAAAAAAGGTATTAAGCTGTTTGAGGAAGTAAATCTATTGTACGAGCGAAAAGAACCATTGCAAGCTGCTGCGGTACCGAATGGACAATCTTAACCTACTAATAAAGCACGCATTGCTTTTGTCGGGTTCATCGTCGCGGCATTTTTGCATCAAGCCTCCAGAAATTATGGGCAATTAACCTGCACTTTTTTACCTACAAAAAAAATGTGTTACGTTTTGCCTCAAATAAACAAATTGATTTACCTAGACTTGAAACCCGCCCACATGGTTTGAGTACGCACGTACAAACCAGCCCACCTAGCCAGCATATTGTTTAGAAAGGAAAGAAAGATTCCCCATTTTATATTGGTTGTTTTGACGTGTTCCTTTCTCGAGAGCAACTAGCCTTCGGGAGCCTCACAACGATCAGCGTCACCTGGCGCTTTCAGTCATTCGCCACGTGTCGCACTCTAGACGCTCCCTCTGGATTTTATTTGTTTATTTTTCCGCACACGTTTTCGGTTTTTTAAACAGTTTTTTCGACGTTTTGGTTTTCCACCGGTCTTCATTAGCTTCTCAATCAAAAAAAATTCGTAAAAAAAATTTACGGGGAAAAATGAATTTTCTTTTTTTCTTTCACGAGTCACAATTTTGCTTCCGCGAGATGCACGGTTTTGCTTTCGCGAGTCACGGCCGTGCCTCTCGGAAATGAAAAATAAAATGCGTTTCTTTCTTTTTCCTCTCGTGAGAGTCACGGTTTTGCTTCCGCGAGAGGCACGGTTGTGCTTTAGAGAGAGTCATGGCCATGGCTCTCAAAAATGGAAAAAAACGTGTTTTCTTTTTGCGAGAGTCACGGTTTTGCTTCCGCGAGAGGCATGGTTGTGGTTTCACGAGAGTCACGGCCGTGCCTCTCGGAAATGGAAAAAATGTGTTTTCTGTTTTTTTCCTTTCGCGAGAGTCACGGTTTTGCTTCCGCGAGAGGCACGGGTGTGCTTCACGAGAGTCATGGCCGCCTCCTTGGAAACGGAAAAAAAATGTGTTTTCTCTCTTTTTTTCGCGAGAGTCACGGTTTTGCTTCCGCGAGAGGCACGGTTGTGATTTCGTGAGAGGCACGGGTGTGCCTCTTTCAAAAAGGGAAAAAACCCATGCTCCCGGTTCGGTTTTTTCGTCCAAGTTTTTTCGTCAAAACCTATCAACATGGGATCTAATTTTGAAGACCTCGACGCGAGGAATCCAACGGTGAAAGCAGTTAGAGATTTGGATGCATAGTTTAAGAGATAAAACGTTTTGAATAAACGGATCTATGAAAAAAAAATGGCATTAATGGAGGTTTGAACTCTGGACCAACACCCTACCTTCCAACGAACACAACCAGGTATGCTACATTATTGGGCTGGGTGAATGTTGGGTTCTTTTGGTAGTTAAATATCACTTCTTTATATCTAATTTTACCGATTAGTCCCACCTTGCTTCTTTAGATCAAATCTTACCGATTTAAATACATCCACAAATAGTCCGAAGATACAACAAGACAAAGACCCAATAAAGAAGAAGATGCATTGTTGGGGAATGAAACTTGCCTTGGGAAAGGAATTAATCAGGGTTGACTTAAAGGAATAAAACTCGCCTTGCGGAAGTATATACGACAAGGCTTACGAGCGCAGCACATGAAATAGTGGAGGTCGAAATAAAATAGAATAGAAGAGTTGCAAACCAAACAATCCATATTCCTTTGAAGTTCTGCAAAAATGATTTGGCTGAAAGCACAATTCTTTTAAATGTTAGAAAAAATTGATACTTATTTGGCAAGGGGAGTGTGATATTATTTTTCTCCCCGTTGCAAGGCACCGACATATGTGCTATATATTTTAATTGGTCACTTTTTAATTCTTTTGTGCTAGATTAAAGAAAAAGTTGAAGCTCGCCAGGTTTGTGTCACTATTCAGGATGGCTGTTGCAAACGTCTGGCACGCTGCAACCCGAGCCAACTATGGACGTGAACGAAGGAGTCACCGCTTGTCAGTAGTAGCCATGTTGGCTACCCACACCAATTGTAGCCATGTAGGAGGTGTCGGTTGGTAGCTGCCACGGGAGTTAAGGGCATCATGTGTGACCGTGAAGGCACTAGCCGTCCTAGGAGATACAGGAGGCATCAGAGTCAAATAACAAAGTTTAACCTGTAATGACGCACGGGCATTTGTGCTAGTTAAGAATAATGCATGAGAACTGGTAGGCGATACTACCAATTTTTAATTTTTATTCTGATAAAGAACTATGCACAAATGTCTCGATGTCAATGGGACATGACGACCTTGATCTCGAACTGCTTCCCGATGACCAGCGATAGCCCACTGACGCTGAATACTCCATTCGTGCGGGACTTGGTGCCGGCTACCTTGAGCACAGCGCCATTCACATAGATGGTGAACCCCTTTGGTGGCGACGGGAGCCCCATGAAAGCCACCTTGCTGATGACCAGAGTCCGGCTCGGCGCGTATGAGTTCTGCACCACATGCGAACTCACTGTGGTCGTGACGATGCCCTTGCTATCCTCGGTGTTGCAGCTAAACCTCACCAGCGTCCAGTTGCCTCCCATCCTTCCCATCTCCGGTGACTCGCCGTCATCCAAGAACAGCTCCCCGCTAGCAGTGCCATTCTCCGCGAGTGCCACAAGGAGGTGGAACTCGCTTTGGCGTGCGGCGGACGTGGTCATGCCGGGCTGCTGCAAAGGTAGTATGTTGCCGCCGGCCAGGTGCACGTTTGCCGAGTCCGCTGGCGCTGGGAGCGTCACTCTCTTGCCGGTCTGCAAGGTGATGGCGGGGGAGCGGTCGTGAAGACTAAACCACCGGCCGGCCGGGAAATAGGCGTCCACGGTGGTGGCGCCTGGATCTAACACCGGAGAGACAAGCACGCCACGGCCTAGCAGGAACTGCCTGTCCACGTCGTAGGTGTCGGCATCCTGAGGATAGGAGAAGAAGAGAGGGCGCGCTATGGGTGACCCCGTTGTGTGCGCCTCATACATGAGTGTGTAGATGTAGGGGAGCAGCCGGTACCGCATCCCCAACGCCTTTCTCGCCGACTGCGCCGTCAACTCCCACACATAGAGCTCTCGCCGGACAGTTGTCTTCTCTGCATGGGCCCTGGCAAACGGGTAGAATGCACCAAGCTGAATCCAGCGGCTGCAGAGCTCCTGGGTCGTGTTGCCGTTGAAGCCACAGATGTCGGCGCCCATCATGGGGATGCCGAAGAGTCCAAAGTTGAGGATGGTGTTGATGGAATGCGCAAGCTCGTCCCACCGTGCGGCATTGTCGCCGGTCCAGTGAGCGGTGTAGCGCCCCGAGCCGATGAACGTGGCGCGACTGAGCACGAAGGGGCGGCGCGCTGTGTCCTTGAGAAGAGCATCATGTGTGGCTCGGGACTCGAGGAGGCCGTAGAGGTTGTGCGCATCATACTCCGACACGCCATTGAAGTGTACTGCAGAGACCGGCACGGTCTTGTTATTAAGGTTACGGTGAATGCCGGTGTTGTTGATGCGGTAGGGCGAGTCATCGTACTCATTGAGCGGCTCCCATGCCTTGAAGTTGGAGGGCTCGTTCATGTCGCACCACAGCCCGTCGGCAGGGATGGTTCGACGGAACTCAGAGATCTTTCGCGCCCAGTACTCAGCGGCGCGTGGGCTCATGAAGTCTGGGTAGTAGACCTCGCCTGGCCACACCCGGCCGACATAGTTGGTACCATTTCGCTGGAGGAACAAACCCACGGCCTCATTTTGAGGAGGTGCTGCTTCTTTTTTGATCGCCGGGTCAATGATGACCACGTATTTCTGGCTGTTATTGTGGAGCCGGTCGACAAACGGCCGGAGCAGTTTCGCCGGGTAGTTCACCGGATCCAACGTGAAGTCCTGGTAACCGTCCATGTAGTCGATGTCGGACCAAATCGACTCCAGTGGGATCTTGGCCTTGGCATAGCCCGCGACCACGCCCTCCAGGTCAGCCACATTCTTGTAGCCATACCTGCACTGGTGGAACCCGAATGACCAATACGGCATGGGGGCAGGGCGGCCGATGAGCTGGGTGTACTGGTCGACGACGGCGAGCGGGGAGGGCCCGGCGAAGAAGTAGAAGTCGAACACGCCGCCGATGACCTTGTAGGTGATGTAAGACCCGCCGTACTTTATGTCCATCCCGTTGGTGCTGAGGAGCAGCACGCCGTGCGCAACGCCGCCGGGGCGCACGTCCATATAGAATGGGTGCGAGCTGTAGAGGTTGATGTCCAGTAGGTCTGACCTCTCCAGGTCCTCATTCCAGATCGTGAACGCGTCGTTCTGTTGGAGCCGGAATGTCCGTTTTGTCTGCTCGCCCAGCCCGTACAAGGATGCCCGCCCGCCCGGCAGCGCCGACGTCACCTCCAAGTACCTGCATTATAGTTAGTTCAACATGCCCATCAGTACTTGGCTACTTACGGATCAACTAGCTACGCCGGGTGTCTTGTACTATCAAAAACGCTCTTATATTATGAGACGGAGAGAGTATTACGCACCGGTTCTTGAAGACGAGTGTGGCGGAGGTGTCGAAGAGGACGTCGCCGGTGGAGCGGCGGGAGACGGTGAAGCGGAACGGGGCGGTGTGGATGGTGAAGGTCAGGTCTGAAGACTCGCTGGACATGGTGCTGCTGCCGGGCAAGGAAGCATTGCTCATGCCCGAGGAATGTAGCAAGACGTCCTCCAACGCCGGGGCTGGGCGTGGGATGACGTCCTGGGGGATCTCCCATCGCTGATGGTCGGCGTCGGTGATGCGCACGTGGAGCTGGTTGTCCGTCTCTAGGCTGCCACCGGTCGTATCAAAATTAAAACACTGAGCAAACGAGTTCCGTGCATTAGGTGATGTACAACAGAACAAGTGAGTGATTGTACCTCTTTTTAAAAGATAGGACAATGCCCGTGCGTTTCAATTATAGTTTTAAATAGCACGCTAAGCATCTTAGCGGAAGATCTCTTCCAAATGCTATAGCGTGCTATAGCGGAGCTATAGCGCGCTATTTAAAATGTTTGTTCATTTGTTTGGACCAAAGTCTTTTAGCGCAAAACCTTTTGTAAACGCTATAGCGTGCTATAGCGGAGCTATAGCGGGCTATTTAAAACAGTTTCAACAGAGTATTAATATTCTACTAGTACGTAAGCTTGTAATTTATTTGCCCATATTAACACGACTATTTTATATGGGGAAGATTGGATGAAGAGATGGTGGGGGGAAATGAAACACGGAAGGTTATATTCTTTTTAAGTAGTAGAGAGAAAAAACATGAATTAAATCCCGAATCAGGATGAAGATCAAACACACTTACCTTGCAGTCAGGTTGAGCTGCTTGACATCAGGCCCGAACTGTGTCGTCCCGCCTACAAGTGTCAGCTTGGCCGACAGCAAATTCCCTGATCCGGCGACCGACTCAACTTCATAGTTGGCGCCACAACCGTGGAGGACGCATATGAGGATGGTGAGGAGTGCGAGAAGATCAGCAAATGACGGGACGCTAGTCATCAGAAGATATGATGGGTGCAACACAAGTGAGTGCCATCAGCTATTCTACGCACAGCTTTATATAGACTTGTGATCAGCTTCATTGTTCAGAAAGTTTTAAATGTGCGTGTAAGATTATGATTATAAAAGGAGGTACTTCAAAGTTAAGACTTATCCCTTCATCCAAATGAGGAAGTCAATTAAAGAGCACTAAAGAACAATGGTAAAGAAGGAAAACAATTAATGCCAACTTATGTAAAAAAAAGAATAAGTTTGACCAAGTTCATAAAAATTGCAAAAAAAAAAAACTCGCATAAGATCCATTATGAACTAAGTCATTTTTATAAGCTTGGTCAGTTAGAGAAGTTTGGTTTGGGACAAAAGTAGAACTGCAATTATTTTAGGAAGGCAAAGTATCTTATTCTCCCGCATTTCTATTTATTGTCTATGGTTACAGATGAAAAAAAAGTCAGTTAAGCTTTTGCATCTATGAGTTTAGCTATATAATAAGGATTAGGCGCGCTATGTTGCACGGTTAGTGTTGTTGGGATCTCATAAAAAGGGATTTAGTGTGACTGTGAGGGGAGATGATGAAGTGTTTTTTTATAATGCGGTATTTGATGGCTCTTTCTGGGGTATAAGGGCATCTACAGCCGGACTTAGCAAATATGACTTCCTAAATGCCTGCAGACGCGCCCGGTCATTGACCGGACGTGTCCGTCATTTGCTTGTTCACGTAGACACAGTCCTCATTTTCTTCCTCATATGTCTGGTCACTTGCACGCGATTGGTGGAGATGAAGAGAGAGAAAGAAAAGAATGAATAAAGAAAGATAAAAGGTGGTCCCGGGTGGAGATGAAGAGAGAGATCTTGCCTCTCCATACCTACCCCCCTCTCTACTGTCAGTCTTAGGACCACGACAGTTTTACACCCAGTGGGTGCACTCGGCGTGCCCCCACTGGTTCGGACAGAACACTAAGACTCAGCGCGAGTCGAGTGGAGTGAAAGACTTCCTAAACTCTAAAAACAGGCACACCCCAGTGGGTGTCAACTGTCGTGGTCCTAAGACTGACAGTAGAGAGGGGGTGGGTATGGAGAGGCAAGATCTCAGCTATGGTGAAGGTGTACACACAAGATATACGAGTTCAGGCCCTTCGCGGAGGAAGTAATAGCCCTACGTCTCGGTGCCCGGAGGCGGTCGACTGGATTATATGTGTGTGATGTTATAGGGGGTGTGAACCCTTGTCCCAGAGGAGGGGTGGCTTATATAGAGTGCGCCAGGACCCCCGCCATCCTCCATTACAAGGGGCTTAATGTACATAAAGTAGGGGCATTACTGATAACGCCGGCGATAAGTGCTATTAATGACCTTAAAGACTATGGAGTGAATGCCTGACCGTTGCAGTGCTGAGTGACTCCTGTCCTTCAGTAGGTCAAGTGATTCCTTATATGGTCGAGTGACAACAGGTAGGAGGGGTACCCGAGTGATATGATTTGTCGAGTGGATTGCACTCGACATCTTTGACTGGGGGTTCTTTGTTGCCTCTTGGACTTCTTATCTTCTAGAGTAGTGACCTTGGGTAGGGCATATAGGTCAGGCCTATGACCCTACCCCGGGTTTGTATCCTCATCAGGTGGTCCCGGGTGGGGCTGCGTCCTACGTGGCGGTCTGACCGGCAGGGCCGGGCCCATAGCTATTCAGACTGTGCGGCCCGCACAGGGCCCATAAATTTTTGGGGCCTCAAATTTTTATACATGCCTACGTATATATTTCTTCCTGGGCGCTGGGCCGGTGGCGCGTCCCGACTCCGCGCGAGTCGTGCGTCCCAGGCCGCCTGCTCGATGCCTCGATCGCTAACAAAATTGATCGCATCCACGCAACCGCCGCCGCGCGCTGCCCCATCCTTCAGTACGAGGATCTGCTGTGCGACCCCGCCGAGAACGTCAGGGAGCTGGTGCGATTCATCAGGTTGTCTCTCCTACGGAGGAGGATGATGGCGTTGCCCACAACATCATCAATCTCCACATCTTGGCGCACCCTATGCACTCGAAGCCAACACGATGGGCCACTTGGATCCCCTCCTCCCGGTCAGTTATTCTTGACACTGATCCAGCCTTGTTGATAACGTACGAGTACCACTGATTCAGTCTTGTTAATGTCCATAATTCATTGTATTTTCTATCAGAATTTCATTCGTCTTCCTAGTTGTTATGCAAATTTCAGTGTATGTCAGTATGTGCTGTCCCACTTTCAGTTTATGGTTGTACAAACATTCAGTGTTGATGTTGTCCGATTTTCAGTGCAGAGGCTGTCTAAGGTTTTGTTTATATTCTGTCCAAATTTCAGTGTACTTCACCTGCTATTGTACTGCCATTTGTCAAGTGGTTTGCTGGCTTTTATCAAGCCTACCAGTGCTGGCTTTAACCCTCTATTTTCTTCTATCTTCCTGGGCACCTACAAGCTGGCCTTGTTGCTTCAAGAATGAATCTGCAGATATCGATATCAATGAGAACAAAATGTTTCAACCATTTATTGTTTCTACTTAAACACTACAATATATGGTTTGGAATTGAAACCTTTTCCGTGCTCTTCTTCAGATTACCCCTGCCCATTTTTCTCTTTGTAGCTCGGCCATTGGAGGATAGGCCCCATTTTAGAGTTTCGCACAGGGCTCCGGATTTTGGTGGCCCGGCCCTGCTGATCGGGCACGCCGGAGCGCGTCCGAGAGCCCTCATATCCTCCCTACATTTGAGATGGACTAGATCATACCGGCGCGCGTTGCTGCGCCCGTCCATTATTGTTATCAAATGGTAGGAATTTTTGCAAGTATACGAAGACATGAAAATGGAAGTTATATAGGATATTATGTAAATATGTGGAGACACGAAACACGCAAAAGTTAGATTTGCAATTTGGCATAAACTGAATTATGTATTGTGAAGTTGGTTTGAGTCTTATGCAAAATAAACGGACAGATGATCTGTAAACGTCCTTCACCATCATTTTCATGTCTGACCTACTCGTCGTTCTCTTAGCCTGAACTCTGCGTGTGTTAGACTTCATTAGACAAACATGTCACAACCTGCTTTGATTTCCCTCTAGCTACATGTACCCATATATGTAAAAGGGTTTCTTATTTAAATATGATTGTAATAATCATTTACAAATCTATAATATGTTATCATAATAGCACACATGAACTCTTGAAGAATATTTATTAATTTGAACGCAAAATTGGTGGATATTTCTTAATGCTCACAACTTATATATTCAGACTAAATCACATTATAAATAATTTTTGCCATATTTATACTGAGATCTTTAACGTGGATGTATATTCAGAGCAATTCTCATCACAAAAAATAGAGTATATGACATGGCATATGGTAACACAATTGGGGAGTGCAAGTCAGCTTCATTAGCCACAGCTACGTACAGATTCTCAATCTTTCAGCTACCCCACACACTATCTATAGTAAACATCAGAGCTTCAAAAATCTTACTATGTCTCTCAGATGCAACACAGAACTAATGTGAGATCTCATCTGACAGAAAAACGACTGTCATGAGGAAAAGCAAGAAACCTAACATCCCAGTTTCAAGTTGATCCAGAAGTCAATCAGAAAACGTGCTCACCTAAGTGAGTAGGATGCAACAAGAACCATGGTCCCTCCTCCCTAGTACAGCAAGGAGAGGAACACCACATGCAAAAGCCAGTGCGACGGCGGCGAACAACAACGTCGGAGTGACCCACAATATTTTCATTTGATTCAAAGTGTGATGTCGACGCATCAACGCCTTGTACAATTCTTTCTCGCATTTTTCACTTGCTAAATAACCTGCTCGATAGGATGCAATTATTTTAAATAGTTAGAGTAACATCACATCATACGATTAGAAAGTACATAGACACATATATTGAGTTTAGGCATAAATTTAGTTAAACAAGACATAAGAGCAAACTCATACTAACCTGTCCGGTAACCATTGGACATCGACAGATTCAGCTGGAAAAAAGGTAAGAAAGCCAATAGTGTGTGCCTGATTCGTCTTGTACAGAACCTGCGTTTTTTTCGTGGGCATGAAGAACAACATCAGTAAACAAAACAAATTCCAAAGTTGGAGGAAGGATTAGGGAAGAGGAGATGCAGGAAGGAGGAAGAATTGGAACGGATTGGAGACATGAGAATAACATATTGTTGCTTGAGATTGGTTTTCGGGAGTGAGGAGAGTGGGGAACGAGCAGCGGCACAGTTGGGATGATATAGGCGTGTATAAGTTGAATGAAAATTATGAATCACCAACTGTAACTGACCTACAATAACCAGCAGTCCGCACATTGACTGGTAGTAATGGCCGATTAAACTCTCCATCAATCATCGTCAGTTGGCAATAGAACTTCAAAGGATGGATGCATGTTTGCCGCCACAGACCATCATCCCGCGCTGTGCAATCGAACGGATTGAGCCAACCCAGTGCCCCATCGCCCAGCGAGGCGCTTCACGAACCAGCGCGGTCGCCATGGATCGTTGCTCTAGTCCGGCATGGCGGCATCGGTCGTCATGCAGGCCGATCGCATCTGGAGAGAGCCGCCGAGCGAAGGGATGGGAGGCACGCGGCTCTGCCGATTGAGATAATGTAATTTTTTTTAGAAAAAGGCACTTATGCTGCTACGGGTCCGGAAGAGTGCAACGGCCCATTAGGCTGATGTTTACCACATAGGCCGAAAAATGCGACCAGAGCAGCGGCCCATAACACCTGGCAGATGTTAACGACGGACTGAGGGCGATCCAGAGCATATCTAACGGCCATAAATGCATTGAATTAAGGATCCAATGGCTGCAAACGCTAATGGCTTGAGAGGGCTGGGAGGGTGCTCAGTTTTAATATATCTAAATATGAGGGTTCGCGGACAGTCCGAACGTATAGGGATGGTATGAGAGGTCTGGTTGGGTCACTTTTTTTTCCTTCTCTCTCATGCCCGGTCGTATGAGAGTGTTTGAGGCGTCCGGCTCTAGATGTTGTAATTATATGTTACTTGCAAATTAACCCGCACGTATGCAGGTAAGTTTCTTGGAGTCGTGACCACATGTATTGTATTGGTGTTACAGTGTCGCATGTTTGCATTTATGTTTTGTCAGGTGATGAGAGGGTGCGGGACTGATGTATTTTTATAACCTAGTTGTTGCAGATGGATTTGAGAAATCATTGACCAGTCAAAATCATGAATCAAATTCAAAATTAAACACCTCACTTGAATGCGAGAGTTCCTTGAGATTGACAAAGTCAAACATTGTAACATCACTAATTGCTTAAACTAAAAAAATAACAACAAATGTGAAAATTTTGGCATGACCTTTGCTAAAACAAGACATATCGAGCACCTAAAATTTGCCGGAACGGAAATTAATCAACACTCCGGCAAAACATAGGCCACTCGGATATACATGTTTTTATCTACATAGGCCTATTTGAGCAACACAAGATATACATGTTTTTATCTACATCATATCTTATAGGACTAATATTGACATGGAGACTTGGCTGGTCTCACCTTGAGGTCGGAGGGGGTCGGTGACGGGGACGACGGCGGGGATGATGGAGGGGCTCCTTAATTTCTGCAAAAACAAAAACCCTATAAGTTATGACTAATACATCCGGAATAGTATCATACATATAACATCACTAATTGCTTAAACTAAAAAAATAACAACAAATGTGACATGTTCAACTAGTTCTATTAAAAATAAACTTACTATAAATAGAAATAAACTAGTTCTTTCTAAAAATAAACTAGTTCAACTAGTTATATTAATTTTCTTACTAAAACTACATTAATTCTATTAATTCAACTAGTTCTTACTAAAACCAAACTAGCTCAACTAGTTTATCAATTTACTTACTAACTATTTTAAACACTTACTAAATACAGTAAAAAAAACTACATTATACAATAGTAAAAAACAGAAGAAAAAAAAGATGGAGGGAGGAGGAAGAGGGAGAGAGGAGGAGGGGGAGGAGGCCGGTGGGATCGGAGGAGGGAGGGGGAGGGGCGGCCGGAGGGGGAGGAGGAAGGAGGGGACGGGGGTGGAGGGGGAGGGGGCGGCCGGAGGAGGAGGAGGGAGGGGGCGGCCGGAGAAGGAGGAGGGAGGGACGGTGGGAGGAGGACGACCGGAGAAGGAGGGGGAGGGAGTACCTCGGCGAGGAGCAGCGCTGCAGCAGCGGACGACGGGTTCGGCGTAGCGGCGGCGGACGACGGGTTCGGCGCGGCCGGGTAAGAATAAGTGAGAAGGAGAGAGTGAGTGAGAGGGAACTGCACCGCGCGCTCTAGGATAAGGTAAGTAAGTAGCAGCGCGTTTCAGAGAAAAGCGCTACTGCTAAGAGACATAGCAGTACCGCTGGCGGGGCTTACGCGCTACTGCTAAGTGTGTCTAGCCAACTGCGCCCAGTCCAAGTATAGCAGCAGCGTTCTTTGGCAGAACGCGCTACTGCTAAAGTAGTAGCAGTAGCGCGGTTTATTTAAAATCGCTACTACTAAGTAGCAGTAGCGCCCTGTTTTGTCCAGCGCTACTGCTAAGATGTTGTGTATAAGGTTTTCCCTAGTAGTGCTAGCTTGGCCAGGATAATTCTCTACCTTGAAGATGAGTCGACTGTTTGATGGTGGTGGCGGCTTCTGAAGTGTGTGCATGTTTTGCGCACTTATAGTCTACTGGACTGGAAAGTGTGCTCCGGTACGCCATGCGGGCGGCTCGGTGATGACGATGGTTCTAGATGATGGGGTATTGTGATTACATCCTTATTGTCGGGTTCATAGGTGGGAAGTGGTGGCTTTGAGATGTTTGATGTATGTTTTTGACAGATCTTTGTTGAATAATTAATAAAAATATGACTGTGTATGTCTTTTGATGCATTCTAGGTTTCAACCTCTTTTTAGAAAGAAAAAAGAAAAACATAGCAGGATGAAGCTGGCGCCAGTAATATGGGTGTTTCTTTCCCCGCAAAGAAAAATATGGATGTTTCTTCCTAACGTGTTATGTTTGTTGGCGTAAGGATGAGGATGGTCTTCATGCTCTAGTTGTCTGACCATAATCTACAACCATCATTTGCAGGCGGTTCAGCACAGTAGCATGTCATCACATAGAATAGGATTAGCGTTCCCCGCAAAAAAAATTAAAAAAAAATAGGATTAGCGTTGCATCATTTCAGCAGCCCTCCTTCTAGCAAAACAGCTGGGGTAGCTCATCCTATTACAAATAGGATTAGGGCTGATGTTGTTGGTTGAGACTTTAGAGTGACGTGTCCGGTACATGCATGCACTGCACCTACGCGCTGGTCCGGGAATAAACTTGCCCCAACAAAGCTTAACTTACCAGGTGTCACGTGTGAACCTAGGTATTATCCTGTTACACCTTGCCCTGATGTTTGTACAAGGAGTAAATAATTTTGAAAGCAAAACAGCTGGAGTAGCTCAGTTGGTTAGAGCGTGTGGCTGTTAACCACAAGGTCGGAGGTTCGAGCCCTCCTTCTAGCGATTTTTCATTTTTATTTTAAATTTCTGGCAACCAATATCATATATGCATCAAATTTTGCTCCCAGAAAAGAAAAACAATAATCTATATCGTTTTTGTTTCTTCTTAGCTCTTGGTGACCGGCATCATATATGCATCAAAATTTTGCCCCCCAACAAGAAAAAGCTTAAGAGTAGTGATGGAGTTGCAATTGACAGTAATGAATTGAATGGATCGGCGGCCTCCTCGGCGGAGGACCGCCGGGCGCAATGAAAATCCTTGCATGGAACTGCCGGGGCCTCGGGAATGAACCGGCAGTTCGACCCTTGCTGGATGTCCAGCGTAGGTATAATCCCGAAGTGGTGTTTTTGTCTGAGACACACCTTGATAGATATCCGGCTGGTTGTTTAAGGCGTCTTATGAAAATTGTTCACCTAATAGTTAATCCTAGTGATGGCAGGAAAGGAGGTTTGGTTTTGTATTGGAAAAGAGAAGCAAAAGTTTCTCAACTGTTCTCGGATCCGAATTATATTGATGCTCGAATTGAAGATGAGGGCAAAGTTTGGCGATTTACGGGGATGTACGGAGATTTCAGATGGGAAGATAAATACAAAACATGGAACTGGTTAAGAGCACTAAATGTGCAACATAATTTACCTTGGCTCCTAATGGGTGATTTTAACGAGATTCTTTCAAATACTGAAAAAGGAGGGAACCCAAGGCCATATCAATACATGCAAGCATTCCAGGAAGCACTGAATGATTGTGACCTCACTGACTTGGGATATACTGGCGATACCTTCACTTGGCACAGGGGTCGTATTAAAGAAAGATTAGACAGAGGGGTCTGCAATGGCGAGTGGCAACAGTTGTATCCCGATGGAGCCATACAAACCTGGAATATGCACACTCAGACCATAGACCGGTGCTCATGGATACAAACTTTCACTTGAGTAACCAGGCCCAGCCCACGTATCACAAGAAATTCGAGGCGAGGTGGCTCCTTGAGGCGTAGTTCGCAGAGAAGGTCCAGAATGCATGGGAAGATGCAAATCTACATGCAGCCGGGGCTGGTGTGATGGCAATGTTGAGTCATATGCATGGTGTCTTTCATGACTGGGATCAAAGAGTACTGAAACAGCCAAAGAAGCGAATAGGGAAGGCTCAGCGGGAACTCGAAATTGTGATGAGGGGACCAACGAACGATGAATCAGATGCAAAAAAGAAAGAATTGGCTGAACTGATTGAGTTTCTTCTAGAATTGGAAGAGGTACAACAATTGCAACAGTCACGTGTCAATTGGCTCCACAGCGGTGATAGAAACACAGGTTTTTTTTTTCAAAGTTATGCTTCGGCAAAACGTAAAAGAAATAGAATTACTCGGTTGAAAAATGATGATGGCAATTGGGTGGAAGGGATAAGCTCTCTAAATCATAAAATATTGTCATATTTTACTAATCTGTTTACCTCGGAAGTCAATGACACAGACCCAGCCTTCCTAGAGAAAGTTCAACATAGAGTTACAGTGCAAATGAATAACTTACTATTGACTCCTTTTGGCCCAGAAGATGTAAAAAAGGCAATTAACAGTATTGGAGATCTCAAGGCCCCTGGTCCAGATGGACTGCATGCCATATTCTTTAAAAAGTTTTGGCACATCTTCGGAACATATATAACAAAGGAAGTTTTGCAGGCTGTTAACTCAGGAATTATTCCAGACGGGTGGAATGATACCACGATAGTTCTTATTCCTAAATTTGATGCCCCGGAGTCCATCACTCAATTCCGACCCATCAGTTTGTGTAATGTTATTTACAAAATAGTTTCCGAGATGCTTGCCAGTAGACTGAAAATCATACTTCCTGAAATTATTACGCAGACCCAAAGTGCCTTTGTCCCGGGACGGTTAATTACAGACAATATTTCAGTAGCTTATGAATGTATGCACAGAATTAAAAATAAGAAGGCGGGGCAGACAGGTCTTTGTGCTGTGAAGCTGGACATGCATAAAGCGTATGATCGGGTTGAGTGGTTTTTTCTGAAAAATATGATGCTCAAGATGGGGTTCCAGGCCCAGTGGGTGCAGCTTATTATGAATTGTGTCTCTTCCGTAAGGTACAATATCAGATATAACTCTCAGGAGACGGATAGCTTCATTCCCACGAGGGGTATTCGGCAGGGCGATCCCTTATCACCATATTTGTTCTTATTATGTGCTGAAGGTTTATCTAGTTTACTGCAGTACGAAGAAGAAGCTTAATGGGGTAAAGGTGTGCAAAATGCACCGTCAGTATCACACCTACTATTTGCTGATGATTCCCTTATCCTCATGGACGCAGATATGTTGAATGCAGCTTCCTTACAGCAGGTACTAGAAACTTACTGTGCAAACTCTGGACAGATGGTGAGTAGAGCTAAGTCAAGCATCTTCTTTAGCCCGAATACAAGTATGGTGTCGAGAGCTGAAATTCGTCAAGAACTCCATATTGATACTGAGGCCTTATCAGACAAATACATGGGACTTCCAGCTCTTGTGGGCGCAGATAGGAGTGATTGTTTCAATCACTTTGTAGAAAAGATATGGGACAGAATTTGTGGATGGATGGAGAAACAGTTATCCCTTGGGGGTAAGGAAATCCTATTAAAAGCAGTGGCAGAAGCCATACCAGTATTCGCTATGTCAGTATTCTTGATTTCGAAGGGTGTGTGCAAGAAAATTACGGACATCATTGCAAAATTCTGGTAGGGTGATGATGAAGAAAAAAATTAAATGCATTGGTATGCTTGGTGGAAGTTATATGTGCCCAAGAAAATGGGTGGAATGGGATTTCGGGATATGTACTCTTTCAATCTAGCAATGTTAGCAAAACAAAGTTGGAGACTAATTACGTGTCCGGAATCTCTTTTTGCTCGTGTACTCAGGGCTAAATACTATCCAGATGGAGACTTATTAAAAGCTGGACCAAAAAAGGGAGCATCGTTCACATGGCAAAGCATTATTGCTGGATTGCAAACCTTTAAGAGAGCATTTATTTGGAGGATTGGTGATGGCCAAAAATTTAATATATGGGAGGACCCTTGGGTCCCTGCTAGCCCAAACAGAATGATAACCACTCCGAGGGGTCAGACTGTTATTACTAAAGTTTACGAACTTATAGATCCGATAAATGGTCAATGGGACGAGGAACTAATTAATACCGTCTTGTGGCCAGTTGATGCTAGAAGAGTACTCCAGATTCCCTTGAACTTCTCAGCTTTTGACGACTTCATTGCTTGGCACTGTTCAAGAACTGGTATTTTCTCTGTTAAATCCGCATACCAGCTCGAATGGAATCACAAATACCGAACAAGCCTTTTAGGGCCGGGACCTTCAGCTATAAATCCAGTATGGAAAACATTATCGAATCTTCAAATCCCTCCAAAGGTGAATATCTTCTGCTATAGGAGCTTTCATGGAATTATTCCGTTGAAATCTATCCTAGCAAATCGCCATGTTGGCTTAGTTGGACAATGTCCAATCTGCAAGCAAGGAGCTTAAGATGTTAAGCATCTCTTATTTACATGTACGCTAGCTGTGCAGATATGGACTAACCTTGGAATTTATGAATGCATTACAGCACATATACTAGCTGACCGTTCTGGTTCAGAAATTCTTGAACACCTAATTTGCAGTGTCGGAGGTGTAATGCCCGGTACACAAGCAATTGGCATCAGGGAAACAATTGCGGTCGGCTGTTGGTACATCTGGTGGCTAAGACGCCAAGTAACGCACGAAGGAAAGGTATACCCAACTCGAAGCAGTGCAATTTCAATCCTTGCCATTACTGGGAATGCCTTAAGGGTGAGGAAACAGTCAGGTAATGTTGTGGAAGAAAGATGGTCCAGACCTGAACCAAGAATAGTGAAATTGAATGTTGATGCTTCCTACCACTTGGAAGAAGGTACAGGAGCAACTGCAGCAGTCATCAGAGATCATAGCGGCTCCTTTGTAGCAGCTATGTGCGTTTATTTAAACCATGTGGCCAATGCTACAACTGCTGAAGCAATGGCTATGAAGGAAGGCTTATCTCTTGCATATTCTTTGGGCCTTGATAATATTGAAGCGGAGTCAGATTCTCTTGAAGTGATCAACTTCTGCACTGGCCAATCGCAATGGTGGGATTCAGCGGCGGCTATTTACACGGAGTGTGTTGATTTAGCCAATCTAATCGGGAAGGTCAAATTTAAACATTGTAATAGGGTAGTGAATGGTGTAGCTCATGAGCTTGCTATGTTCAGCTTTTTGAATAAACATTCTGGTAGATGGGACGATGATCCTCCAAATTTCTTATTAGGAGGATTAGCGAACGATGTAATCATTGTTTGAGTTTAATAAAGCTTGCCATGATGGCCTTCCCTCAAAAAAAAAAAAATTTGCCCCCAAAAAAACCATTGCAGTATCATGTATGTCTACAGAAATGACCTCTTGGCGATTTTTCATTTTTATTTTAAATTTCTGGTGACCAACATCATATATGCATCAAATTTTGCTTCAAAAAAGAAAAACAATAATCTATACTGTTTTCTGTTTCCTTTTAGCTCTTGGTAACCAACATCATATATGTATCAAACTTTGCCACACAAAAAAACATTGCAATATCATGTATGTTTACAGAAACGACCTCTTGGCAAGGTTAGGGTTTAAAAAGATATTTTCTTTCAACCTGAGGTAACTAGATTTGTATTTTTTACACAAGACCCTTTCAATAACAGAGCATGTTTCTCTTCAGGAGGCCAACCACCCTTCCAGACCTAAATGCATGGTCGTGGCATTATGAAAATAAGGGGTTGTTCACAGTGAGGTCTGTGTACAGACTTTTGGCCTCTACCAAGCGGCAGCGGACGGACTGGCTAGAAAAAAAATTCCTGGCCACTCCAACATTGAGGCTGATAAGAAATCATGGGGAAAGATTTGGAGCTTGCAAGTGCCTTCAAAGATCAGAGCCTTTGCTTGGCGGCTCGCGCTAACATCCCTCCCCACGGGCGATGTGCGTGCGCATAGAAAGATGACGGAATCGGCGGCTTGCTCCCTATGTAATGTGGACTATGATTCATGGAGACATTCAAGATGGCTAGATGTGTTTGGGCTTTGGCAGATGAGGAACTCGCCGAGGTGGTCATCTCGAACCGATCGGAAGATGCGAAGACATGGATATTCTGGTTAATGGACACACTCCCTCCGCAGATCTCATGCGTGTCTTGGTCACAATGTGGGCGATATGGTGGGCAAGGAGGCAAGCCATACACGACGAGCAATTCCAGAGTCCCATGAGCACTTTTTGTTTTGTAAACAAATTCCTACAAGACCAGGAGGATGTTCCCGTACGTAACACTAGTGCGTCTAGAGTTTTGCATGCCAAAGTGGGGATATGCATGCAACTGTGCATGTGAATTCTGGGGTCTTGCACTCGACTTTCCAGCGAGCCCAAAAGTGGTTGCCACCGGTGGGCTATGATTTTAAAATCAATGTCGATGGCCGCGTGGCTAAAAGTGCAGCCCATGGTGCAGTTGCGGCCATCTGCAGAGACAAGAATGGCTTGTTCCTTGGGGCATCGGCGGTCGTATACGAAGGGCTTGTCGACCCGGCAACATTGGAAGCTCACGCGTGCAACGAGGCACTAGCCCTTGCGATGGACCTTCATGTTGATTCCATTTGTATTGCTTCCGACTCCTCCGAAGTGGTGGCAAACATCAAGTACTTTTCTCCTTGTCGTTATGTTGTTGTCCTACGAGAGATAAGTCACCGGCGGGAACCTTTCCGGGCACTTGAGGTAATCCATGAAAGGCGAGAACACAACGGAGAAACGCATTCTCTAGCAAAGGCAGCTTCTTCTCTTCCTACTGGGCGCCACATGTGGCTTTCTGTTTTGCCCGATATTATGTGTATTCCTTTGAACATCGCTTAATAAAGGTTTACAATTCTAAAAAAAAGAATAGGATTAGCGTTCCCCCCCAAAAAAGAATAGGATTAGCGTTGCATCATTTCAGCAGCCCTCATAGACGACGTGGTTGTTGGTTGAGACTATAGAGTGACGGGTCCGGTACATGCATGCACCGCACCTACGCGCTAGTTCGGGAATAAACTTGCCCCAACAATGCTTAACTTATCAGGTGTCACGTGTGAACCTGCAACCAGTAACAATGAACCTAGGTATTGTCCTGTTACACCTTGCCCTAGTGCTTATAAAAAGGTTAAACAATTTTTGAAATCAAAACAGCTGGAGTAGCTCAGTTGGTTAGAGCGTGTGGCTGTTAACCACAAGGTCGGAGGTTCGAGCCCTCCTTCTAGCGATTTTTCATTTTTATTTTAAATTTCTGGCAACACCAATATCATATATGCATCAAATTTTGCCCCCAAAAAGGAAAAACAATAATCTATATCTTTTTTTTTTCTTTTTAACTCTTGGTGACCAGCATCAAATTTTGCCCCCCAAAAAAAAACATTGCAATATCATGTATGTTTACAGAAATGACCTCTTGGCGATTTTTCATTTTTATTTTAAATTTCTGGCCACCAACATCATATATGCATCAAATTTTGCCCCGAAAAAGAATAACAATAATCTATACTGTTTTCTGTTTCTTTTTAGCTCTTGGTAATCAACATCATATATGTATCAAACTTTGCCACACAAAAAAACCATTGCAGTATCATGTATGTTTACAGAAAACGACCTCTTGGCAAGGTTAGGGTTTAAAAAGATATTTCCTTTCAACCTGAGGTAACTAGATTTGTATTTTTTACACAAGACCCTTGCAATAACAGAGCATGTTTCTCTTCAGGAGGCCAACCACTCTTCCACACCTAAATGCAAGTACCCTCCTCTATCCCAACCAGTCCACCCAAAACTACTAAGTATTTCCTGTAGTTACGTCAAGTCTGTTTGAGTTTAGTATAATTCGTGTCTCACGTTCATAGACAAAAATGATCAGATTGAGCTTGGCTCCACGAGTGGCTTGCCAATGAATTGACGTTCCATATTGGATTGCATGCTACTGCTAGGCTTCTTTAGTTCTTAGTATTCTTGGTGCGGCCCCTCACACTTTTCTAGTACCACTATGTCTCTTGGTTTGTACTCCCTCCGTTCCGATTTACTCATCGTGGTTTTAGTTCAAATCTGAACTAAAACCACGACGAGTAAATTGGAACGGAGGGAGTATAAACTTGATAATCAATGGTTCGGTTGTATGCATCGGCGAAGCATGGGGTGGGATGGAGAAAGCTTTCGTTTTCTACCACATCTACAATCTCGTGGGTGGACATCAAAGTTTACAAAATTCATACCTGCACGACTTCAATTTGCAATCACTTGAGATGGAATTTGTTATGGAAGAGATCCGCGAGGTCATCACATGGAGCCGCCGCCACTGAAAGTGCATGTCCCGGTTGGACACACACTTATACCCTCGGTCATCTTTGCTGCGAAAACATTCGTTTTTTCTGAATTTTTCTACTAGTTTGTTTTAATTACTATTCAACCACATGAACATTACATGCCGCCGTAGGGGGCAGCGGCATGTATTGTTCACCATCCCCGTTTTTGTCTCAGCTCGTGAAAATCGTCGCATGGATCAACAGTGCATGAACATTACTTGTCACCATCTCCTATGGTGGCAAGTGCCATGTGTCACCTAGCGCAGGTGCTGCCTGAGTAGTAGTTTTTCAATGATTTTCAAGGTGGCCCTTTCTGCCAACTCATTGGCGCGAGTGGTCCTTTACGAAAAAATTGCTTCGATGACAACACTGCCGATTTGCTAGTGGAAAATATAATGATGAAAAATGCAAGATCCTTGTTTGCACTTGACCGGACCATGTGCAATTGTGTCTGAGGAACCCATTAAGATTGAGATCAAACTACAAGTAAAGCATGGAAAGAAGCTTGATTATAACATGCCATTGATCAGTTAGTTTTTCTCCCTTGATTGTGACTATGGACATAATCTGTGTTCAGTCTAGTTGAGAATCACCTCTGCAAGATAGAGCTATCACATCAGCAACTTGAGCAACCAGTTTAGGGCACATCTTTGGTATCCATGTTGCGGACTCCTTGCCATTCGAACATGGACTAAGTTTTTTCTGCTTTTCGCAACCTCCTGGCTGTATCGAATATGTTGTTGAGGCTGAAGCTAGGCAGACGGTGTTGTTCGATCAAAGTATGGAAAAATGCCCAAGGGTAAATGTGGTCACCTTAATCTATCAAGGCAAGTCATGTATGTGGAACTGAAGGAAAACTAGGAGGCCTCGTGCAAGCTTACGCACCAATAGGTTGCATCACCACACAATGCAGCGTCTTCATCACACCCCAAATGGGCAATACAAGCCAACATGCATCCAACGTTGGTGGCTCTGAGATCAAGATTACAGTTGCTTGGTATTCCCTTGTCGAGACTCAAGAATACGATGTTGGTCCTTATGACTGGGTACATGGACCCTTTCATGGGCATTCCACCTCTAAATCCCTCTTTTTATTGGAGAAGATGGGGCTATCCAATTGAATGAATAGTGTGGATCTCTGAGAAGAGAGCCATTTTTTAAAAGTGTCCTTCTGCTCCCGAGCTCAAATGAGCTCGATGAACAGTAAAATCAAAAAACTCTGAATTTTTTAACAAACATTGACAAAAGTTTCAAGTGCTTGCAAAAATTCTTCATGGAATCACATTCATGTAAGGCTTGGCAAAGAAAAACAAAATCGATGCTCCAAAATGCTTTTGAAAGTAGCATTTTTCAGAGTATTGATTGTTTTTGCCACACCTTCTAGGAATGTGATTCCATGACGAATTTTTGCAAGCACTTAAACTTTTATCAATGTTTGTCACAAATCAAATTCAGAATTTGTTTTGAATTTTTTTCGTTTTAACTGTTCCCCCGAGCTCATTTGAGCTCGGGCTGAGAAATCTGCGTCGATCTCCACCAACCCTAGATGGCTAGGTAAACTTTTTCCTCCAGACTTTACCGGCAAGCATGTGGATTCGCCTCCCCTCTTCCTGCCGCTCTGATGGCTGGTGGTGGGCAGGAGTATCCTTGTGCTTCCACTCCGGTTAGTATTTTAGGTTAGGTTTTTTTTTTGTCCTCGCAAGTGTGGTGCTTGTGTGGATGGCTGCACTTCTTCTTCGAGTTTGTCTTCCAGGCTTCGATCCTCCTCGAGTTCGTCTGTTTGGACATAGTTTATGGAGTTCCAGCGAAGATTCATGTTGTCTCCTTGGGACGGTGAGGTTAGGGTTTCTCGTCATGTGGTGAGATTTAGTGTTAGGTGCTTCAGATCTGTGCAAGGGTTCAACGGTGATGATTGCGGCTCCAAGGCACTGGAGCACGTGCAGGAAGACGTCCCGGCTATCATCGACAAGGTCAAGCCGGCTCCGGTAGGGGAACGTCTTCTCCCACTGAATGTGCATCGCCGGAAATCCTGAAATAAATTCAGGAATAAATACGAGCACCAGGATTTGAGCCCTGGTGGGCTGGGGATACCACGGTCCCTCTAACCATCGAACCACATGTTGGTTCGCATATAGTCTTTCAGTTGTTTCTTTAAAATGTGCATCGCGTATTTATGACTTTATGAGTTTATGACATGGGAAGTATCATATATCATAAAGCGCTGAAGCCTCTTACAAAGTGGCAGTCTTATTTCTGGCGTGTACTGTATCATACGTAGATGCAAGTTTCCTTTTCTTTAAAGAGCAATATAAATGCAAGTAGCACCAACCCTAGAATTGTGTTTATGTATGGTTGCAGTTCCTGGTTCTTTTTTTTCACACAGTACAGACGAAAGCGCTCATATATACGCACATACACTCACCCAGTGGCGGAGCTACGGTAGAAAACAAGGGTGGGCTGGTACAAAGGAAGACCCATAATTTTCAAGCTCGTCGCTGAGTTTACTCTCAATCTCCACTGTAGTTGCTATGAGCTGGGCGGGCCACGGCCGATTTTATCAGCACGTAGCTCCGCCAGTGCACTCACCCCTATGAACGCACACAAGCACACCCTACCCCTATGAGCACCTCCAAAAGACTGAGCCGGCATATCATCTTGAGATTTTACGAAGTCACAGTAGGCGTCTCGTAGTCGAGGGGTACGTCTCCTCCCACTGAAGGCGCATCGACGGAATTCCTGAAATAAATCCAGGATAAATGCAAGCACCAAGCCTTGAACCCTTATGGGCTGGGGATTCAACTGTCCACCTAACAATCCAACCACAGGTTGGCTCGCAGTCCATGATCCTGTTTTACCCCATCCCATCTACCCTAGAACATATTAGTTTACCATTTTGTTGGATTAGTAATAAAATTATTGAAAAAAGAAACCCTCAACCTTGGTACTCTTTGCAGCACGTTACTTGTGCATGTTAATTTTTCTCATACAATGGCATTTGATCTTGAAGGTATCATAATGATTTGAAACATTTTAGGCAAAAGAGCTTGAATAATTAGTTGGCTAGACCGTGTGGCCCTTAACCGCAAGGTTGGAGGTTCAAGCCCTCCTTCTAGTGATTTATATATTTTTTCTCAACTTTCTGATTTTATTTTTATTGTATATCTTTTTTATTTATCAGTTTTCAACAAACACATGACACACACTATCTATTTTGTTCATAAAATCACATGACATCTTTGAACGGGTGAATATTTGATTGGGTTTTATGTACTATTTTAGGACCCCATTTTGGTATAAATCATTAGCTTTGAACTTCGAAGGATAGGATTTCCAATAAAAAATGTTTTCTAGTGCTGATAGCAAAAAGAAATAGCTATCCTAGAATCAATTGAATTTTATACGGATGGAGGAAGTTAAATTCTCTCATATATGTGTGTATAGTTTCGTGTATTTTCCCTATGTGACATCCAAACACATTTTCAAAGAAAAAAAGGTTTCATATGGTTTTTCTTCCTAAAGATTTTGATTGATTTTTAAGATACGTGAAATTCAATTGTCTTTCTTTTTCTATTTGCACTCTTTATCACCTGATTTTTGTTAAAAAGAACCTTGACTTTCTAATTTTTTTAATGTATATCTATTTTAATTCTTAGTTTTCAACAACCACACGAGACACACTATCTATTTTAATCATCAGTTTTAATCAAACCACACCGACATATTCGAACGGATGAATATTGATTGGGTTTCATGTACTATTTTAGGACCCCATTTTGTAACAAATGATTATCTTTGAAGAATAGGATTTCCAATAAAAATGCTTTCTTGTGCTGGTTAGCAAAAAGGATAGCTATCCTAGAACCCATTGAATTCCATATGGATTGAGGAAATTAAATTCTCTAATATATGTGTATACAACTTCGTGTATTTTTCCTATGTGACATCCAAACACCATTTTTGATGGTTCATATGGTTTTCCTTTATTAAGATATTGATTGATTTTTAAGATATGCGAAATTCAATTGCTGTTGCTTTGTCCATTTGCACCTTTTTGAGTTTTCACATTCCAAATGGGGTCTACTTTTCACATTATCCTGATATATCTGTCTAGGTGTTGGACAACTTGAATAAAGAGGATGCATACCCTAAATTTCTTGAACCTTACAAGAATTGACTCTATAAATGCAATGTATATTTCCTTAGTGTATACATGTCCAGAAAAATGTACATACCTTTTTTAGCAAACATTTTTTAATAGCAGTCACAACTTTTTGCTGTAAAAAAATTTCTCAAGGAGCACTTCCCTTTAATTATTTTAATTCATTATGGTCCCTAATTTTGAACCTCTTTCATTCAATTGAGGTATTCAATTTTTTAATTTGGTTTATGATTTTGACTGGGCCAACGATTTTCTAAATCAATCAGCAGAAATCGGACTGCAAAAACATATCAATCCCATTAATCCTCCCACCATCTAAAAAAAAGTGTCATTATGTGATACTGTAGCACCAATAGAGTGCATACAACCTTCTACGCGGAAATTTCCCAACATAAATATAGGTTGGTCGGATAACACACACCATGAAAGGCCCACCAAATCACCACATTATAAATAATAAATAAAACACAATCCACCATCTCCCTAGCCTGGAAAAATAAATATTCGATCAGTTCCAAAATATAAGGTGCATTAGCTTTTGGAAAGTCAATTTCTTTTATAAATTTGACCAAGTTGAGAGCAAAAGATATCGACATCCATAATATTCAACAAAAAAGTATGAAAATTCATTTCATGATGATCTGATCATACTGATTTGATATTATGGATTTTTGATATATTTCTCTATAAATTTGATCAAGCTTAAAAGGTTGACTTTTCAAAGTAATACACGTTATATTTTGAAAGAGGGCAAGTATTTTTCTTTTTAAGTAACTCAACAACACCAATGGCGCAGCAAAGCGCGCCCGACCCTTCTAGTAGTAAGTTGAATCCCAATCACATGAAGCGGTATAATCAGATAGTTTGTGCGTAGGAAATCTGAAAGTTGGTTCAAGTGGAATGTCAAAATCCTTCGTTTTCCCTTTAAAGTGAGTTCAAAGTTTTTTTTTTCCACTTTTTTTTTGCTTCATTCTTTTGAAGCAAACGGACGTTTTTTTAAGCAAAATGAAGCAAACGTTCCTATGACGAACCATGAACCAAAAGCCCACACAGAATGGGCCATGAGCCCATGAGTTACTCTCACACTGTCTAGCGACGCCAAACCCTCCCGGAGAAGAAAGGCGACGCGACGGCGCTGGAGCCGGCGGCCGCTCCCAACCCACAGCGTGCCGAAGGGACCGAGACGCATCAGTGGAGCGCCCACCCTTCCCTGCGCGGCGGGCTTCAGCGCAGAGCTTATTTCCGGCGCCGTTGCCGGCTCGCCAGGCAGCTCCGGTTCCGAACCCCGCGCGCGTTCGCCGCCGCTGGGCCTGGCTGCGCGGTGGGAGAGAAATTCGCTGCTTGTCCGTGCCGTCGCCGCCGCGGGGCTTCGGGATCGCGCCATCTGCAGCCGACTTGTAAGCGTTTTCTGGTTTCCCCTCCTCGCTTGCACTTGAATCGTCAACTGTAACGGGTGCTTTGCATTTGGGAGATTAAGTGGTGGCTAATCAAAGCCGACCGTCTGATCAGATCCATGATCTAGAGTTCAGGATAGTTTTGCAACGCAGGCGTTAGGATGAGGCCAGTGCGTGTTAGTGTTGCAGTCATGTGACCTAGAGCTGTTTGATGAAATGCTCAAGTGCCTCGGATACTTGCATTTACTCGTTTAGTGAAACACTTCAGTGCCTCGGTTCTACTGTCGCCAGTGTGCATCGCTTCAGTGCCAAAGTGTGCTGCTTACTTCCATATGCTGTTACATTAATACTGGAAGTCATTTAGTGATGTATAATAAGATAGTATATGCTGTGCAGGGCTTCTGTCACACATATGTATGTTTCGGCCTCTTGTTTGTTGCAGCATGTCCAGTGAGCACTCAAAGAACAAATTGGTTTCCCTTGCTTTGCAGATTTTGCCATCAGGCTTTGCACTTGTGGCTGTTTACATTCCTATGATCCTGTAAATGACGCGGGGAAAGCTTTGGGTCAGACTTGCTCCCTTCCTTTCTAAGCGTTATGTCTCTTCCTCATCATCACCATCATGCTCGGCAATCCAACCATGGCTCTTTATTGGCCTAGGTAACCCTGGTGAGAAGTACCAATCCACCAGACACAACGTAAGTTCTGCTTCTCATCTTCTGTTTGAAATTCAGGTGGCTCAGCTTTAGTGCCATAATTCATTTGTCTTGTTTCACCTTGCAGGTTGGGTTTGATATGATAGATGCATTTGCAGAGTCTCAGAACATATCTCTGACCAAAAATCACTTCAAAGCACTATTTGGTGAAGGTTTCACTCCATCCACATGCTCCCAGAAATAACGTTCCTCTTTACTTTTCGGGCAATTGATGCTTTGTTTTCAAGTAGAAAGAGTTGAACTGAACTGAAGGTGCTTTCATTTCTATTGGTGCAGGGATGGTTGATGGCGTCCCTGTTTTGCTTGCCAAGCCTCAAACATATATAAATCTCAGCGGTGAATCTGTAAGGAACAGTTTTGAAAGATTTTTCTTTATGATTTCTATCTTGCTATACATTTTCCTTCCCATGCACACAATTCATTGTAACTGGCCTGACAGTGAACTGTGACGACTTGTTAAATGCTTGTGATCCTGACACCCCTACTTTTCTTTCTTTTTACAGGCTGGTGCACTTGCTGCCTATTATAAGCTTCCACTCCACCGTGTCATAGTGGTAAGTGTTTATGATCCAATCTTCCTTGGTGACACCTTAGATTGGCTAACTGAGTTCTTTGCTGTATGAGTTTCAGGCATATGATGACACAGACCTGCCATGTGGAGTTCTTCGTTTACAACCTAAAGGAGGATATGGACGTCACAATGGGTCAGTAAAAAATACATTTATGTGCTTTGTGAAAGAGTTCTATTTGCGTGTCAAAAGTTTACAAAGGAAAAACCTTGTATTTCTGTGTTGTGTTTAAATACATAAATAGAAAAGTGGTAGCTCTGAAATTTATCAGGTTAAGTTTTCAAGATTGCGATATTCGTACTTGAATCTATCCTGCCAGTGTGCCCCTAGGGTTTACCTGGCTTACCTTTGATAAAGCATAGATGGCAGCTTTTCTTCCGTTCTGTAGCTAATTACTCCAGCAACTACATTTCTTGTATGTTGTTGTATTCCTGCATGCGCCTATTTTTTTTACATCTCAACATGATCCTTACTTGTTTTACTTGCTGTTTCACATAGCCTGTGATGTCTAGTCAATTACTGAAAAACAAAATCTTCTGAACATGAGCACACTCTTTAATCAGTATGATAGAATAGAATGGTCCATCTTTAAATTATTTTATGTGTGTGACCAGACCATTAGTCTCTCAAATCTATCTGATTTCTGTAGACAAGATGTTCATTTGATCTTGACAGGAAACAATTACCTTGTTAGTTTATCAGGTTGAAGAGTGTGATATACCATTTTCGCAAGAACCGAGAATTTGGCCGATTAAGGATTGGTAGGTTTGACAACTGCAGGATTCAGATTTCCTTTTCCTTTTCTGTACCAAAATTTAAAGTTCGTCTTATGTAGGGATTGGACGTCCGCCTGGTCAGATGGATCCCAAAGCTTTTGTGCTTCAGAAGTTCAACAAGACTGGTCGTGAACGGGTATAAAATCTCCATTGCTATTACCCTTTGCATTCTAGTTTAATGTTATGCTTATTCTTATTACCCAATTTTAATTCTGGTGTAGTTCTTAATGAATTAATTTAGAAACACCTTCTTTGGTTCTATTGTTGGATGATTGTGTTGATTCACTAGGACAAGTGTGACCAAACATTAAGGACTCCAACACCCTTGGTTATATAAGAAAGCTCTGTGTTCTAAACTTCTAATGACTTCGATATATTTCAGTTTATTTTTGGCATATCTCTGCAATGCTCCCTGCAAACCATAATTAGACTAGGCTCCATTATGACTGCATTGCTACGATTTAATATTTATAGTATGAAGAGGAAGTATTTTCTGCGACAAAACAACTGAATTATATCACTTTGTTATGGATAGTAATCTAGATAGAAATCAAGATATTGTGTGTCAAACTGAAAACAGTCTGACTGGCTGGAGGTGTATTCCACAACCTGAAGATATCCGAAGGACCACATAGTAGAAGTACAATCAATAAAAATATGTCTTAACTTGTGTACAACAACCGGACGCTTATGTTTTTTGTGTGCATCTTTTGCTCTGAACCTAGATTGATTCAGCCATAAAAGAGGGTGCTGACATCCTGAAGATGGTGGTCAGCAAGGGTTTGACAGAGGCGGCGAGAGTGGCGAACGTGGATCAGAAGTACAAGCATCTGGTATCACATGACCAGCAGGTGTTGCAAAGGTGACTACGAACCGCTCCTCTGGAGAAATAGTCATGCGTGCTGTGCTGTTCCAGTTTTTTTTTTTTTTTTTGGCGGGATGTGCTCTTCCAGTATTATCTAGACGGAGTGCGGAATTGACTCTACTTAGTAGGAGGTGGCACCAATTTATTTGTTTTTATGGCGTATCAATATTTCTTCTAATATTTCATTGGTTAGGCCGAGCAATATAGCTAACATGTACGCATGTATGTCCAATAGTACACGCTTGACTATTCAGATGCTGTGACCTGATGTGTATGGCATCGCTGTGAACAGCAGCTTCAGGAGTATTAATTTTCCACATCAGTATCTTCCCAAAAAGGAAAATCATATTCCACAACAATGTCCAATTACATCACTGATGCAGAGCCTGGAATGACCCCCCTTTTAAAAACAATGCCCAATTATATGATCATATTTCAACGTCCTTAATATGAAGGAAAACACACAATAACATATGACAACTTTTCAGCGATTTGCTTCTAGAATTACATCCATGACCTTCTTGAGCGAATGCTCCTGAACAACAATATCGGAGTGTGTGGCATTAGCAATCTCCACGAACTTGAAGGGTATGTTAGCTTGTTGTTGCCTACTCAGCTCCTTCACAAACGCAAGCACGCTAAACAAATTCATGGTCCCGTCTCCATCGCCGTATACCTTCTCGGGAGCCACGTCGAAGTTACCATCCCGGTAGACCACCTGCTCCGGCGTTTTGACGCCGATGCCGTTGAGGTATGTAGTCGGCACCATCGGTGGGTCAATACTCAGCTTCATCGAAAGCACTCGTTTCACGACCTCGCTGTTCAAACCGAGTGCCGGCAGGAGGTCCTTGTAGTCATATGCCGAGTAGTTCTTGTGGTTGGTGATCACAATTGGCCTGTGACCAAATGCCATGGGAGATGGAAGGGATAAAAGGGTGCTCGCAAAGGTTCTCCACATTTGCCGCAGAAGCAGCGGCGGAACCGATGGGACGAGGAACGACGGTCCTGAGGCGAGGTTCGTGAGCACCCCCAGGAAACCTTCCGGAGGTGTGGGCGATACGAGGACCAGGTGCTTGATGAATTTCTTCCTCCATGCCATGGGAGTCGAGTTGACGAACCCGAGGATGACCTTGCCACCAAAGCTGTGCGCAACGAGGATGACCGGCTTGTTTTGATTCTTCTGGCTCGCTCGCTCCACCAGGTCCTTGACACGAGCAAAGTAGTCGGAGTACACCTGAGATGGTTGCCCCGGCAGCGGCGGAGCGTGCCGTGGGTCGTAGGGAGCTCCGAAAAGGGTATCACCATCACGATACCCAAGCAACTCAAGCTCTTCGCGGACCCTTGCCAGACAAGTTGGGATACGGCTCCTGATTACCACGAACGCAACGCAAAGATCATCAGTTTCCAGATCCAGACCTCTAACAGTGGAGGAAGAAAACGTCATCCGTGCATATGTATGCACTACCTGTAGTGCATATGTATGCACTACAGAGTTTTCAGCTGTGCATATGTATGCACTACCTGTAATAACAAATCCAATGGACGGAGTTCTTGGACATAGTGTGTACTTACGAATCGTTCTTGGAGGTGAACCCGTGGGCGGAGCCGAAGTCCGGCACGCGCGTCTCGACGCCGGGCAAGTTCCGGTAGTCGTTGCGGACGGGATCATAGACGAGGCGCATCTGCTCCTCGAAGCACGGCACGTAGTCCTGCCGGACCAGGTCCGACGTGTTTTTCCACAGCGGGAACCACCCCTTCCCCTTGAGCTCGCCGCAGCGGGGCACCGACGGCGCGTAGGTGTTGGTCAGCCACGCCTCCAGGTTGGGGCAAGTGAAACCAGGGATCAAGATTACCGGGTGGTAGAGCTCGGCGTCATAGCCTCCTGCACCGCAACGATGGATGAGGCAGATGAGGAAGGTGAGTAGCGCTACAAGATCAGCAGACGGCGAGACAATCGCCATCAGACCATACGGTGGTGCGCTACACAAGCCAGTGCCAACATCGATCTATTGGATGCTTGGCTTTATATAGACTACTACTGGTAATTAATCATCTTTAATGTTTGGAAAGTTTTTAATATTTGCCTAAAATTACCTCTGGGTAGGTAAGACTATAGAAGGCAGTGCTTCAACGTTAAGACTTGCCTCCTCATCATCCAAATGAGGAAGTAAATTAAGGAGTACTAATGGAGAACAATAAAGAAGGAAAAAAATTAATGCCAACAAATGTAAATTGTGATAACCAACATGTGGTCGTATGGTTAGAGGGACAGTGGTATCCCCAGCCCACTAGGACTAATCCAGGATTTCCGGCGATGCGCATTCAATGGGTGGAGACGTTCCCGTCGATGACGAGGTGCCTACGGTGACTTCGTAAATTTCAAGGTGATATGCCGGCTCAGTCTTTCGAAGGTGTTCATAGGGGTAGGGTGTGCGTGTGTGCGTTCATATGGTTGAGTGTATGCGTGTGTATATAAGCGCTTGCATCTGTACTGTGTTAAAAAAAATGTAAATTGCAGTTACAACACACTCCCTCTATTTCGAATCAATTGTCATTTCAATTTTTTACGTACTAAGTAAAACTTGTTCCAAGTCAATTTTGTATAAGTTTGTCCAGGTTTATAAAAAACAATATACACCAACGTCTATGAAACCAAATTACTCACATAAGATACATCATGAAATATACGTTCACATTGTATTTATCTAGTCTTGTAGATATTGATTCTCATAAGTATGATGTATTTTCATTTTATGTTAGTTGTATAATATTATAGATCAAAAATTAAGGCGAAACGACTTCCTAGCGGCCGTTGCAGCGAGCGATCTAATCCAACGCAACTAATCAGCCAACAAGTCTTTCCATCAAGGCCCATCACGTGAGACTTCCAGCGCACACACATGCAAAGGCTAGGTAAGGCAAGAGGGAGAAGGCCCCACCCAAATCAACAGTAATCACCGCCCCCTTGATTTTCAGGAGGAACTCTAATTAATTGCCCCTAATTAATCCACGTAGTTAAGTTACTTTCCAAATTGAAGCCTATCGGAAAACGAGTGTTGGAACGCTGGCACGCCAGATAAGTGTTACACGTGTGGCACGAACACATGGCAACTCCGAACGTTTTTTATGCCACGTTTAGTGATGTGAGGATGGCAATTTTAGTTGTCAAGCATGTCAACTTTCTGTTTGGAAGCAAGTTTCTTTTTTTTGGGTTTGTTTTTTCTCTTTTAGATGGCAATTTTAGTTGTAAAAAACATCAGGTCCAGATTGCTTCATGCCACGCGTGTGGCACTTATCATTTGAAAATTAATCAATTAAGATCTTACCTTTGTGAGTTCGACCATACAATGTACCTTTTTATTTCAATTAATATCAATTTTTTACTAATTATTGTAATTACACAAAATCTATTTTTTTTACGAAAAGAGCGTATCTATTATAAAGATTCACCGAAAATACAAAGCACCTCAATCATCATAAAAACTACATCGAGGTCTATGGACCACATAACGACCATTGCCGCTGCCAAAACAAGCAGGCGACGAGCCACTGTCATCGCTCCCATACCGTAGCCGGCCTGACCATGTCGATAACAGTCGGGAAGTCTTCCTGCAAAAAAGAAAAGTTATGTGGACGATTCACTCAGTTTAGACGATTAATATTTGGAGAGACAATTTAATCCCTTGGGAATATGGACTCCCTTGAAGTGGGTTATGATCTCCTGCTCCATGCCTGATTATTCATTCAATGATACACAAAGTACACGCAGGAGTGGTGCTTATAGGATCATATGTTTATATGAGGTAAGTGTACATGCGTATATATTTGAGCATATTTTTTAAATACAACGCTAATTGCAAGTAGCATGCATGGATACGTTGAGGAGCGTGTGAGTGTTATTTTCTGACGAAGACATTTGCCACGGAACAGTAAACGCTTGGTGACACTGATTCTGGCTGGGTTTCTGCCAACAAAAAGATGTCAATAGCCGCGGAACGTTCGAGATGGTGCATTCTTCACATACACATGGAAACTTCTTACCAGAGAATTTTTCCGTGAAATTGCATTCTCCCAGCGCATAAATTGCCGCCAAAAACATTCATTGCACCCCACCAGAGAACTTTCGCTGAATATTACCGGAAAAAGGGAAGGCATGTAGCCGATGTGCATGTGCATGGCTGTGAACAGCTACTTCAATCCATTGATACAACGACGCGAGCGGCGAGTCCAGCTAAGATTGCTGAATGATATAACCACCTTAATTGCTGATATTGTTTCCGCTCAGTATGCAATTTACAACGGGCAGCTGTGCCCAATTTCACTTACCTTTAGGAAATCTTCACAATATGTTGATAATATTCCACATTGACATCTTTCCTAAAGAATAATATTCTACAATAGTATCAAATTACACCAATCGGTGCAGAGACCGGTATGGTCCGCATTTCGAATCAAAAAATAATTCACAATTCATAGTGAGATTGGAAATCTTTAATATGAAGAGAAACAGAAATAACATATGATGACTCCTCAGCGATTTGCTTCTAGAATTTCATACATGATCTTCTTGAGCGAATGCTCCTGAACAACAATGTCAGAGTGTGTAGCATTAACAATCTTGACGAACTTAAAGGGTATGTTAGCCTGTTGTTGTCTGCACAAATCATTCACGAGAGCAAGAACGCTAACCAAATTCATAACCCCATCTCCATCGCCATATACGTTTTTGGGAGCCACATCAAAGTTACCATCCCAGTATACTGCCTGCTCCGGTGTTTGCACGCCGACGCCGTTGAGGTATGTTGTTGGCACCATTGGTGCATCAACTCTCAGCTTCATCGAAAGCACCCGTTCCACGACCTCGGTGTTCAAACCGATTGCCGGAAGGAAGTCCTTGTAGTCATACGCCGAGTAGTTCTTGTTTTTGGTGATCACGAGCGGCATGTGACCATAAACAGGGGAAGATGGGAGGAATAAAAGGGCACTCGCGAAGGTTCTCCACATCGGCCGCAAACCCAGGCGCGGAATTGTCGGGACAACAAGGGGTTTCGGTCCTGAGGCGAGGTTCGTGAGCGCCTCCATAAAGCCTCCCGGAGGTGCAGGCGATATGAGGACTAGGTGCTTGATGAATTTCTTCCTCCATGGTATGGGAGTCCAGTTAATGAACTTGAGGGTGGCCATACCACCAAAGCTGTGCGCGACGAGGATGACCGGCTTGTTTTGGTTCTTCTCGCTTGCGCGCTCCACCAGATCCTTGAAACGAGAAAAGTAGTCCGAGAACACTTGAGATGGCTGGCCTTGCAGTGGCGGAGCATGCCGTGGGTCATAGGGAGCTCCGAAAAGGGTATCTCCATCACGATACCCAAGCAACTCAAGCTCTTCGAGGACCCTTGTCATGCAAAATCCCTTACGGCTCCTGAACACCATAAATGCAATGTAAAACATCAGTTCCCAAATCCACAACTCCATACGTTGGGGAGAAAAGCATTTGATGTACTAGAGATTTTTCCAAAAGGACATAATATATACACCGCATGCAAATTTGCAATGTAGATCAGTAGACACATCAGCAGGTAGTAGGAAGCCCACAGATGGATTACTTGTTACATAGTGTGTACTTACGAATCGAGGTTCTTTGAGGTGAATCCATGGGCGGAGCCGAAGTCTGGCACATGCGTCTCGACACCGGGTAGGTTCCGGTAGTCTTTGAGGGCGGAGTCATAGGCGAGTTGCATCTGCTCCTCGAAGCACGACACGTAGTTGTGGCGGACCAGGTCAGATGTGTTGTTCCACAACGGGAACCACCCCTTCCCCTTGAGCGCACCGCAGCGGGGCAGTGACGGCACATAGGCATCGGTCAGCCGCGCCTCCAGGTTGGGGCAACTGATACCTGGGATCAAGATTATTGGGTTGTAGACCCCGACATCATATCCCGCGTCGCAACAACGGAGGAGGCAGATGAGAAAGGTGAGAAGTGCTAGAAGATCAGTAGATGGCGAGACAATTGCCATCAAACGATGCGATGATGTGCTACACAAGTGAGTGCCATTATCTATTGGACGCTCGACCTTATATAGACTAGTAACCATTTTTAGTGTGTGGGAAGTTTTTAATATGTTTTTAATACGTGCCTAGGATTACCTCTGGTTAGGTAACACTATAAAAGGTAGTGCTTCAAAGTTAGGACTTATCGCTTCATCCACATGAGGAAGTAAATTAATGCTAACATATTGAAGAACAGTATAAAGAAGGAACACAATTAAAAAATGAGCAAGAAGGAGAAATAAGTAATGCAAGCAAATATTGTTATGTCTATTGCATTGGTTGTTTTGTTGATCTTCTTTGTGCTACTTTAGCTATGTTTATTTCTGTGGTCTCTAAGCTAATAGATGGATCTTTTCCTTTGCTTATCTTTACTTTTAGTTAGAGTTTGTAACATAATGGTTTCTATTGATAGAAATGCAAGGGCGGGGCATCTTTTTTCAATGGTATGACGTGCATGTCGATTACAAGGTGCATGTGGTGACTTCGTCAATCTCAACACCTACTGGCTCATTCTCTTGCAGATGCTTTGTGTGTGTGTGTGTGTGTGTGTGTGTGTGTGTGTGTGTGTGTGTGTGTGTGTTCCCTCTGTTTTTGAATTAGTTGTCATTCTAACTTAATTTGTACTATGATAAACCCGGTCCAAGTCATTTTTCTATTACCAACATCTGCAAAACGAAGGTACTCACCCTCCATCATAATACATATCTTCATAATGTATTAATCTCTCCTAAAGGAAAAAATTCGGCTTTTTTTCCCGGAGTTCCATTCCCAAACAAGTGATATCTCGTGTTTAAATCAGCTCTCATTATCCTTCTCCCAAAGCACCAGGAGGCCAGATCACCTGCCAATTTCAGGCCCATCTCTCTTCAAAACTGCCCGATCAAAGGGGTTGCAAAGCTTCTTACTATAACCGACTAAAACACCTCATTCCTCTCCTCGTCCATGCTGACCAAACGAGCTTCCTCTCAGGCCGCAACATCTCTGAGAACTTCCTTTACGCTGCAGATATCCTTCATTACTGTACAAAGAGAAAAGCCCCTTCCCTCACTGTCAAGCTTGACTTTAGGAAAGCTTTCGACTCTGTCTGCTGGTCCTCCCTCCTCCACATCTTGCGGGTCAGAGGGTTCCCCCCTCGATGGTGTGATTGGATCGAATCATTGCTTACCACTGCGTCTACTGCAGTGATGCTCAATGGCATCCCCGGAAGATGGATCCAATGCAAGAATGGCCTCCGGCAAGGTGACCCTCTCTCTCCGTATCTGTTCATCATTGTTGCTGATATCCTACAACAAATGTTCCTAAAAGCCTTCCGCGAAGGTAAACTTCTACACACCCTTTGCCCTAACCTTCCCTGCCCGGTTCTCCAGTATGCTGACGACACGCTCATCATAGTCAAAGCCACCCCCGACGCGGCAAAGAATTTAAAGGCCATCCTGGATGGTTTTGCTGAGGCCACCGGCCTCCGGATTAACTTCACTAAGACAACCTTCATCCCTCTCAATGTCGACCCTGAAGATGCCGCTGCTATGGCCTCAGATCTAGAGACCAACATCTCCTCGTTCCCTCAAACATACCTCGGCCTTCCACTCCCCCCCCCCCCCACAAGCTCTCTACGTCTGCCTTCCAACTGGTTATCGACCGGCGTGATGCTTATCTTGCTAGGTGGTGTGCGCTCCTCCTATCTCGTGGAGGTAAACTTGTTCTTCTTTCTGCGGTCCTAGATAGCCTCCCTACCTACTTTATGCTTTGCTTCTCCCTCCCCATCAAGGTTATTGAGGCGATTGATAAGCGTAGATGTACCTTTTTCTGGTCCAACGACGACACTTGCTCTGGGGCTAAATGCCTGGTTGCCTGGGATAAAGTCTGTACCCCTAGAGTTGCCGGTGGTCTGGGTGTTAAAAACCTTCGCGCACAAAACTTTTGCTTACTGCTGAAATTTGCTTACAAGTTTTTACACTCTTCTAACCTCCCTTGGAAAGATTGGGTCCTTCACCATTCACCCCTTCATATTGGCCACGGAAAGAACAGTTCCTTCCTTGCCAAAACCTTTTTTAAACACCTTCATAGTTTGAGAGAGATTTCGCAGTGCACTGTTGGGAATGGTTGTTCCACCTTCTTTTGGCTAGATCGTTGCCTAAAGCCGGAACCTCTGGCTATAGTCTACCCCGCTCTTTTTTCTCACCACACAAACCAAAAATGCCATGGTTTCCACTATTCTGCAGGATGGGATTGAACTTGCTCTTCGTAATCGGCTAACCTCTACTGCGATCATAGAACTTGCTTCCCTAAACTCGTTGTTGCAGGATTGTTTGCTTTCTCAGGTACCGGATACTCGCCGCTTGCTCAATGGCGCAGCCTTCTCCACTCGCGGTGCCTATGCTGCCCTCTCGGTTCAGCTTGCTGAGCCTATGCTCGCTGACATCTGGGATTCAAAGGTGCCAAAAAAAGTGATGATCTTTGGCTGGTTGGTTTGCCTTGACCGTCTCAACACTCGGCACAACCTGCACAAAAAGAACATCCTCGATACTGAAGTCTGTCCGAGATGTGATCACTTGGTGGAGGACCGCGATCATCTTTTTTTCTCCTGTCCAGCTGCTCGTGCGATTTGGAGGGCCACGGGCATTCAGCCCACTACCGCGCCCTTCAGTGAGCTCTTCAGCTCCCCCCCTACCCGCACAGCTACCTACTTCAGTTTGTACGTTCATGCTCCACCTTATTCTTTGGAAAATTTGGGATGCTAGAAACAAGAAAGTTTTCCAAGGGCTTGATATTGCTGCTCAGTTTCTGTAAAAGCTATCTTAGAGGATTTGGTTATTTGGTCTCATCGGCTTAAGACTGATTCCTTAAAAGGCCACGCCGGCTTGTGGCGTGAGTTCCTCTCCTCGAACCATCTGTGAACCTTGTAACATCTGCTGCCTTTTGAAATATATTCAGGTGGGGAGCCTTTCCCCCCCGGTGAACATTAAAAAAAATGTATTAATCTAATCTCGTAGATATTTATACATTTTTTATAAAACTTGGTTTCTTAGAGAATATTGACTTAACACAAAGCTAGAACGACAATTATTTTGAAACAGCGAAAGTATATTATTCTTCTATATAATTAATTTTAAATGCATACTATTATAGACTGGAAATTTAGCCTGTTAGGTTTTTACATTTGTTTATTCGACCGTACAGATGTATTTTTTTGGTTAATATCAATTGTTTACTCATTAGTAGAATTATATTGCAAAATCAGTTAGGTTATTCTACCTTAATCTCATTTGAAGGCTACATCATAATACAACATATCTTGTTTATTTTGTTCTTAGTTGTACCAAATTCCATTAAAAAATGAGAAAACAACCATGTGTTTTACAAAGACTTTGTTCAATGGTTACATTATGATACATTTTTATTTGTATAACAGAACTAAAGACCACTTATTAGAAATTGAAAGAGATTAGTTGGATATCCTCTATGGCAGAAGCGCATCATACAAGGTCTATAGCCTGAACTGTAAAGGATTAATTTAGGCAAAAAATTTTTTTTACCGTACTACATGAAGGAAAGAGCGGTCTATTTCGGCCTAGCCAAAATGTGCTGGTTGTAATTTCATATCCTTCTGTACATCATGGCATCTGCCCTAGAACGGCATAGACAGTACCAGTTTGCCATTGGATAGATTAGAACTAAAATCCTACTTGGAAAATAGAAAAACCTCACTCGACAAAGGATTGATCAGTTTTTCGGTTGCACCTTGACAGTCACCTCTATGTATGCATCTTCAGTCACAAACCATTATGATACACCGGGGACTCGCAAAGGGGCAAGTGAAATGATAAGATCACCCGGACACCATCGTTGATTCGCTGTGACGACACTTCTCGATCGCCTCAGCTCTTGCGTGCATGCGTGCACTGAACATGCACCCTGATCTGACTATAAACTTCCACTGATTAACAAAGCTAAACTTACCAAGAGTCACGTGGGTATGTGTGAGGTGCAAACAATAACAAACAACTCTTCACGTGTGAGAGAATCTTCTAATCGTATAGGCTGTTTAACTTTTGAAAACCAATTAGCTGGAATAGCTCAGTTGGCTAGAGCGTGTGGCTGTTAACCACAAGGTCGGAGGTTCAAGCCCTCCTTCTAGCGATTTTTTTTAACTTATGCCAATACTGATTTAAAAAATAAAATCTTGCGTCTATACGTTTTAGTCTCTGTAAGCCGACTTGCAGTTGAATAATGAAATGTGACTAGCATTGTTTGTAGCATGGAAGGATAATCAGAGCCGATTGTCTGATCAAATCGATTTTCATCTATTTTTAACTTATGCCAATACTGATTTAAAAAATAAAACCTTGCGTCTATACGTTTTAGTTTTTTTTTTCTATATATGCACATATGTATACTTTTTTTTGTCAAACAGACGGATTTTCTAGCACGTCGTGACGGCATTCATCAGTGTCATGGGGATTGCGCCCTCTGTAAGCCGACTTGCAGTTGAATAATCAAATGTGACTAGCATTGTTTGTAGCATGGAAGGATAATCAGAGCCGATTGTCTGATCAAATCGATGATCTAGAGTTCACGATAGAGCCCACTGCATGTTATTGTTGCAGTTATGTCACTTACAGCTGTTTGATGAAATGCTTAAGCTAGGTGCGGTGATAGCAGACGTGCTTACTGCAGAGGATACTTACATGTACTCGCTTGATGAGATAACAAGGTTCTACTGTACCCACTGTGTATCACTTTAGTGATAGTGCATGCGCCATATTCAGACTCTATCAACTGCTCATTTCCATATGCTTTTACATCAATAGTTCAAGTCATTTAGTGATATAGTATAATAAGATAGTGTATGTTTTGGGAGCGAGGCGTTTTGGCTCTCAGCCTCCATGGAAGGATGTTATGTTTCAGAAAAAATCAAAAATCGAACTTTTCAGTTTCAGAAAAAACTTCTCATGAACTTTTATAATAAATCCCACTACCATTCTCACACACGAGTGGAATCATGAATATAACATCCCTCGATCAAGGCGGACTTCCGTTTCCACGAGCTGTTGTCCATTGACCTGCTTGAGCGTTTTGAATGGCAGCACGCCCTTGCAGTTGGGCATTCGGGGCATGCTTATGGGTTTAAGCCGCACCTTGTATGAAATTATCGCTTGGGACGTTGGGATGTTTTTCATTGCCGCGCATTTTCGCATTCGTACATCGCTCCGTGAACTAGTTGTCATACAGGTTTACGGTCCGGTCGATCACTCTCAATCGGTGTAGTTCTTGGGAGAACTCCAAGCCAAAGTCACCACGGTGACTGCCGCTGCACTCCCGGTCCTCGTGGGAGGGGATTTCAACCTGATCCGGTCGGGAGCGGACAAAAATAACAACAATATAAACTGCCCTCGGGTGACCATGTTTAATACTGCTATTGCATCCATGGCCCTTAGGGAAGCGGCCAGGTCGGGTGCGGGGTTTACTTGGACTAACAAGCAACTCGACCCGGTTCGCTAGGTGTTAGATCGGGTGTTCATTTCTCCGGAGTGGGAAATAGGTTACCCTCTCTGCTCTCTGATCGTGGAAACTCGCATTGGTTCGGATCATGTTCCGCTTCTCTACTCCTCAGGGGAGGATAGACTGCGCCGTAGCCCACAGATTTTCTTCGAGACGGCCTGATTTGAAACGCCAGGTTTCAAGGAGATCTTTAAGGAGAAATTGTGGGCTTGCGTTAACCAGGTGGGGCCCCTGCGGGGCCCGATGGAGTTCTGGAACGCGGTCGGGGGTCGACTCAGGGCGAGCCTCAAGGGGTGGGGCACCAACCTAGGGAGGAATGCCAAAGTGCTCAGGGCTTCGATCCTCGATGAGATTGCGAGGATTGACGCAGAGGCCGATGCGCAGGTCTTTTCAGAGCAGGAATGTGCCCAATGATATGCCCTCGAGGGGCAGGTCGAGGCACTGCTGCGTGTGGAGGAAGAATATTGGCGGTGTCGTGGTGGTCTGAAGTGGACACTTAAAGGCGATGCCAACACCAAATACTTCCACGCATACGCAAACGACCGGCGCAGAAAATGTGCTATCCTCAGGTTGCAATCGGAACAAGGGTTGTTGTTGCGACAAGAGGACATTTCTCGTCACATATATGATTTTTACATCAAATTGATGGGATCTTGCGAGGCCCGGGGGCTGATCTTCGCGCGGATGTGTGGGAACCCTCTCAATGTGTCCTGGAGTGTGAGAATGCCGAGCTGGGGCTCGCTTTCCTCCCCGAAGAGATTGACGCCGCCCTAATGGGTATGAAATCGGACACGGCTCCGGGCTCGGACGGGTGGCCGGTGGCTATGTTCAAGCGCTTCTGGCCACTTCTTAGAGGCCCAATCTTCGAGATTTGCAACGTTTTTATGCGAGGGACAGTAGATATAGCTCGACTTAATTTTGGTGTTTTTATCGCTTATTCTGAAGGTCGAAGGGGTCGACAACATTAGACAATTCTGCCCTATTGCGCTCATCAACGTTCCGTTTAAGATTTGCGCTAAAGCGTGTGCCACTCGCCTAGGGCCGATTGCCCATCGCTCGATTCATCGCAACCAGTCCGCATTCGTTCGCGGCCGCAACATTCTGGAGGGCCCGCTTTCCCTACAGGAGATTGTGCATGAACTCAAACGCACGAGGGAACCGACCATTTTGCTAAAGCTTGACTTCGAGAAGGCTTACGACCGGGTTAATTGGGATTTCCTGTGTCAGGTGCTAATTAACTGGGGTTTCTCAGCTGTTTGGGTGCACCACATTATGCAGTTCGTCTCGGGAGGCCAAACTGCGGTCTCGGTGAACGGAGAAGTAGGGCACTTCTTCCAGAACAAATGTGGACTCAGGTAGGGTGACCCGATGTCCCCGCTTCTGTTCAATTTTCTTGTCGATGCGTTGTCCGCCATGCTTCGGAAGGCGGCCGCGGCTGGTCATATCAAGGGATTGGTAGGCCATCTAATTCCAGGGGGAGTAACCCATCTGCAGTATGCGGATGACACGCTATGTTGTTTCGCCCGGACCAACACAACATTGCTACGATCAAGGCAATTCTGCTCAGCTTTGATCTCATGTCGGGCCTCAAAATCAACTTCCATAAGTGTGAGGTGCTATCTAGGGGGGTAGTGTTGGGTAACATAGTAATTTCAAAAAAAATCCTACGCACACGCAAGATCATGGTGATGCATAGCAACGAGAGGGGAGAGTATTGTCCACGTACCCTCGTAGACCGTAAGCGGAAGCGTTATGACAACGCGGTTGATGTAGTCGTACGTCTTCACGATCCGACCGATCCAAGTACCAAACGTACGGCACCTCCGAGTTCAGCACACGTTCAGCTCGATGACGATCCCCGGACTCCGATCCAGCAAAGTGTCGGGGATGAGTTCCATCAGCACGACAACATGGTGACGATGATGATGTTCTACCGGCGCAGGGCTTCGCCTAAACTCCGCGACGATATGACCGAGGTGGAATATGGTGGAGGGGGGCACCGCACACGGCTAAGGAACGATCTTGAAGATCAACTTGTGTGTCCTAGGGTGCCCCCTGTCCCCGTATATAAAGGAGGGAGGGGGAGGTGCGGCCGGCCCCCTAGGGGTGCGCCTGGAGGAGTCCTACTCCTACCGGGAGTAGGACTCCCCCCTCTTGCCTTGGTGGAGAAGGAAAGGGGAGGGAAGAGGAAGGGGAGCCGCCCCCTTCCTTGTCCTATTAGGACTAGGGGGGAGGGGGCGCGCGGCCTGCCCTGGCCGGCCCTCATCTTCTCCCTCATGGCCCACTAAGGCCCATTAACCCCCGGGAGGTTTCCGGTAACCCCCCGGTGTTCCGTTAAAATCCCGATTTCACCCGGAACCATTCCGATATCCAAATATAGGCTTCCAATATATCAATCTTTATGTCTCGACCATTTCGAGACTCCTTGTCATGTCCGTGATCACATCCGGGACTCCGAACAACCTTCGGTACATCAAAACCTATAAACTCATAATAAAATTGTCATCGTAACGTTAAGCGTGCGGACCCTACGGGTTCGAGAACTATGTAGACATGACCTAGAACTATTCTCGGTCAATAACCAATAGCGGAACCTGGATGCTCATATTGGCTCCTACATATTCTATGAAGATCTTTATCGGTCAAACCGCATAACAACATACATTGTTCCCTTTGTCATCGGTATGTTACTTGCCCGAGATTCGATCGTCGGTATCCAATACCTAGTTCAATCTCGTTGGCAAGTCTCTTTACTCGTTACGTACTGCATCATTCCGTAACTAACTCATTAGCTACATTGCTTGCAAGGCTTATAGTGATGTGCATTACCGAGAGGGCCCAGAGATACCTCTCCGACAATCGGAGTGACAAAACCTAATCTCGAAATATGCCAACCCAACATGTACCTTTGGAGACACCTGTAGTACTCCTTTATAATCACCCTGTTACGTTGTGACATTTGGTAGCACCCAAAGTGTTCCTCCGGTAAACGGGAGTTGCATAATCTCATAGTTACAGGAACATGTATAAGTCATGAAGAAAGCAATAGCAACATACTAAACGATCAAGTGCTAGGCTAACGGAATGGGTCATGTCAATCACATCATTCTCCTAATGTTGTGATCCCATTAATCAAATGACAACACATGTCTATGGTTAGGAAACATAATCATCTTTGATTAATGAGCTAGTCAAGTAGAGGCATACTAGTGACTATATGTTTGTCTATGTATTCACACATGTATCATGTTTCTGGTTAATACAATTCTAGCATGAATAATAAACATTTATCATGATATGAGGAAATAAATAATAACTTTATTATTGCCTCTAGGGCATATTTCCTTCAGGTAGAGTCGGAGGAGGGTAGACGCATAGCTACTTTGCTCAACTGCAAAGTAGGCAAATTCCCGTTCATGTATCTCGGCCTACCGGTGGACACCAAATGCCCCACGATAGAGGATTGGGAGCCTTTGTGCCAAGGTGAGGGGGAGGGTTTGCCCGTGGAGGGGCAAATTTCTTTCGAAAGGGTCAAGGCTCGTCCTCACGAACTCGAGCCTCTCCTCCTTGCCCGTGTTTGCTATGGGTCTGTTTTTGCTTGTGGAAGGGGTTGATGCGAAGTTGGATATGCCCCGCGCCAAGTTCTTTTGGGAAGGAACGAGCCTGAATCGTAAATATCATATGGTTAGGTGGGCCTGGGTGTGTCGACCCAAGGCCTTGGGGAGTCTTGGGATCACTAACACGAGGATCCTAAATATTGCATTGATGTGCGAATGGATCTGGAAAATTGCCCAGGGGGCAACCGGGCTATGGGTCGATCTCCTTAGGGCCAAATATTTCTCTAACGGGAATTTATTTGAAGGGAGGACGAGGGGCTCCCCCTTCTGGAATGACCTGCAGGCGATCAAACCGGCCTTTGCCATGGGGGCAAAGTTCTCGATTGGTAATGGCCGCGCGGCTCACTTTTGGACAGATCACTAGATCGGTGCCCAAACCCTTGTGGGCAACATATCGGGATCTGTATGCTATTGTTGTTGACCCGGCAATGTCGATGGCAGAGGCGCTCTCGACAACACCACCAGAGATACACTTTAAACGGGAACTAAGCGGGCAAGAGCAAACTAGCCTAGCAGCCTTGCTGTAGTTGATCGGCCCTATCGGCCTATCTGGCCAACCTGACACGGTGAGCTGGGCGCTCACCAGCTCGGGCAAGTTCATGGTTAAGTCGTTATATCACAAGTTGTGCCGAGGGCCGGCGCAACTTGTGATTAAGGGGCTGTGGAAAGCGCGGATGCCTCTGAAAATCAAACTATTTCTATGGCAAATGTTCCATGATAAACTCCCCACCTCCCTGAACGTGGCCATACGTAAAGGACCGGCCACCAGCCCGTGTGCGCTGTGCGGGGCACCCAAGGAGGCCAATCACGTGTTCTTCCGTTGCCCACTTGTAAGGTTTGCGTGGAGCGCAGTCTGGACCGCGGCGGGTGTCCAATGGGACCCTCGATCGGCTGCACAACTAATACGACTATTAGACGCGATTCGTGGACCTGCGGCGAAGTTATGTGGAGTAGTGTAGGGCACTACTCGGGCTTTAGGTTAACTGATACGACTCCGTCAGATCTATAATTTTTGATTGTTCCATACCAATATTCTTCAACTTTCATATACTTTTGGCAACTTTTTATACTATTTTTGGGACTAACATATTGATCCAGTGCGCAGTGCCAGTTCCTGTTTGTTGCATGTTACTTAATATCAAACGGAATCCAAACGGGATAAAAATGGACGGAGAATTATTTTGGAATATTTGGGATTTTCTGGAGGAAGAATCAACGCGAAACTTTGCCCGAGGTGGCAAGGAGATAGGGGGGGCGCCCACCCCCTCGGCGGACCTGGCACTCTCCTGGGCCACCCATAAGGCGGTTGACGCTCTTCTTTTGCTGCAAGAAAGCTAATTTTTTGAGAAAAATCTGGGCGAAAGATTCACCCCAATCAGAGTTACGGATCTCCGGATATAAAAGAAACGGTGAAGGGGCAGAATCAGGGAACGCAGAAACAGAGAGATAGATCCAATCTCGGAGGGGCTCTCGCCCCTCCCAAGCCATGGGAGCCAAGGACCAGAGGGGAAAGCCTTCTCCCATCTAGGGAGGTGAAAGTGCGTTATATCGACTAGAGGGGGGGATGAATAGGCGATTTTTATGAATTCTTCACTGAGGAATTTGCCGGTGTGAGGAAATTCCTTAGCGAAGAACTACTTGCAGCTGAATAAGTACTCAGAAGTAAGCATGACAGAATACACAGATAGTCATCATGATGAAATGAAGACAAACACAGAGTACAGAAAGCGTAAATACAGGATAACACAAGATAAAGACAAACATACTGAAGAAATTAAACTGAGGAAATTGAGAAAGTCTTCAGTCAAAGTCTTCAAACACAGATATGAACAAACACTCAACACAGTAATGAGGAAATGAAAGAGTTTAGGAGATAGAACCAGTAAGGTTGGTGAAGACAATGATTTGGTAGACCAGTTCCAACTGTTGTCTCAGTTGTACGTCTGGTTGGAGCGGCTGAGTATTTAAACTCGAGGACACACAGTCCGGACACCCGATCATCGAAAGCACGCAGCTCAGACACCAAGTCCTCACCAGATTCTCCTTGAACTAAGGTCACATGACCTCGTCCAATCACTCGTGGTAAGTCTTCAGGCGACTTCCAAACCTTCACAGACTTCGGTCACTCGACGATCCACAATTCCTCTTGGATGCTCTAGACCATAACGCCTAACTGTCTGGAAGAAGCACAGTCTTCAAAGGTAACAAGCGTCGGATCCACGCAGGATCAATCTCTTCAGTGATGCTCAATCACTTTGGGTTTGTAGGTGTTTGGGGTTTGGGATTTTCCTCACTCGATGATTTTCGCTCAAAGTCCTCGGAGGATGGGTTGCTCTCAAATGACAAGTGTCAGTTTCTCTCGGAGCAGCCAACCAGCTAGTGGTTGTAGGGGGCGGCTATTTATAGCCTAGGGAGCAGCCTGACATGATAAGACATAAATGCCCTTCAATGATATGACCGTTATGTGGATAGGGTATTTTTGGAGAGCTGGTGCGTAGCACAGCAACGGTCGGAAATTTGACTCTCAAATTCCTCAGGGCTATTATGATCCTCACTGTGTAGGCAATCCGCACTGGTGAATTCCTAACTCCTCAGTCAGAGCAAATTCATCAGCGACCAGAAGAACTTCGTCTCTGTCTCTGAAGAAATTGACCGAACTATATGAGATTTCCAATGGCTTCACTCGAAGGGATTGGTAGGTGTAGGATTTTGAGTTGAGCATCACATGGAAATTTTTCCTTAGTATTTCCTCGACCCCCTTTAACAGTACGGTGTTTCCTATGACTCAAGAAAGAGAAAACAAAACTATGAAAACGAAAGTCTTCAAGCTTCATATTCCTCGCATGTATATCAAGTCTTCACGGACACACCAATTTCTTCACTTTCAAAGTCTTCATGAAAGTCTTCAGAAATACCAAAATCTTCAGTCGAAGATATTCATTTTTAGGGGTCGACTTTCTCTGTAAATATCAAACTCCTCATAGACTTATATACTTGTGTACACTCATAAACACATTAGACCCTTAACCTATAAGTCTTCAATACACCAAAATCACTAAGGGGCACTGTCGGTGTCAAAACCGGCGGATCTCGGGTAGGGGTCCCGAACTGTGCGTCTAGGCGGATGGTAACATGAGACAAGGGACACGATGTTTTACCCAGGTTCGGGCCCTCTTGATGGAGGTAAAACCCTGCTTGATTAATATTGATGATGTGGGTATTACAAGAGTAGATCTACCACGAGATCAAGGAGGCTAAACCCTAGAAGCTAGCCTATGGTATGATTGTTGTTGTCCTACGGACTAAAACCATCCGGATTATATAGACCGGAGAGGGTTAGGGTTACACAGAGTCGGTTACAATGGTAGGAGATCTACATATCCGTATCGCCAAGCTTGCCTTCCACGCCAAGGAAAGTCCCATCCGGACACGGGATGAAGTCTTCAATCTTGTATCTTCATAGTCTTGGAGTCCGGCCGATGATGATAGTTCGGCTATCCGGACACCCCCTAGTCCAGGACTCCCTCAGTAGCCCCTGAACCAGGCTTCAATGACGACGAGTCCGGCGCACATATTGTCTTCAGCATTACAAGGCGGGTTCCTCCTCCGAATAATTTATAGAAGATTGTGAACACCAGGATAGTGTCCGGCTCTGCAAAATAAATTCCACATTCCACCGTAGAGAGAATAATATTTACACAAGTCCAATCTGCTGACGTATTTCGTGGCGTGACGTCACACCACAACCAAGCTTTTACTTGAATCGTTTTTATTATACCACCTCAGCGCGTTTAGCGAAGCGGTTTCCTTGGCACGTTTTGTCGAAGCAGAGATCGTGTTCCCCTTATTCCGGGATTCTCATCAATACGGACGTGGGTAACCCAACCGCGCCATTGATTGCGGCGCTGGGGAGAAAAGCGAGTTTTACCAGGCCGGTGGGGACGCATAGTTTCGTCCGCCCATATATAAGGGGATAAGGATCCACCTTTTTACCTGCGCCTTCTTCCTCCTTTGCTTATCCATCTCCGCGCACTCGAGCTCCAGCGCCCAAGTCCGCACATCTGTAACACCCCAAAAATTTAACCAGGTTTTTGTTATTAAAATTTTGCCAAGAGTTTAAATTTTTTGCATGCAAGTATATCTCTGTTGATTTCAAAACTTTTCTTTTAATATTAAGAAATTTTTCCCAAGTGGATCCTTCCAAAACATACTGGACTTATTTTCCCTCTCATTTAAAAAATTTTCTTGATCAGTTGATTCATTTATTAAATTATTTCATCCGGAGCTTAAATCACTAAAATGACTTTCTTTAAGTTTTGGAGCTCTTTTTGAACTACAACCAGTTGATAGATTTATCTAAAAATCCAACCAAAATTAGGAGATGTCATGTGATGTCTCTAAATCACTTTTGTGCAATAATATATTTAATTCATTGCATATTTTGAGCTCTACACCCAATTTTCTTCTCTGGTCCAGAGAGCAATTTTGCACTACAACCCTTTTAAATAATTCTTTCTAGCCTCCACCAAAATTATGGGATGTCTAGGAGCATATAATTCCATTATATGCAAAAATCCAGGGATGTTCTTTGAAAATTTTGAGTAAAACAACCTCATCTTCATTCTGGTCCAACATGATGGTTTGTACAACAACCATATTCTTGCTTATTCTTTGGCCCTAGATTCTTTTCCCTACTTGTAGTCCTCCAAACTCCTAAATCCAGGAGCATGCAACCATTGGCATAATTTTGGTTCATGAAATAATGCCCTTCACATCCTGTGCAGATTTGAAGTTCTGCAAAACTTGCACTAGAAAGTTTATGCTTTTCACCAACTAACATCACCACCCTCTCTTTCATCCACAGAGACACTGATCTGGAGATTTTGGCCACTCCAAGAAAAGCCTAAGTACCCTTGGCATTTTGTCAAACACCTTTCGGGCATGATCAGTTTTGACATGAGTCCTTGTTTGCACTGTGGACTTGATCCCCTGGACAAACCAGAATGTCAAAAAGTTTTCCCTTAGATTATAACCCCACCCTGCTAACTCCCAGCTCCAACCAAGCGCTCTGGAGTGCCATGGCATTTCGCCGAGCATCTGGTCAAAATCCTATCTTAGCCAGGTCGAAAATCTTAGGCAAACCAACCCACTAGACCTTAACCAAACCCCAGCCAAGCTTCTCGTGCAAGATAGCCACACAGTAATCCCGACACTTTTGGTAGTCGGTGCCCAACCTATCAGCCTAGCCTGTCGATCGCACACCAGTGACCGATGGCAAAAATTTCTCATTCGCAAGCGTGCAAAGGAAGACTCCGTTCCCTTTTCTATAAAAAGGGCACGCTAGCCTCAACCCAGCACAGCACAGTCTCTTCCCCAACCTAGCCACAATGCCTGGCCCCATAGTGCACAATGAGACCACAGCAACCAACCTTGGAGGTTTTGTGACCATCCTCGCAAACCTCACCCGTCGTGCCTATGCGTTAGAAGAGCCACCTGAATATGTTGTGTACCAAGGACCCATGAGCGGTGAGGACCGTCAATTACAGGCCATCAGGCACGCCTACGGTAGGGGTCTAGCACCGAGCGCCTACTGAGTTCACCGAAAGAACAACTTCCTTTGAGCCACAAGCCATACAACTAGCTGCTCGAGAGGCTACAGTTCATCTCAGGCACTTGTCGCCTAGAGTTAACTGTCGCTCGTTCCACTACTACCCCAGACGTGAAGGGTATGGTAGACCACCCCAAGTTGCCAACGGAGATCACGAGACAGACCCCGCATTGTTGCACCTAGTGCGCTATGTAAGTGCACTAGAGGCACTGTTCGACCAGATCACCATTGATCTGATCGCAGCTCGAGGAGAGCTGGTTCGTCGAGCCCCAGCAAGAAGAGAAGACGAGCCCGACGCCGACAACCCAGTCGTGCTGTTCGGACAACCGATCGAGACCCTGAGATCAGCTCCATCCACCAACCGAGATACTTTGATGACCCCAGAAGTGCTTCGTCGCCTTTTGGGAACACACTCCAATGGGATTGTGGCCAACAATCCCCGCGATGGTCATCATCGCTACCCCGACCCTGCAGTTCCTCCGCCATCTCCAACTAATCCCGGCAGTGAGACACGTGGAGAAGCCTCGACATCCACCAGGCACGCCCGTTTAGACATAAACAAGGTAGACTAAGCCGTACGAGTAGTACCGAGTTTCAGTATATCCTCGCTTTGTAATCGTGCGACCTTGTATATAAACGCAGCCTGTCGTTGTGCCTCTATTTTAATGGTAGCCTTGCGTATTTTCTTTGTCAGCGCATAGTTGCACATTTTCCCGGCACAGCTACCAAAACCAACCACGACGACAGCCACCACAGTAACACGTCTCTTTATGAAATATGTGTATCTCTGACACTGACCCGACCTTTGGAGCTAAGCTGGCAAATTTATTACCTTTCCCCACGGTAAAATGATCCAGCTCCATTGCTATATAAAGGCCACCTTGTGACCTTACCCAGCAACCCTCACCTTGTGCACCACGCTCACAACTTTTTCCTGTCATGCCGAGCCCCAGCATTCATCTGAGAACCCCAGATGCAACCCCAGGTAGCTTTGTCAAAATATTGTGGGACTTTACCCGCAGTACCATGGGTTCTACCCAGCCACCCCAGTACGAGTTGTTCAAATCGAGAATCACTCCATCCACCTTGGAATATTGGGCAGCAGTACACATTCCTCCTGTAGACCCCAACCAAGATCCAACAGAAGTTTCCTTCATGGGGAAATCTATGCCAACCCCACACCTGGCCATAGAAGCTACTGCGAAGGAAGCGATTGCTCGCCTTCGATCCGCAGTACCTTATGCCCGTGAACGATGATATTATTACTTTCCGAGCCGTGCAACACTCGGAGGAGTGACATCTTTTCCCGGTGGACGGATTGAGAGAGACCCAGTTCTGGCCAACCTTATCCAGTACATCATCGCTCAAGAGCATTTGAACCAGCGAGTAATGGATTATCTCCAAGGTCTCGCTGATTTAAATCCTCAGATTGCCATCGGCAGATCACTAAGACCCGACCCGGAGAGACGCATACATCGACTGGCCAATCCACTGCCTCCGATAGAAGAGGAGTGTATCCCTTTACCAGAGACATTTTATCAGGACCCCACCCAGTTACCGTTTTCATTTTAGACGTCACTACTGTATTTGTTTTTGTAGCATTTATATTTGCGTGTATCTTATGCATGGTACCCCAAATTTGTGCGATGAGTCATGTATTTAATTTCTACTGGTATGAGTAATTTTCTTCGTGATTAACTTGTGTAACCGCAAAAAATCCTAGTATGAGTTTTCTTTTTACTGAATTGCTGCATCATTTATCCCACACTACATGGATTATTTCTATTCACGCAGCACCCCGGCAGCAGACTCACAACCGCTCGTACACATATGGAGTATTTGTTTTTCACAACGGCTCTTAGCAAATCTCGAGGACGAGATTTTTTTTAGGGGGGTAGTATTGTAACACCCCAAAAATTTAACCAGGTTTTTGTTATTAAAATTTTGCCAAGAGTTTAAAATTTTTGCATGCAAGTATATCTCTGTTGATTTCAAAACTTTTCTTTTAATATTAAGAAATTTTTCCCAAGTGGATCCTTCCAAAACATACTGGACTTATTTTCCCTCTCATTTAAAAACTTTTCTTGATCAGTAGATTCATTTATTAAATTATTTCATCCGGAGCTTAAATCATTAAAATGACTTTCTTTAAGTTTTGGAGCTCTTTTTGAACTACAACCAGTTGATAGATTTATCTAAAAATCCAACCAAAATTTGGAGATGTCATGTGATGTCTCTAAATCACTTTTGTGCAATAATAAATTTAATTCATTGCATATTTTGAGCTCTACACCCAATTTTCTTCTCTGGTCCAGAGAGCAATTTTGCACTACAACCCTTTTAAATAATTCTTTCTAGCCTCCACCAAAATTATGGGATGTCAGTAGGAGCATATAATTCCATTATATGCAAAAATACAGGGATGTTCTTTGAAAATTTTGAGTGAAACAACCTCATCTTCATTCTGGTCCAACATGATGGTTTGTACAGCAACCATATTCTTGCTTATTCTTTGGCTGTAGATTCTTTTCCCTACTTGTAGTCCTCCATGTTAAACTCCTAAATCCAGGAGCATGCAACCATTGGCATAATTTTGGTTCATGAAATAATGCCCTTCACATCCTGTCCAGATTTGAAGTTCTGCAAAACTTGCACTAGAAAGTTTATGCTTTTCACCAACTAACATCACCACGTTCTCTTTCATCCACAGAGACACTGATCTGGAGATTTTGGCCACTCCAAGAAATGCCTAAGAACCCTTGGCATTTTGTCAAACACCTTTCGGGCATGATCAGTTTTGACATGATTCCTTGTTTGCACTGTGGACTTGATCCCCTGGAAAAACCAGAATGTCAAAAAGTTTTGCCTTAGATTATAACCCCACCCTGCTAACTCCCAGCTCCAACCAAGCGCTCTAGAGTGCCATGGCATTTCGCCGAGCATCTGGTGGGCGTGCGCTGGGCGCGCCTAGAGCGCGCAAATTGCAGCCGCGCACACGAGCCGCCGCGTCGCGCCCGCTTCACGCCACCTACCCCCGCTCGCCCTGCAGAGCCATGCCACTCGCTTGGATTCTCACCGCGTCGCGCGAAGAGCCCCGACAGCCTCCTCACCCCCCTGCAGCGTAGCCAGCAAGCCGCTTGGCGGCACGCCCGCGGCCGCATCCGCCACCGCCATGGGCAGCACCGCCCCGACCACCACAGCAGCAAGCCCACCGCCTCGCCGGCAGTGTAGCGGTGGCGCTAGCCCCTGGAACTAGCCAGCCACCGCCACGTCGCCCTGCAGCACAGAGAGGCGGTTCGCCGCCGTTCTTATCTCCGGCCATCTCTGACCGACCTAGCCACGCTTTATAAGGAAGCCCCGAGCGTCTCCGAGCCCGGAGGTAGCCTCACACCGTCTCACTAGTGCCCCCATCGCCACCATTTGAAGGGGACAGGTCATCTTCAACCTGTCCGGTCAGTTCGGCCACCGCCATGTCCCGGCTCCGTTCGGCGCAGCCAAGGCCTCCCCCTCTCCACTCTCATCACCAGAAGTCCTCTCTTCCTCCTGTGAACAGATCCCCCTACTAAATTTGGTTCGGGAGCCATCGCCGCCACAAAACCACTTCGCCACCGAAGCCTCCTCCGCCGCGAAGCTCGCCGCCGGCAGCTCCCTCCGCCCCACCTACCTGACAACCACCGGGATGATCGCCTCGAGTGGCGGATCCATCCCGCCCTCGGGGCCCGAGAGAGCCGCCACGCCCGGCGACGATCGCCGAGCTCGCCTCGCCGGGATAGAGGAAGGAGAGGGAGAAAGACTAGTCAAACCTGACTAGTGGGCCCCGTGGACCCACTGTCAGTGACCCACTCCGCCGCCACACGTGTTAAGTGAAAGTGTAAAACCCCAAGTACGTAACCCCTACTTAGAAAGCGTATTCGTGGCTGAAACGTTTTCTTTTGTTTTATTTTTAAAAACAGAATTTGACCAAAACTTTGACTGATTATATCTTTTTAAATACAACTCCAAAAGAAATGATTCTTTTTCCTACCTCTCTCAAATTTCACCTAGTTTATTTTAAGATTTATTTGAAAAAAATTCAGAACAACTTTTGGTGCTGTTTTTATTTTGTGTGTTAATTCTTTTATATTGCTAAAATAGGATTTTTGAAGAGAGGGGAAATGTTTCAAGTTTTGGAATGCACCCTGTTTTCCCATGACCTAAAGGCAAGCATTCTGAACCCCGGCATAATATTTTTGTGTGTTCGATGACACGTTTATAACATCACCTCACTTTGGAGAAACTTGTTATTTCATGTGATATGATCATATGCATGGGTGCATGTTATTGATTTCCATGCTGTTGGAAATGAAGACACTTGTGATGATAATCATCCTCATGTGCCTTGCATGCATACCGGCAGGAACCCGGGAAAGCCTCTGCCTTGGGTAGGCATGAGTTTGTCGCCGGTCTCCGTCGGGAAGGTTATGACTGGTATGGCATGGCAAGGTGATATGAGCGGTGACTCTGTTGGTTGAAATACATTTGTCATGCTAATCATGCAGGGATTACTTAAACCTCCTGAGTCGACCGTAGATCGAGTCTTGTGCCAAGAACCCCCATACTTGTTTCAGATTACCACTGCCTCTACAGCAAGTAGAGTACGGTTCAAGAAGTTGTCAACCTCTTTCTAGCACACACCGCATGAGAGGCCATGGTGGAAGATACGGTTGTAGCTGGTAGGCAGGCCACCTGGTCCGGGGGCATGGGTGTTTCCGGTTGGGACCAAGAGGGGAGGCCACCCCTTAGAGCGCGCGATATAAATTTGATCCCATGCTACACGAGGTTGTAGCCTCCCCACTTAGAGTTTGCTTGACAGGTGTCGTGGGTGATTCCAGACACGTGCGAGTTAAGCTGGTGTGTGCAAGTTAGGTGGGTTTTCAACAAAAAGACCGTAGACGGAATTAGTCCCGATGGACTAAAGATATCCGTTACTCGTGGGTAAAGAGTACACCCTCTGCAGAGATTAAACCTATTCGAATAGCCGTGTCCATGGTTAAGGACTACAGTCTGGGATGGGTCAAGTGTCGGTCTTAGTGTCGGTCTTCGGAGGTGAAACTGTTAACCAGAACTGGAACTACTACTTGTGACTTGTGATAATTATGATTATTATTATTGTTGACTAACCCGTGATATTATTGTTATTATCGAGTATCTCTGGGATGGTTCTACCTCTGGGATATTCACTATGATTGTTTATTTTAAAGCCCTTTATGTGGTGCCGCTCAGACGCCCGACTGTGGCATTTCTTTTAAAGCCCTTTATGTGGTGTCGCTCAGACGCCCGACTGTGGCATTTCTTTTAAAGCCCTTTATGTGGTGTCGCCGACGCCCGACCGTGTGGCATTTCTTTTAAAGCCCTTTATGTGGTGTCGCCAGACGCCTTGATCGTGGCATTTCTTTTAAATCCCTTTATGTGGTGTCGCTCAGACGCCCGACTGTGGCATTTCTTTTAAAGCCCTTTATGTGGTGTCGCTAAGACGCCCGACTGTGGCATTGCTTGTTATTTAATTTCATAAATCTTAATACTACTATGTTATTGCATTTTTATAAATAACTTGCTTGCACGCATCAGAGTTTTATTTATCTTTTGTGACTGACGTCATGAGCATAAAACATTTTCAGCACATCATTGTTATATTATACCTGTGTTCATAATGTTTGCGAGTACATTCAAAGTACTCACTGGCTTGTCCCTGGCTATTGTCTTGGCCAGATTTTCTTGCACGGAGAGGAGCAACGCGATGACAGCCCCGGAACCTAAGCAACGGAGATAGCAGCCTCGCATAGATAGGAGTTAACCTGGTCAGCTGTTCCTATGGGAAATGGAGTCCCATAGACACTGATGATCCATAAACCGCTTCTGCCATCAACCACTAGAAATCATTTGTTGTACTCACAGGCCAGAATGGTCTTGTACCACATATTTTGTATTTTTCTTGGAATTTCTGTATCAAGTTGGAGCCTCATCAGCTAACAGTAATCCTGGGGCTGATGAGCACGATGGTCCTTTTCTGGAAATTTATACCCGGAAAAATCGGTCGTGACAACATCTCACCTAAAACTTCTCCAACTATGTCCGGAGCGGGAGGCAAGTGGATGGCCTCCTCCGTTACGGAGCGGCACATCCAGAAGCTGCGTAGCGCCGGATATCTGTCCAGCGACATCGCGCACCGGCTCCCTGACGAGGGGCAGCTCATCCCCACCCCCGGGCCCCATGAGTGGGTGGTATTCCTTCCCCATTTCCTCCGCGGACTAGGCTTCCCACTTCACCCCTTTGTCCGGGGGCTCATGTTCTACTACAGCCTGGATTTCCATGATCTGGCCCCGAATTTCATCCTCAACATCTCGGCGTTTATCATTGTGTGCGAGGCCTTCCTCTGCATCCAGACCCACTTCGGCTTGTGGCTCAAGACTTTCAATGTCAAGCCGAAGGTTGTGAAGGGCAGCCAAGCGGAGTGCGGAGGTGCCATGGTGGGCAAGATGCCCAACGTTACTTGGCTTGAGGGCGCCTTCGTGGAAACCATCAAGGGGTGGCAATCGGGGTGGTTCTATATCACCGAGCCGCGTGACCCTAAATGGGCAGCGGCCCCCGAATTCAGATCTGGCATCCCCACACGACTTACCTCTTGGAAAGAGAGTGGCCTAACCTGGGCGATTCAGAGGCGCTGACCGGACTCCAAGCCTGCGTCCAAAAGCTAGTGAACAAGAAGCTCAAGCTTGTCAACATAGTCCAGGTAATGCTCATCCGCCGGATTCTCCCGTGCCAACAACGGGCCTTCAAATTGTGGGAGTTTGATCTGGCCCTGCACCGAACCTTGAGCAGGCTCTTCGACACTACGTACGGAGATGCCTGGAAGGTGTTGTTTAAGGGCGCCGAGGCTCCCGCATCCGCTATCGAAGATCGCGGATTCAGCTCGCAGTGCCAGGCTAGCGAGGTAAGCGATTCTACCCTTTATGGGACACCTGTTTTCCATAGTTTGACTCTATACGGGATCTAAACTCCCTCTCCTTTGACAGGACTGGCTGAAGAAGGCCGAGCGGACGAACTGTCCGGCCCCTTTGCCAGAAGACCCAGCGAACGCTCGCTTAACGGGGCTGCTGGTTCCGGCACCCCATGTAGTGCCGGAGAAGAAGGCCAAGAAGAAGGCCACGGGCACTCGAAAGAGTTCCTGTTTTCAGGTGTTATCGGACTCATCGTCCGATGACTCTGAGGCGGACTCCACCCACGAGGACGAGGAGGAGAAGAAAGAGGCCTCTCCCCCAGCGGGGGGAGGGAAGAAAAGGAAGGCCTTCCCAACGAGGGAGGCTGAAGGGTCTAAGAAGGGAAGGACCCTTCCCCCGGGCTGTTCCGCCAACGCCGGAGACGACGACGAGGATTGGCCTTCAAGGCCCAAGCCCCTGGCGAGATCGTAAGTATCCGGACTCCCGAATAATTTCATGATTTTTCTTTTTGCCACATGGTGTCTTTCTAATGCCGCATACAACCCTGCAGTCCGCCCAAGGACGATCTTCCCGCTTCGTCGAGCGGGTCCTTGGGTACGTCAGATGTGAATAGTACTTCACTTCCAACTGCCTCCACCCCCCGTGACGCCGACGACGCCGAGGTGGGATCCCAGAGAGGGACCCACCCGGAGGAGGAGCACCCGGAGGTGTCACAAGGCAACCTCCCGGACTTCGTACCGGACTCCGCACCGGAACCTGCAGTGGTTCCGGAGTCCGGCAGGCGGCCCCTTCGTAAGAAGGGCAAGACCGTGACGCCAGCAGCCTCCGTCCAGCCGGAGGCGCCGGATAACTTGCTGGAGGCGCTCAACGGCGCTTCCATCAAGGAGGAACACCGCACTGTCATGAGTGCGGTGATTCAGAAGGTCCAGCTCGCCAAAAGCTGGCTGACCGAAGCCTGCGGCAGCCTTCTAACAGGTTTTGAGGTAAGAATATTAATATATGTAAAATAGTACCGCATAGACAGTAGCCCCTGATGCTCGGTTTGGTGTTTGGAAAGAAAAGCCGGACTGAGGATCTAAAAAGATATACGCAGGAGTCTTAAAAAATATGTCAATATGGGATTGCAGGTTGTGCTGCTGACCTCTGCCGCACTGACTGCGGAGGTCGATGCTTTGAGGCAAAGCCTCGAGCGGTCCGAGAACGAGCTCGGCCATTCCAAGAAGCAGCTCGAGGACAAGGAAGGTGAGTAACACCTTATTAAAGTTGTACCTTACAGAAAAGGATTTGGTTGCAAGAGAAATGACAAGGATAACGTGGGTACTTCAGGGGCCACGAACGAGGTGGCGACCCTGAAGGAGGCGGTGTCCACGGCCGAACGTAATGCGCCGTGGAGTGTGCTGGGCGAGAGAAGCAGGAGGCGCTGGTGGCGGAGGTACGGCAAGAGCTCCAGGCTCTCGTGGAAAAGCATGAGAGTTTGGAGCGCGACTCGAAGACTCGAGAGTCCGAGCTTGCATCGGCTCTTGAGAGTGCCAAAGCCGCTAAGGCCGAAGCCCACAAGGCCCTTCAGGAAATCGAGGCGTTGAAGAAAATAGCGGCGGGTAAGGCATTTTCATGCAAAGCAAGCATGTGAATGTGAATTACCTTACTTACCCGAATTTGGAGCTCTCGGGGAGCTGCTCACAGATCTGCCCCACGTGTCCGATGCTGCCGCTTTCTCTGAGGCCGAGGAGGGCGCCGACGAAGAATGTCTTCTGGTCTCAGTATGCTGAGGCCGGACATCCGGTGCCCCTTAGCGACCAGCTGAAGCAGCTGGTCGAGCTCCACAAGGTGGCCGTACAGGCCATGAAGGGCCTCATAGTTCGGCTGTGGCCCAAGGAGGCCATGCCTGGGAGCTACTTCGGCCTGGTGCGGCGGCTGGTGGATGCTTGTCCATGGGTTGAGGTCATCAAGCAATCCGCCTGTATTGAAGGTGCTCGTCGGGCCCTTGCCCGTGCTAAGGTGCACTGGGGCAAGATGGATGCTGAGAAGCTTGTGACGGACGCGCCACTGCCGGGCAAGGAGTATCGCACGCCCGAGATGTATTATAAGGGTGTCCTAAAGGATGCCCGCATTATTGCGGGTGAGTTCTCCAAAAATGTAATGTTTGAGTAGACTCGCATTTTGTTATCCTGTGCGCTGAAAACTTTGTTCATATGCGCTAAGCAACGCTTGTTGATTTAAAATATTACCTTCTGTGCGGCTGTTTATCAAATCTGAGAGATGGCAAGTCGTCGGCTTCAGCCCCCATGCCACGAGTGCTGGGGTGTTCGGGATAAATTTGAGCACTCTTGTTCCCATATTTGGGTCCATCTAGGGAGGCGCTCAACACAGAATTCTATAATTTTAAATTTCGGCGAAGCCCCTAGTGTTCGGAAGGCCGAATTCGGGGCGCTATCCACGCCTGGGCCGGACAAAGCCGGTTCCTCGCTCTAAGCGGCATAAGTCTTTAGGGACTCGAAAAAACCTCTCGAACAGCGACCGGCTCTCGCCTTATCATGACGGTCAGTTTTAGCTTTCCATCGAGGCGCCGCCTAGCTCAAGCTGGGCGCAATCGCAGTGGTTCTCCCAGTGCTACCTTAGCCGATAAAACGGAACGTAAGGTACCAAAACATGGGAGCCAGGCAAACCCAACTGTTGACCCAAGACAAGATTCGGAGCCGATGCATATAATGCTATAAGTTTGGGGTGCCGCACTTGTGAAAGTGTTCGGACTTATCACACCATAATGTGGGGAACTTAAGCCCCTGGTGTATTTAGCCGTACCAAAGTGTACGGGTGCGACATGTCATGAATGAACATATGTATAAGAAAGGAATGCAATTATAAGCAAAAAGGTGCTGCATTGTGTAATTAAGTAATACTGTCGTGAATGCAGAACGATACAAATAGTGCGGTAAGCAAGGGATGGGACTATTAAACGTGTCCCCCTCCAGGGGTAGGCTGCGGAATGGTGTATAAAACAGGTTTAATGCTCGTAATGGAGACCACCTGAATATTCGTCATAGCCTTTCTCCTCCCCTGGCTGTTGCATCGTGAGTTCGGCCGGTCTACTGCCGGACAGGGCCTCTGGTGAACGGAGTCCTGTGGGTAAGAAAGAAAAAGATAAAAAAGAATGACACACTTGGGAGCCCCTGGTGTGGTTAAGCCGCATTCTGGGCCTGTCGTGGTCGTGCCCCTCCCCCTATGCCCATGGTATCTCCAGAGCGTAATGATGTACGCAAAGGACCAGTCTTGCAATCTTGCGAGGGCTGGGGTTGGGGCCGCATTGCTGCGCTGCTTCGGACGTGCTGTGGTTTTGTTGTAGGTTACTCCGGGCGCGTTTAGCCATGTCCAGTCGCTTAACGGCCGGAATCGAGAATTGCCTTAAGAGGCTGCATTGTACTTCTGCCGCGAGAGCCGCTGTATGTTCCTCCGTTCGGAGGGAGCGTTCAGTGTTTCCGTTGACCGTGATGACTCCTCGAGGGCCTGGCATCTTGAGCTTGAGGTATGCCTAGTGCGGCACCGCGTTGAACTTTGCAAACGCGGTCTGTCCGAGCAGAGCATGATAGCCGCTGAGGAACGGAACTATGTCGAAGATTAACTCCTCGCTTCGGAAGTTATCCGGGGATCCGAAGACCACTTCTAGAGTAACTGAGTCTGTACAATTGGCCTCTACACCTGGTATGACGCCTTTGAAGGTCGTCTCTGTGGTTTTAATCCTTGAGGGGTCTATGCCCATCTTGTGCATTGTGTCCTGATAAAGCAGGTTCAGGCTGCTGCCGCTGTCCATCAGGACTCTGGTGAGGAGAAATCCATCGATGATTGGGTCTAAAACCAATGCGGCGAATCCGCCGTGGCGGATGCTGGTGGGGTGGTCCCTTCGATCCAAAGTGATCGGGCAGGAGGACCATGGGTTGAACTTCGGGGCGACTGGCTCCATCGCGTATACGTCCCTGAGTGCACGCTTCCGCTCCCTCTTGGGTATGTGGGTTGCGTATATCATGTTCACCGTCCGCACTTGTGGGGGGAAACCCTTCTGTCCTCTATTGTTCGGCGGTCGGGTCTCTTCTTCGTCATCGCTATGCAGCCCCTTGCCATTGTTTTCGGCAATTAGCTTGCCTGCCTGCTTGAATACCCAACAGTCCCTGTTGGTGTGGTTGGCTGGCTTTTCGGGGGTGCCGTGTATCTGGCACGAGCGATCAAGTATTCGGTCCAAATTGGACGGACCCGGAGTAGTTCTTTTGAATGGCTTTTTCCGCTGACCGGGTTTGGAGCCTCTGAATCCGGCATTGACTGCTGTATCCTTATTATTGTCGCCGTTAATGCGGCGTTTGTTCTTGTTGCGACGCGACCTGCCATTGCGGTCCTCGGTATCCGGACCGCCAGAATTTTTGCTGAGGTTGTTGCTGCGGGCTAGCCAGCTGTCCTCTCCCGCGCAGAAGCGGGTCATGAGTGATGTGAGGGCTGCCATCGATTTCGGCTTTTCCTGTCCCAGGTGCCGGGCAAGCCACTCGTTGCGGATGTTATGTTTGAAGGCCGTGAGGCCCTCCGCATCCGGACAGTCGATGATTTTATTTTTCTTAGTTAAGAACCGTGTCCAGAATTGTCTGGCCGATTCGTCTGGCTGCTGAATTATGTGGCTTAGGTCGTCAGCGTCTGGTGGTCGCACATACGTGCCCTGGAAGTTAAGCCAATGCCGAGCTGATCCTTTAAGCTTGAGTGGGAGGTATTTGATGGCGTGAAGATCGTCACCGTGGGCCATGTGGATATGAAGGAGATAGTCTTCGATCCAAACCGTGGGGTCTGTTGTGCCATCAAAGGATTCAATATTCACAGGTTTAAACCCTTCGGGGATTTGATGATCCATTGCTTCATCTGTGAAGCATAGTGGGTGTGCGGCGCCTCTATATTGGGCTATATCACGACGGAGCTCAAGCGAGCTTTGTCTACTGTGTTCGGCCCGGCCGGACTTGCTGTGTCCGGCGCGATGGTTGTCGTCACGTATCATGGGGCACCCACGCGATCCGTAGATCAATCTTGATTGTCTTGCCTTATCCTCCAATATATCTCGCAAGTCCGGAGCGTTCCCCTGTGGCCTTGTGCTTTTCGAGCGATGCCGGGGTACGGTTCTAGTGGATGGCCTAGAGGCCTCTCTGTCGCGTTCACGAGGTGGTCGGTCAGCCGTATTGTGCGCTGGTGATGTAGGTTTATATGCCTCCTCCTCTAATCGGGGGAGCAACTTGCGTTTGGGGTAGCTTTTGGAGGGGCGTTCGAGCTCATGCTCTTCGGCCGCAAGGACTTCAGTCCATCTGTCGGCTAGCAGATCTTGATCAGCTCTAAGCTGTTGCTGCTTTTTCTTGAGGCTGTTTGCCGTGGCCATAAGCCTGCGTTTAAAACGCTCTTGTTCGACGGGATCCTCAGGCACGACAAATTCATCGTCGTCGAGGCTTGCCTCGTCTCCGGAGGGAGGCATGTAATTATCATCCTCTACCTCTTCGTCTGCCACGGCTGGCTTCTCCGTCCTCCTGTACTGAATCTTGCTGGAGGGGGTTGTCTTCGGCACTGTCTGGGGTATTGTTATCTCCGGTGCCGGAATCTCCATTCTTGCTGTGGAGGGATTTAGAGCGGCGCCGCTGATGCCGGCGCTTGGGCTGTTTCTTGGAGGGGTCTTCCTCCGTTGTTCCCTCGCCATTCCCATCCTTTGGGATATCCACCATGTATATGTCATATGACAAGGTGGCTTTCCAGGCCCAGTAGGCGCTGGTTCTTGGTCGTCTCCGGCATCGTCGTCCATACCGTCGATGTCTTCGGAGTCGAAGTCTGGCATGTCGGTTAGATCGTCGATAGTGGCTACTAAGTGGGTGGTGGGTGGGCCTTGAATTTCTTCGTCGTCTGCATCCCAACCATCCTGACCGCAGTCCGGCCAGGGCTCTCCCGATAACGAGAGATAGACTGCTATTGCATCCATGGCCCTTAGGGAAGCGGCCAGGTCGGGTGCGGGGTTTACTTGGACTAACAAGCAACTCGACCCGGTTTGCTCGGTGTTAGATCGGGTGTTCATTTCTCCGGAGTGGGAAATAGGTTACCCTCTCTGCTCTCTGATCGTGGAAACTCGCATTGGTTCGGATCATGTTCCGCTTATCTACTCCTCAGGGGAGGATAGACTGCGCCGTAGCCCACAGTTTTTCTTCAAGACGGCCTGATTTGAAATGCCAGGTTTCAAGGAGTTCTTTAAGGAGAAATTGTGAGCTTATGCGTTATGGAAGTGGGGCCCCGGCGGAGTTCTCGAACGCGGTCGGGTCGACTCTGTATGCAGCCTCAAGGGGTGGGACACCAACCTAGGGAGGAATGCCAAAGTGCTCAAGGCTTCGATCCTCGATGAGATTGCGAGGATTGACGCAGAGGCCGATGTCGGTGTACTAAAGTAGGGGGGCACCTTAGTGCCCCGAACTTGTGCACGGGCAGTCGTAGCACCCCGCGGCAAGGCTTGCCGGGCGCCCGCCAAGACCCTCCACCAGTTCCTGTTACTGCCATTCAAGAACAAAGTATTAACCAAGAAAACAAAGGCCCCGACAAGAGGAGCTTGCCGGGAAGGCCAACCAAGGCATCACCAGAAGACTTGCCGCGCGCGCCAGCGTCCCCGGCAAGCACCCGGACGGCCGCAAGCTCGCCGCACAACAAGAGAAGGGCCACGGCAAGGCGCTTGCCGCGCGAGGCTGCCACCCAAAACTCCAGCGCATCCGCGACGCGTCATCACAAGGCCATCCCAAGGGCACGTGGCAAGGCACTACGCAGCCATGCGGAGCGAGGTGGCAAGCGGAGCTGACAGAGACACCATCGTGGCAACCGATGGCTCACTTAACGGTCGTTTCTCTGCACTGTTGGGGCGACCGGACGGGCATTAAATGCCATTGTCCCCTGCCGTCGAAGTTAGGTAGAGGACACTTTGTTGGTCACCGTTGTACCAACCTGCGTTTTAGCTTTCTACCCCCTCTTCCTACGCTGCCACCGTTGGTGCCCCCTTCGACTATAAAAGGAGGCCCATGCGCACGTAGAAGGGGTTCGTCCATTCAACACCCACAACACCACTATACGCCGCACGCCGAGCAAGATCAAATACAATCACCGGCAGCAGAGGGGTTTTATCTCCGGAGAGCCCCGGCTGGGTAAAATCGCCTGCCTCTCCCCAGCCTCGACCTCGATCTGCTCAAGCGCCGCCCGCCGCCCCTTGCCGGACTAGAAGGGGCCCCCGTGCCCCATAGGTGCTCGAGGCCATAGAGAGACACGCCCCGACATCTTTGGCGCGCCAGGTAGGGGTGCGTCGAGATCGTGAGCATCTGATCCGGTCTCCTCGAGCGCTGCATCAACGCCTTCATCAACATGCCACCGAAGAAGAAGCCTTCGGAGGTGGCCGCTCCGTCTACATCAATTCCGCCACCACCGCCGGAGTGAACGGGCGGTGGAGTGGACGCCGGCGGAGGAGCGGGCGCCGACGGTGGGACTCACGTCGTCACCAGATCCAAAAACAAGGCCCCGCAAGCGTCGGCGACCGTGAAGACACCGCACCCTTCCCAGGAGGTGCAAGGTCAACAACGCCCCGGTGCTCCTAGCACCGTGCTCGCATTGGAGCAAGGCCAAGCTGGTGGGTCGCGGGACATCCGAGGTCAGCATGCACGTGAAGGAAATATGCCCTAGAGGCAATAATAAAGTTATTATTTATTTCCTTATTTCAAGATAAATGTTTATCATTCATGCTAGAATTGTATTAACCGGAAACATAATACATGTGTGAATGCATAGACAAACAACATGTCACTAGTATGCCTCTACTAGACTAGCTTGTTAATCAAAGATGGTTATGTTTCCTGACCATGAACAAAGAGTTGTTATTTGATTAACAAGGTCACATCATTAGTAGAATGATCTGATTGACATGACCCATTCCATTAGCTTAGCACACGATCGTTTAGTATGTTGCTACTGCTTTTATCCATGACATATACATGTTCCTATAACTATGAGATTATGCAACTCCGCTTACGGAGGAACACTTTGGTGCTACCAAACGTCACAACGTAACTGGGTGATTATAAAGGAGTACTACAGGTGTCTCCAAAGGCAGATGTTGGGTTGGCGTATTTCGAGATTAGGTTTTGTCACTCCGATTATCGGAGAGGTATCTCTGGGCCCTCTCGGTAATACACATCACTTAAGCCTTGCAAGCATTACAACTAATGAGTTAGCTGTGAGATGATGTATTACGGAACGAGTAAAGAGACTTGCCGGTAACGAGATTGAACTAGGTATTGGATACCGACGATCGAATCTCGGGCAAGTAACATACCGATGACAAAGGGAACAACGTATGTTGTTATGCGGTCTGACCGATAAAGATCTTCGTAGAATATGTAGGAACCAATATGGGCATCCAGGTCCCGCTATTGGTTATTGACCGGAGACGTGTCTCGGTCATGTCTACATTGTTCTCGAACCGTAGGGTCCGCACGCTTAAGGTTTCGATGACAGTTATATTATGAGTTTATGAGTTTTGATGTACCGAAGGAGTTCGGAGTCCCGGATGAGATCGGGACATGACGAGGAGTCTCGAAATGGTCGAGACGTAAAGATCGATATATTGGACGACTATATTCGGAGTTCGGAAAGGTTCCGAGTCATTCGGGTAATTATCGGAGTACCGGAGAGTTACGGGAATTCGCCGGGGAGAAGTATTGGGCCTTATGGGCCATACGGGAAAGAGAGAGGGCTGCCCTAGGCAGGCAGCGCCCTGCCCTAGTCCGAATGGGCTAAGGGAGGGCCGCACCCTCCTTCCTTTCCTTCTCTCTTCCCTTCCTAGTCTCCTACTCCTAATACATGGAAGGATCCTAGTTGGACTAGGAAAGGGGAATCCTACTCCCGGTGGGTGTAGGACTCCCTATGGCGCGCCTCCTCCTAGGCCGGCCTCCTCCTCCCTCCCTCCTTTATATACGGGGCAGGGGCACCCCATGGACACACAAGTTTGATCTACGGATCGCTCCTTAGCCGTGTCGGTGCCCCTCCACCATATTCCACCTCGGTTATACCGTCGCAAGCTTAGGCGAAGCCCTGCGCCGTGAAACATCAAGATCGCCACCACGCCGTCGTCTCGACGGAACTCTCCCTCGACACTCGGCTGGATCGAGTACGAGGGACGCCATCGAGCTGTACGTGTGTCAAGAACTCGGGCGCCGGAGTAACGGCGCCGATCGGTCGGATCGCGAGGAGAACGTCGACTACTTCCTCTACGCCAGATCGCTTCGCTTGGGTCTACGAGGGTACGTAGACAACACTCTCCCTCTCGTTGCTATGCATCACCATGATCTTGCGTGTGCGTAGGAAATTTTTGAAATTACTACGCTCCCCAACAGTGGCATCCGAGCCTAGGTTTTATGGTTTGATGTTTTGCACGAGTAGAACACAAGTGAGTTGTGGGCGATACAAGTCATACTACCTACCAGCATGTCATACTTTGGTTCAGCGGTATTGTGAGATGAAGCGGCCGGACCGACATTACGCCAGACGCTTACGCGAGACTGGTTTCACCGCCACGAGCACTCGTTGCTTAAAGGTGACTGGCGGGTGTCTGTCTCTCTCACTTTAGTTGAACTGAGTGTGGCTACGCCCGTCCTTGAGAAGGTTAAAACGAGTCTATTTGACGAAGTATCGTTGTGGTTTTGATGCGAGGTGAGACTGGTTCTTGCTTAAGCCCGTAGCAGCCACGTAAAATTTGCAACAACAAAGTAGAGGACGCCTAACTTGTTTTTGCAGGGCATGTTGTGATGTGATATGGTCAAGACGTGATGCTATATTTTATTGTATGAGATGATCATGTTTTGTAACCGGTTATCGGCAATGGCTGGAGCCATATGGTTGTCGCTTATTGTATGCAATGCAATCGCTTCAGTAATGCTTTACTTTATCACTAAGCGGTAGCGATAGTCGTAGAAGCATAAGATTGGCGAGACGACAATGATGCTACGATGGAGATCAAGGTGTCGCGCCGGTGACGATGGTGATCATGGTGGTGCTGCGGAGATGAAGATCACGAAGCACAAGATGATGATGACCATATCATATCACTTATATTGATTTGCATGTGATGTTTATCCTTTATGCATCTTATCTTGCTTTGATTGACGGTAGCATTATAAGATGATCTCTCACTAAATTATCAAGAAGTGTTCTCCCCGAGTATGCACCGTTGCCAAAGTTCGTCGTGCCTGCACACCACGTGATGATCGGGTGTGATAAGCTCTACGTCCATCTACAACGGGTGCAAGCCAGGTTTGCACACGCAGAATACTCGGGTTATACTTGACGAGCCTAGCATATGCAGATATGGCCTCGGAACACGGAGACCGAAAGGCCGAGCGTGAATCATATAGTAGATATGATCAACATAAGATGTTCACCATTGAAAACTACTCCATCTCACGTGATGATCGATTATGGTTTAGTTGATTTGGATCACGTGATCACTTAGATGACTAGAGAGATGTCTGTCTAAGTGGGAGTTCTTAAGTAATATGATTAATTGAACTTAAATTTATCATGAACTTAGTCCTGGTAGTATTTTGCAAATTATGTTGTAGATCAATAGCTCGCGTTGTTGCTTTCATATGTTTGTTTTGATATGTTCCTAGAGAAAATTATGTTGAAAATGTTAGTAGCAATGATGCGGATTCGATCCGTGATCGGAGGTTTATCCTCATTGCTGCACGTAAGAATTATGTCCTTAATGCACCGCTAGGTGACAGACCTATTGCAGGAGCGGATGCGCACGTTATGAACGCTTGGCTAGCTCAATATGATGACTACTTGATAGTTTTGTGCACCATGCTTTATGGCTTAGAATCGGGACTTCAAAGATGTTTTGAACATCATGGACCATATGAGATGTTCCAGGAATTGAAGTTAATATTTCAAGCAAATACCCGAGTTGAGAGATATGAAGTCTCCAACAAGTTCTATAGCTAAAAGATGGAGGAGAATCGCTAACTAGTGAGCATGTGCTCAGATTGTCCAGGTACTACAATCACTTGAATCAAGTGGGAGTTAATCTTCCGATAAGATAGTGATTGATGAATTCTCTAGTCACCATCACCAAGTTAGTAGAACTTCGTGATGAACTATAGTATGCAAGGGATGATGAAAATGATTCCCGAGTTTTTCATGATGATGAAATCAATGAAGGTAGAAATCAAGAAAGAACATCAAGTGTTGATGGTTAACAAGACCACTAGTTTCAAGAAAAGGGCAAAGGGATAGAAGGGAACTTCAAGAAGAACGGCAAGCAAGTTGCTGCTCAAGTGAAGAAGCCCAAGTCTGGACCTAAGCCTGAGACTAAGTGCTTCTACTGCAAAGGGACTGGTCACTAGAAGCAGAACTACCCCAAGTATTTGGTGGATAAGAAGGATGGCAAAGTGAACAAGGGTATATTTGATATACATGTTATTGATGTGTGCCTTACTAGTGTTTATAGTAGCCCTCGAGTATTTGATACTTGTTCGGTTGCTAAGAGTAGTAACTCAAACGGGAGTTGCGAATAAATGAAACTAGTTAAGGGTGAAGTGACGATGTGTGTTGAAAGTAGTTTCAAGATTGATATGATCATCATCGCACACTCCCTATACTTTCGGGATTAGTGTTGAACCTAAATAAATGTTATTTGGTGTTTGCGTTGAGCATGAATATGATTTGATCATGTTTATTGCAATACGGTTATTCATTTAAGTAAGAGAATAAACTGTTGTTCTGTTTACATGAATAAAACCTTATATGGTTACACACCCAATGAAAATGGTTCATTGGATCTCGATCGTAGTGATACACATATTCATAATATTGAAACCAAAAGATGCAAAGTTAATAATGATAGTGCAACTTATTTGTGGCACTGCCGTTTAGGTCATATTGGTGTAAAGCGCATGAAGAAACTCCATACTGATGGGATTTTGGAATCACTTGATTATGAATCACTTGATGCTTGCGAACCGTGCCTTTTGGGCAAGATGACTAAAACTCCGTTCTCCGGAACAATGGAACAAGCTACTGACTTATTGGAAATAATACATACCGATGTATGCGATCCAATGAGTGTTGATGCTCATGGCAAATATCGTTATTTTCTGACCTTCACAAGATGATTTGAGCGGATATGGGTATATCTACTTGATGAAACATAAGTCTGAAATAGTTGAAATGTTCAAAGAATTTCAGAGTGAAGTGGAAAATCATCGTAACAAGAAAATAAAGTTTCTGCGATCTGATCGTGGAAATGAATATTTGAGTTACGAGTTTGGTCTTCAATTAAAACAATGAGGAATAGTTTCACAGCTCACGCCACCCGGAACACCACAACGTAATGGTGTGTCCGAACATCGTAACCGAACTTTATTGGATATAGTGCAATCTATGATGTTTCTTACCGATTTACCAATATCGCTTTTGGGATCATGCATTAGAGACAGCTGCATTCACGTTAAATTGGGCACCATCTAAACCGCTGAGACGACACTATATGAACTGTGGTTTAGCAAGAAACCAAAGTTGTCGCTTTCTTAAAGTTTGGAGTTGCGATGCTTATGTGAAAAGTTTCATCATGATAAGCTCAAACCCAAATCGGAGAAGTGCGTCTTCATAGAATACCCAAAGGAAATTGTTGGGTACACCTTCTATCACAGATCCAAGGCAAGATATTCGTTGTTTAAGATGGATCCTTTCTAGAGAAGGAGTTTTCTCTCGAAAGAAGTGAGTGGGAGGAAAGTAGAACTTGATGAGGTAATTGTACCTTCTCCTTATTGAAAGTAGTTCATCACGAAATTTGTTCTGTGACTACTACACCAATTAGTGAGGAAGCTAATGATGATGATCATGTAACTTCAGATCAAGTTACTACCGAATCTCGTAGGTAAACCAGAGTGAGATCCGCACTAGAGTGGTACGGTAATCCTGTTCTGGAAGTCATGTAACTAGACCATGATGAACCTACGAACTATGAGGAAGCGATGATGAGCCCAGATTCATGAAATGGCTTGAGGCCATGAAATCTGAGATATGATCCATGTATGAGAACAAAGTATGGACTTTGATGGATTGCCCGATGATCGGCAAACCATAGAAAATAAATGGATCTTCAAGAGGAAGACGGACGCTGATAGTAGTGTTACTATCTACAAAGCTAGACTTGTCAAAAGGGTTTTGACAAAGTTCAAGATGTTGAATACAATGAGATTTTCTCACTCGTATCGATGCTTAAAAGTCTGTCCGAATCATGTTAGCAATTGCCACAATTTATGAAATTTGGCAAATGGATGTAAAACTGCATTCCTAAATGGTTTCAGGAGGAAGAGTTGTATATGATGCAACCAGAAGGTTTTATCGATCCAAAGGAGCTAACAAAGTGTGCAAGCTCCAATGATCCATCTATGGACTGGTGCAAGCATCTCGAGTTGGAATATACGCTTTGATGAGTTGATCAAAGCATATAGTTTTATACAGACTTACGGTGAAGCCTAATTTTACTAAAAAGTGAGTGGGAGCACTACAGCATTTCTGATAAGTATATGTGAATGACATATTGTAGATCGGAAATAATGTAGAATTATTCTGCAAAGCATAAAGGAGTGTTTGAAAGGAGTTTTTCAAAGAAAGACCTCGGTAAAGCTACTTACATATTGAGCATCAAGATCTATAGAGATAGATCAAGACGCTTGATAAGTTTTTTCAATGAGTACATACCTTGACAAGATTTTGAAGTAGTTCAAAATGGAACAGTCAAAGAAAGAGTTCTTGCCTGTGTTACAAGGTGTGAAATTGAGTAAGACTCAAAACCCGACCACAACAGAAAGATAGAAAGAGAATGAAAGTCATTCCCTATGCCTTGGCCATAGGTTCTATAAAGTATGCTATGCTGTGTACCAGATCTATTGTATACCCTACACTGAGTTTGGCGAGGGAGTACAATAGTGATCTAGGAGTAGATCACTGGACAGCGGTCAAAATTATCCTTAGTGGAATAAGGATATGTTTCTCGATTATGGAGGTGACAAAAGGTTCGTAAGTAAAGGGTTACGCCGATGCAATTTTTGACACCAATCTAGATGACTCTAAGTCTCGATCTAGATACATATTGAAAGTGGGAGCAATTAGCTAGAGTAGCTAGTGCGGAGTATTGTAGACATAGAAATTTGCAAAATACTTACGGATCTGAATATGAAAGACCCGCTGACTAAAATTCTCTCACAAGCAAAACATGATCACACCTTAGTACTCTTTGGGTGTTAATCACATAGCGATGTGAACTAGATTATCGACTCTAGTAAACCCTTTGGGTGTTGGTCACATGGCGATGTGAACTATGGGTGTTAATCACATGATGATGTGAACTATCGATGTTAATCACATGGTGATGTGATCTAGATTATTGACTCTAGTGCAAGTGGGAGACTGAAGGAAATATGCCCTAGAGGCAATAATAAAGTTATTATTTATTTCCTTATTTCATGATAAATGTTTATCATTCATGCTAGAATTGTATTAACCGGAAACATAATACATGTGTGAATGCATAGACAAACAACATGTCACTAGTATGCCTCTACTAGACTAGCTTGTTAATCAAAGATGGTTATGTTTCCTAACCATGAACAAAGAGTTGTTATTTGATTAACAAGGTCACATCATTAGTAGAATGATCTGATTGACATGACCCATTCCATTAGCTTAGCACACGATCGTTTAGTATGTTGCTACTGCTTTTATCCATGACATATACATGTTCCTGTAACTATGAGATTATGCAACTCCGTTTCCGGAGGAACACTTTGGTGCTACCAAACGTCACAACGAATCGGGTGATTATAAAGGAGTACTACAGTGTCTCCAAAGGCAGATGTTGGGTTGGCGATTTCGAGATTAGGTTTTGTCACTCCGATTATCGGAAAGGTATCTCTGGGCCCTCTCGGTAATACACATCACTTAAGCCTTGCAAGCATTACAACTAATGAGTTAGCTGTGAGATGATGTATTACGGAACGAGTAAAGAGACTTGCCGGTAACGAGATTGAACTAGGTATTGGATACCGACGATCGAATCTCGGCAAGTAACATACCGATGACAAAGGAACAACGTATGTTGTTATGCGGTCTGACCGATAAAGATCTTCGTAGAATATGTAGGAACCAATATGGGCATCCAGGTCCCGCTATTGGTTATTGACCGAGACGGTCTCGGTCATGTCTACATTGTTCTCGAACCGTAGGGTCCGCACGCTTAAGGTTTCGATGACATTTATATTATGAGTTTATGAGTTTTGATGTACCGAAGGAGTTCGAGTCCCGGATGAGATCGGGACATGACGAGGAGTCTCGAAATGGTCGAGACGTAAAGATCGATATATTGGACGACTATATTCGGAGTTCGGAAAGGTTCCGAGTCATTCGGGTAATTATCGGAGTACCGGAGAGTTACGGGAATTCGCCGGGGAGAAGTATTGGGCCTTATGGGCCATACGGGAAAGAGAGAGGGGCTGCCCTAGGCAGGCCGCGCGCCCCCCCTTGCCCTAGTCCGAATTGGGCTAAGGGGAGGGGCCGCACCCCCTCCTTCCTTTCCTTCTCTCTTCCCCTTCCTAGTCTCCTACTCCTAATACATGGAAGGATCCCTAGTTGGACTAGGAAAGGGGGAATCCTACTCCCGGTGGGAGTAGGACTCCCTATGGCGCGCCTCCTCCTAGGCCGGCCTCCTCCTCCCTCCCTCCTTTATATACGGGGGCAGGGGGCACCCCATGGACACACAAGTTTGATCTACGGATCGTTCCTTAGCCGTGTGCGGTGCCCCCCTCCACCATATTCCACCTCGTTATATACCGTCATGAAGCTTAGGCGAAGCCTCGCGCCGTGAAACATCAAGATCGCCACCACGCCGTCGGTCGACGGAACTCTCCTCGACACTCGGCTGGATCGAGTACGAGGGACGCCATCGAGCTGTACGTGTGTCAAGAACTCGGGGCGCCGGAGTAACGGCGCTGGATCGGTCGGATCGCGAGGAGAACGTCGACTACTTCCTCTACGCCAGATCGCTTCGCTTGGTCTACGAGGGTACGTGAGACAACACTCTCCCTCTCGTTGCTATGCATCACCATGATCTTGCGTGTGCGTAGGAAATTTTTTGAAATTACTACGTTCCCTAACAGCACGCCCGCTCCTCGCGCCGCTCGTCGCCACCGCCACCCAAGACAGCCGAGGAAGCACTGGCCCGAGCCCAGCTGCTTCTAGACTACCCTCCGGCGCCGCACAAGATCGACGACTGGAGGATGACCATATACAGCCTCATCGGCTTCGCCAACGGCGACAAGCCCCGGCGACCGAGCGCATCAAGGCCCCGGCAAGGCGCCCAGGCCCAAGCCGACGCCGACAAGACCGCTGGGGGTGCCACCTCCGTACACTCCCAGCCCCGAAGGCCAAGATCGCCGGCTCGCCGGACCAACCCCGACGGCGACTCCACCGCGTCGTCGGACCCGCGAACCCGACGCGATCAACGCCACGTTCTCCAAGAACGGCGGCACGAAGACGCACGCACTCGCATCGAGCGCAGGAGGGAAACGTGACGTCAATCTGACCAGCGTGCTGGGCCCACTGTCGACGTGCATGCACTAGGGAAGCCAGGCGACTTGCCATACGCGGCAGGTTGCCCTGCGTTCACCCACGAGCTGCGGCAAGTCCAGTGGCCCAAAACCAAGAACTTCAAGCCGGACGTGCCCGAGAAGTACGATGGCAGGATACATCCGTCGGAGTTCCTCAGCATCTACACCATCGCGGTGCAAAGCTGCGGAGGGCGCGACGAGAAGATCTCGCTAACTACTTCCGCTGGTGCTCAAACCCAACGCCGATCTTGGCTCATGCACTTGCCGGACGGCTCCATCTCTTCATGGGCGGACCTGTGTCATCAGGTTTGTCGGCGCCTTCACGGTGGCCACAAGCCTCATGGCCAGGAGAGTGACCTCCACTTGCTCGCCCGTATGAGGGGAGCCCCTCGCGCAAGTACATACTGAGATTCAGCCAGTGCATCGCAACATCCCGTGACGTCCACCCCGCCGCAGCTTATCGCCGCGTTTCATCGAAACGTGCGTAACCGCAGGATGAGGGAGGAGATGGCGATGTGCAAGATCGAGATGTCGGCGAGCTCTACGCTCGGCCGACAAGTGTGCACGGGCCGAGGAGGGAGGAAAATCCCGGAGAGGTTGCAGGAGCAGAAGGATCTCGACAAAGGAGGATGCTGCCCCGGCAAGGAAGAACCAGAGGCGGAACAACAGGAAGAGAAAGGGTAAGGATGTGCTGGCTGTTGAGCATTCCGGAACGGAGGCGGTTCCGACAAGGCCAAAGCCGATGACTCCGGCGAGGCCGTCGTAGCCGCCGACAAGCAGGATGGTTCCGGCAAGCGGTATTGCAAGATCCACCGCACCAAGGGCCATGACCTCCAAACCTGCAAGAAAGTGGAGCAGATGGCGGAGCTACAGAAAGCTGAGTACGAGCGCCGCGATAAGGAGAGAGCCCAGGGAGGTGGCGGAGGATCCGGCAAGAAGCTTCCCGCCCGGGGAGGGCACCGCGGCAAGGCCAAGCCGTGGCAAGGAGATAGGCCTCCCCGCGGCCGCGACAAGGACGAAGACGAGGATGAGGATGATGAGATGGAGGAAGATGAGACCGATGACCAAGAGTTTCAGAAGGCGGCAGAGGTGTTGTGCATCGACGGCGGCGCCTCTCTGCACACCTCGCACCGCCAACTCAAGCAGTGGGTGCGAGAAGTGAACACAGCGGAGCCGTCCGTCGAGGCGCGCAAGCCTCTGAAGTGGTCCAGCACGCCCATCATCTTCGACGTTGAGGACCACCCTGATCGCATCACTGCGGTCGGGTGCTTGCCGATGTTGGTCTCACCAACAATCCGCAACCTCAAGGTCACAAAGATGCTAGTTGACGGCGGGGCCGGCCTAAACCTGATTTCCTCCGCAGTGCTCAAGAGGCTCCAGATCCCTGACAGCGAGCTCGAAGAGACTGGTACCTTTCAAGGGATAAATCCGGGAAGGAGCAAGCCAAAGGGGAAGATCACATTACCAGTGACGTTTGGCAGTGAACTGAACTTCAGGACCGAGAGGGTCACATTCGACGTGGCTGATATCCCATTACCCTACAATGGGATACTCGGCCGACCCGCGCTCGCCAAGTTCATGGCGGCCTCTCACTACGCATACAATGTGCTCAAAATGCCTGGCCCTATGAGTGTCATTTCTGTCCAAGGTGACAAGAGGGATGCACTCATCTGCGCCGACAAGATCTACCGGGAAGCAGCAGCCGCAGCAGAGCGCGAGCCACTTGCCGCTGAAGCTCCCCGGGGGAAGAAGAAAGTTAAGTCCGGCAAGAGCAGCTCTGAGGCCCACTCCGGCAAGCGCACCTCCCCGGAGTGCTGCGCTGCCGTCGAGGACGCACCATCGAGCTCCACCGGCAAGTGCGAGAAGGCAAAGGCAGACCAACCAAAGACTACGCTCGGCAAGAGCAGCTCTGGTGCCTGCTCCGGCAAGCACGCCCCTCCGGGGTGCCGTGCTGCTGTCGAGGACGTGCCATCGAGCTCTACCCGCCAGTGAGGCAAAGAAAGCTGCCAAGCTTCGATAATTTTTGAGTTGTATTCCCTGAAAATCCATACCTTGTATGAAGAACCTGTGCGCAGAGGGGTCGAATCGTGGCTAAGTTGCACCTTTGATCTGTTTCGAGTCCGCTCGACGATGAAAGCACGCCGCAACCAGCCCGACGAGTTCTTCCTGCCGGAGGCAACACCGCCAGCGTGCTGCTGATGTCCTGCACTCAGCAAGTGTGTTTGCGCCGGCGGGGGTTCCCTGAAAGCGTGAGGGTGAAAACATACAAGGGAGGAGGTCAAGGAGAAGTACGTCCTCGGCGGATCACTGAAGACGGAAAAGCTAAGTCACCCAAGCTTTTGTACAGAGCACCTTTTAGTCCTAAGCTTTTATGTTATAGTCCTCGAGCGTTCGTCCCTTGTACGAAAAACCTGTGCGCTGAGGAACCAGCTCGTGGTTAAGTTGCGTCCTTGCTTTGTTTCCGAGTCCGCTCAACAATACAAGTGCGCTGCAACTGGCCCGAGAAGGTTTCTTGCCGGAAACAACACCGCCAGTGGGCTGCTGATGTTCCGCACTCAGCAAGTGTGTTAGCGCCGACAAGTTCCCTAGAAGCATAGGGTAAAAACGTACAAGGGATGTAACGAAGTAGAGGACGTAACATGGCGAGTCTTGCCGTGAGACGTCCTTCGTATGAGAAACTTGTGCGCAGAGGAGCTAAATCACGGTTTAGTTGTGCCTTTGATCTGTTTCGAGTCCGCTCGATGATGAAAGCCCGCCGCAACTAGCCCGACGAAATTTCTTGCCAGAGGCAACACCGCCAGCGGGCTGCTGATGTCCCGCACTCAGCAAGTGTGTTTGCGCCGGCAAGTCCCCTAAAAAGCGTAGAGTATAAGCATACGAAGGGCGAAGCATGGCATTGTGTTGCCCAACCTAAAAAAGAAAGTCAACCCACGAAAGGGTAACTTATTACGGCGATGTCTCAGTTATTTTCGTGACTATGATAACAGCGACAAGGAAAAACGAAGGGCGCACTGGTGCAGGGGCCCCGGCAAATCGGCTTCGCTGGGGGCTGCAAGTACCGAAGTTCCTCCGCGGCAGGTCGGGATCCCTGGAGACCGCAGCGTCAGCGACAAGGGCAAGGAAAGGCACACCGGCACCTAGGTCTCGGCGGAGCCAGGGTTGCCGGGGGCTGCAAATACCAAGATTTCCCCCCGGCAAGCTAGAGTCGCCGGGGGCTGCGGTGTCAGATAAGTTTTTCATCCCTCATCATGCATCCTCTTATGGACTGGGGAAGGCGGGGCCGCGTCCCTGAACGAGTGTGCCTTGTAAAGAAAAACTTGTGCGTGGAGGAGCCAAGTCGCGGCCAAGTTGCGCCCTTGATTTGTTTCCGAGTCCGCTCAACAATACAAGCGCGCTGCAGCTGGCCCGACAAGGTTTCTTGCCGGAAGCAACACCGCTAGCGGGCTGCTGACGTTTCGCACTCAGCACGCGTGTTTGCGCCGGAAAGTTCCCTAGAAGCGTAGGGTGGGAACGTACAAGGCACAAAATCAAGTACATGACTTAATCCGGCAAGCGTTCCCCTCTTTTCATTAAAAAAACATCCCAATTTATTACAAGTCCTTAGAGGATGAAAAACATGATAGAGAGGATTACAAATTTTAAATACAGCTAAGGCCCGAAGGCTTACAAATCGAAAGATAAGATGCCCGTAATCCCTCTCCTGTTTCTCTCTCCAGGAGGTAGGTCAAGGAGGCCCCGGCAAGAGAAGCTTGCCGGGGAGGGCAAAAGGGGCGCCTAGGTGAGCTACGAGTGCCGAAGACACCAAGAGAACACCCGGGGCCGCCAGAGCTTGGCGGAGACGGAGGCGCCGGAGGCGAGCTTGAAGACGGGCGGCGGGGCGTCAAGACGCTGTCGAGGGCACCTCGCCTCAGATTCGACTTGACGGCCTTGCCGCCACCCCTCTTCCTCTTCCTCAGCCTCCCTCGCCACCGCCCAAGGAGACAGCCCCGGAGTTGAGAGGCCGGCGACCGGATGATGGGGTCGCCGGTGGCCTTGAGAGGCAGCGTCCCGACGCCTAGTCGGACCCGCCGTCCTCGTCGTCGCTGCCGCTCCGTCCTCATCACTCTCGCCGAGGAGGGGCCTTCGCTATCGGAGGAGCTGTCCACACAAATCTCGCCCGGGTGCCGGAGTCCCCGAAGACCTTGACGGCGAGAAGGTCGCCCTCCATTAACTTAAAATGGAGGGTAAACCCCGCCGTCAAGCTGTGGATGCGGGCAAATGTCTTCCACCCTCGATCGAAGTACATCACGCCGGGGGCTGGGGATACGACACTTACTCGAGTGCCGCTGATCCCGCAGCCCCTCATGCGCAACTCGGGCGGATCCGGTTCCATCGCGCTCGCGAACGGGGCCGGTAGCCGGAGGCGGCGACGAGGTGCTCGGCGCAGCTTGACGAAGAACTCCCAGGGGTCGTCCCCAGTGTGGACCGCCTCAAGGAGAGGAGCTGTCGGCGGAGACGGGGGTGGTGCACCACCCCGACCGCCTCTCCCCCGAGCGCCCCGACCACGTCCACGACCCCGTTCGCGGCCTCGCCCCCTCCCTCTTCCCCTCGTGGCTGGCTCCGCCGCCACAGGCGCAGGATAGGGAGAGGAGCGCTGCCTGGTGGCGACCCTCGCCGCCACAGATGAAGGATCGGGTTCCTCCTCCATGGCGAGATGGGAGGAAGAGTAACGAAGTTGAAGACAGAGGAAGAAGAGGAAGTGCGGATTTTGTGCTCCCTTCCGCCCTTTTTAAAGGGCGAGGTGGGGCTCGGCCGCCCAGCCAGCCAATCAGGCACGAGGAGGGCAGAGGAGCGGGGCTGACTCGCCATCTCCGCCCGTGACGGCCCGGTCTCCCACCTTCGCCGCCCACGACCCCCCATGCATGGGAGCTGCGTGGCGAAAAAGCGGAGCCGGGGCGATAGATGAAATGACCTCGCCCTGCCCCGTGATCACGGGGGTGGGTGCCTTAAAAATCTCACGCACCACCCACGCCTCCCACGACGCCGCAATCGACGCGTGCCGTTGCGGGAGGGCGCGGTGGACACGGAGCCCGATTCTGTGTGGACCCAGGCCACGCGTGCCCGTGCACCGTTTTGGGCCTGGCCCAACAACGCTCGGCACCATGTATGGCCCAGGCCCGGGGGCTCCTGTCGGTGTACTAAAGTAGGGGGGCACCTTAGTACCCCGAACTTGTGCACGGGCAGTCGTAGCACCCCGCGGCAAGGCTTGCCGGGCGCCCGCCAAGACCCTCCACCAGTTCCTGTTACTGCCATTCAAGAACAAAGTATTAACCAAGAAAACAAAGGCCCCGGCAAGAGGAGCTTACCGGGAAGGCCAACCAAGGCATCACCAGAAGACTTGCCGCGGCGCCCCGCGCGTCCCGGCAAGGCCCGACGGCCGGCAAGCTCGCCGGCACAACAAGAGAAGGGCCACGGCAAGGCGCTTGCCGCGGCGAGGCTGCCACCCAAAACTCCAGCGCATCCAGCGACGTGTCATCACAAGGCCATCCCAAGGGCACGTGGCAAGGCACTACGCAGCCATGCGGAGCGAGGTGGCAAGCGGAGCTGACAGAGACGCCATCGTGGCAACCGATGGCTCACTTAACGGTCGTTTCTCTGCACTGTTGGGGCGACCGGACGGGCATTAAATGCCCTTGTCCCCTGCCGTCAGAGTTAGGTAGAGGACACTGTTGGTCACTGTTGTACCAACCTGCGTTTTTACCTTTCTACCCCCTCTTCCTACGCTGCCACCTGTTGGTGCCCCCTTCAGACTACAAAAGGGAGGCCCATGCGCACGTAGAAGGGGGTTTGGTCCATTCGACACCCACAACACCACTATACGCTCGCACGCTCGAGCAAGATCAAATACAATCACCGAAGCAGCAGTAGGGGTTTTATCTCTCCGGAGAGCCCCGAAGCTGGGTAAAAATCGCCCGTCTCCCCCGCGCGCTCGACCTCGATCTGCTCTGCGCACGCCCTCCGCTCCCTTGCCGGACTAGAAGGGGCCCCCGTGCCCCATAGGTGCTCGAGGCCACAGAGAGACACGCCCCGACAGCCGATGCGCAGGTCTTTTCAGAGCAGGAATGTGACCAATGATATGCCCTCGAGGGGCAGGTCGAGGCACTGCTGCTTGTGGAGGAAGAATATTGGCGTCGTCGGGGTGGTCTGAAGTGGACACTTAAAGGCGATGCCAACACCAAATACTTCCACGCATACGCAAACGGCCGGCGCAGAAAATGTGCTATCCTCAGGTTGCAATCGGAACAAGGGCTGTTGTTGCGACAAGAGGACATTTCTCGTCACATCTATGATTTTTACATCAAATTGATGGGATCATGCGAGGCCCGGGGGCTGGTCTTTGCGCAGATGTGTGGGAACCCTCTCAATGTGTCCTGGAGTGTGAGAATGCCGAGTTGGGGCTCGCTTTCCTCCCTGAAGAGATTGACGTCGCCCTAAAGGGTATGAAATTGGACACGGCTCCGGGCCCGGACGGGTGGCCGGTGGCTATGTTCAAGCGCTTCTGGCCACTTCTTAGAGGCCCAATCTTCGAGATTTGCAACGTTTTTATGCGAGGGACAGTAGATATAGCTCGACTTAATTTTGGTGTTTTTATCGCTTATTCTGAAGGTCGAAGGGGTCGACAACATTAGACAGTTCTGCCCTATTGCGCTCATCAACGTTCCGTTTAAGATTTGCGCTAAAGCGTGTGCCACTCGCCTAGGGCTGATTGCCCATCGCTCGATTCATCGCAACCAGTCCGCATTTGTTCACGGCCGCAACATTCTGGAGGGCCTGCTTTCCCTACAGGAGATTGTGCATGAACTCAAACGCACGAGGGAACCGACCATTTTGCTAAAGCTTGACTTCAAGATGGCTTACGACCGGGTTAATTGGGATTTCCTGTGTCAGGTGCTAATTAACTGGGGTTTCTCAGCTGTTTGGGTGCACCACATTATGCAGTTGGTCTCGGGAGGCCAAACTGCGGTCTCGGTGAACGGAGAAGTAGGGCACTTCTTCCGGAACAAACGTGGAATCAAGCAGGGTGACCCGATGTCCCCGATTCTGTTCAATTTTCTTGTCGATGCGTTGTCCTCCATGCTTCGGAAGGCGGCCGCGTCTGGTCATATCAAGGGATTGGTAGGCCATCTAATTCCAGGGGGAGTAACCCATATGCAGTACGTGGATGACACGCTATTGTTGTTTCGCCCGGACCAACACAACATTGCTACGATCAAGGCGATTCTGCTCAGCTTTGAGCTCATGTCGGGCCTCAAAATCAACTTCCATAAGTGTGAGGTGCTATCTAGGGGGGTAGTGTTGGGTAACGTAGTAATTTCAAAAAAAATTCCTACGCACACGCAAGATCATGGTGATGCATAGCAACGAGAGGGGAGAGTATTGTCCACGTACCCTCGTGAGACCGTGAAGCGAAGCGCTATGACAACGCCGCTGATGTAGTCGACGCCTTCACGATCTGACCAATCCAAGTACCGAACATACGCACCTCCGAGTTCAGCACACGCTCAGCTCGATGACGATCCCCGACTCGATCCAGCAAAGTGTCGGGATGAGTTCCACAAGACGACAAAGATGGTGACGATGATGATCTTCATCGCGCAGGGCTTCGCCTAAACTCCGTGACGATATGACCGAGGTGTAATATGGTGGAGGGGGGCACCGCACACGGCTAAGGAACGATCTTGAAGATCAACTTGTGTGTCCTAGGGTGCCCCCTGCCCGCGTATATAAAGGAGGGAGGGGGAGGTGCGGCCGGCCCCCTAGGGGTGCGCCTGGAGGAGTCCTACTCCCACCGGGAGTAGGACTCCCCCTCTTGCCTTGGTGGAGAAGGAAAGGGGGGAGGGGAAAGAGGAAAGGGGGGCGCCGCCCCCCCTTCCTTGTCCTATTCAGACTAGGGGGAGGGGGCGCGCGGCCTGCCCTGGCCGGCCCTCCTCTTCTCCCTCATGGCCCACTAAGGCCCATTAACCCCCGGGAGGGTTCCGATAACCCCCCGGTGTTCCGGTAAAATCCCGATTTCACTCGGAACCATTCCGATAACCAAATATAGGCTTCCAATATATCACTCTTTATGCCTCGACCATTTCGAGACTCCTCCTCATGTCCGTGATCACATCCGGGACTCCGAACAAACTTCGGTACAGCAAAACTTATAAACTCATAATAAAACTGTCATCGTAACGTTAAGCGTGCGGACCCTACGGGTTCGAGAACTATGTAGACATGACCTAGAGCTATTCTCGGTCAATAACCAATAGCGGAACCTGGATGCTCATATTGGATCCTACATATTCTGTGAAGATCTTTATCGGTCAAACCGCATAACAACATACATTGTTCCCTTTGTCATCGGTATGTTACTTGCCCGAGATTCGATCGTCGGTATCCAATACCTAGTTCAATCTCACATCTTGGCAAGTCTCTTTACTAGTTACGTAATGCATCATTCTCAGAACTAACTCATTAGCTACATTGCTTGCAAGGCTTATAGTGATGTGCATTACCGAGAGGGCCCAGAGATACCTCTCCGACAATCGGAGTGACAAAACCTAATCTCGAAATACGCCAACCCAACATGTACCTTTGGAGACACCTGTAGTACTCCTTTATAATCACCCAGTTACATTGTGACGTTTGGTAGCACCCAAAGTGTTCCTTCGGTAAACGGGAGTTGCATAATCTCATAGTTACAGGAACATGTATAAGTCATGAAGAAAGCAATAGCAACATACTAAACGATCAAGTGCTAGGCTAACGGAATGGGTCATGTCAATCACATCATTCTCCTAATGTTGTGATCCCATTAATCAAATGACAACACATGTCTATGGTTAGGAAACATAACCATCTTTGATTAATGAGCTAGTCAAGTAGAGGCATACTAGTGACTATATGTTTGTCTATGTATTCACACATGTATCATGTTTCCGGTTAATACAATTCTAGCATGAACAATAAACATTTATCATGATATGAGGAAATAAATAATAACTTTATTATTGCCTCTAGGGCATATTTCCTTCAGGTAGAGCCAGAGGAGGGTAGACGCATAGCTACTTTGCTCAACTACAAAGTAGGCAAATTCCCGTTCACGTATCTCAGCCTGCCGGTGGACACCAAGTGCCCCACGATAGAGGATTGGGAGCCTTTGTGCCAAGGTGAGGGGGAGGGTTTGCCCGTGGAGGGGCAAATTTCTTTCGAAAGGGTCAAGGCTCGTCCTCACGAACTCGAGCCTCTCCTCCTTGCCCATGTTTGCTATGGGTCTGTTTTTGCTTGTGGAAGGGGTTCATGTGAAAAGGGATATGCCCCGTGCCAAGTTCTTTTGGGAAGGAACGAGCCTGAACCGTAAATATCATATGGTTCGGTGGGCCTGGGTGTCTCGACCCAAGGCCTTGGGGAGTCTTGGGATCACTAACACGAGGATCCTAAATATTGCATTGATGTGCGAATGGATCTGGAAAATTGCCCAGGGGGCAACCGGGCTATGGGTCGATCTCCTTAGGGCCAAATATTTCTCTAACGGGAATTTATTTGCAGGGAGGACGAGGGGCTCCCCCTTCTGGAATGACCTGCAGCCGATCAAACCGGCCTTTGCCATGGGGGCAAAGTTCTCGATTGGTAATGGTCGCGCGGCTCGCTTTTGGACAGATCACTAGATCAGTGCCCAAACCCTTGTGGGCAACATATCGGGATCTGTATCCTATTGTTGTTGACCCGGCAATGTCGGTGGCAGAGGCGCTCTCGACAACACCACCGGAGATACACTTTAAACGGGAACTAAGCAGGCAAGAGCAAACTAGCCTAGCAGCCTTGCTGCAGTTGATCGGCCCAATCGGCCTATCAGGCCAACCTGACAGGGTGAGCTGGGCGCTCACCAGCTCGGGAAAGTTCACGGTTAAGTCGTTATATCACAAGTTGTGCCGAGGGCTGGCGCAACTTGTGATTAAGGGGCTGTGGAAAGCGTGGATGCCTCTGAAAATCAAACTATTTCTATGGCAAATGTTCCGTGATAAACTCCCCACCTCCCTGAACGTGGCCAAACGTAAAGGACCGGCCACCAGCCCGTGTGCGCTGTGCGGGGCACCCAAGGAGGCCAATCACGTGTTCTTCCGTTGCCCGCTTGTAAGGTTTGCGTGGAGCGCAGTCTGGACCGTGGCGGGTGTCCAATGGGACCCTCGATCGGCTGCACAACTAATACAACTATTAGACGCGATTCAGGGACCTGCGAAGCGAGTTATGTGGAGTAGTGTAGGGGCACTACTCTGGGCTTTGTGGCTAACTGATACGACTCCGTCGTATCTATAATTTTTGATTGTTCCATACCAATATTCTTCAACTTTCATATACTTTTGGCAACTTTTTATACTATTTTTGGGACTAACATATTGATCTAGTGCCCAATGCTAGTTCTTGTTTGTTGCATGTTTTATGTTTCGCAGAAACCCAATATCAAACGGAATCCAAACGGGGTAAAAACGGATGGAGAATTATTTTGGAATATTTGGGATTTTCTGGGGGAAGAATCAACGCGAAACTTTGCCCGAGGTGGCGAGGAAATAGGGGGGCGCGCCCACCCCCCTGGGTAGACCTGGCACTCTCCTCGGCCACCCGTAAGGCGGTTGACTCTCTTCTTTTGCCGCAAGAAAGCTAATTTTTTGAGAAAAACATGGGCGAAAGATTCACCCCAATCGGAGTTACGGATCTCCGGATATAAAAGAAACGGTGAAGGGGCAGAATCAGGGAACGCAGAAACAGAGAGATAGATCCAATCTTGGAGGGCGCTCGCCCCTCCGAAGCCATGGGAGCCAAGGACCAGAGGGGAAACCCTTCTCCCATCTAGGGAGGTGAAAGTGCGTTATATCGACTAGAGGGGGGTGAATAGGCGATTTTTATGAATTCTTCACTGAGGAATTTGCTGATGTGAGGAAATTCCTTAGCGAAGAACTACTTGCAGCGAAATAAGTACTCAGAAGTAAGCATGACAGAATACACACATAGTCATCATGATGAAATGAAGACAAACACAGAGTACAGAAAGCGTAAACACAGGATAACACAAGATAAAGACAAACAGACTGAAGAAATTAAACTGAGGAAATTGAGAAAGTCTTCAGTCAAAGTCTTCAAACACAGATATGAACAAACACTCAACACAGTAATGAGGAAATGAAAGAGTTAAGGAAATAGAACCAGTAAGGTTGGTGAAGACAATGATTTGGTAGACCAGTTCCAACTGCTGTCTCAGTTGTACGTCTGGTTGGAGCGACTAAGTATTTAAACTCGAGGACACACAGTCCCGGACACCCAGTCGCTGAGCACGCAGCTCAGGACACCAAGTCCTCACCGTATTCTCCTTGAACTAAGATCACACAGACCTCGTCCAATCACTCGTGGTAAGTCTTCAGGCGACTTCCAAACCTTCATAGACTTCGGTCACTCGGCGATCCACAATTCCTCTTGGATGCTCTAGACCATGACGCCTAACCGTCTGGAAGAAGCACAGTCTTCAAAGGTAACAAGCGTCGGATCCACGCAGGATCAATCTCTTCAGTGATGCTCAATCACTTTGGGTTTGTAGGTGTTTGGGGTTTGGGATTTTCCTCACTCGATGATTTTCGCTCAAAGTCCTCGGAGGATGGGTTGCTCCCAAATAACAAGTGTTAGTTTCTCTCGGAGCAGCCAACCAGCTAGTGGTTGTAGGGGGCGGCTATTTATAGCCTAGGGAGTAGCCCGACATGACAAGACATAAATGCCCTTCAATGATATGACCGTTATGTGGATAAGGTATTTTGGGAGAGCTGGCGCGTAGCACAGCAAAGGTCGGAAATTTGACTCTCAAATTCCTCAGGGCTATTATGTTCCTCACTGTGTAGGCAATCCGCACTGGTGAAGTCCTAACTCCTCAGTCAGAGCAAATTCATCAGCGACCAGAAGAACTTCGTCTCTGTCTCTGAAGAAATTGACCGAACTGTATGAGATTTCCAATGGCTTCACTCGAAGGGATTGGTAGGTGTAGGATTTTGAGTTGAGCATCACATGTAAATTTTTCCTTAGTATTTCCTCGACCCCCTTTAACAGTATGGTGTTTCCTATGACTCAAGAATGAGAAAACAAAACTATGAAAACGAAAGCCTTCAAGCTTCATATTCCTCGCATGTATATCAAGTCTTCACGGACACACCAATTTCTTCACTTCCAAAGTCTTCATGAAAGTCTTCAGAAATACCAAAATCTTCAGTCGAAGATATTCATTTTTAGGGGTCAACTTTCTCTGTAAATATCAAACTCCTCATAGACTTATAGACTTGTGTACACTCATAAACACATTAGACCCTTAACCTATAAGTCTTCAATACACCAAAATCACTAAGGGGCACTGTCGGTGTCAAAACCGGCGGATCTCGGGTAGGGTGTCCCGAACTGTGCGTCTAGGCGGATGGTAACATGAGACAAGGGACACGATGTTTTACCCAGGTTCGGGCCCTCTTGATGGAGGTAAAACCCTATGTCCTGCTTGATTAATATTGATGATGTGGGTATTACAAGAGTAGATCTACCACGAGATCAAGGAGGCTAAACCCTAGAAGCTAGCCTATGGTATGATTGTTGTTGTCCTACGGACTAAAATCATCCGGTTTATATAGACACCGGAGAGGGCTAGGGTTACACAGAGTCGGTTACAATGGTAGGAGATCTACATATCTGTATCGCCAAGCTTGCCTTCCACACCAAGGAAAGTCCCATCCGGACATGGGACGAAGTCTTCAATTTTGTATCTTCATAGTCTTGGAGTCCGGCCGATGATGATAGTTCGGCTATCCGGACACCCCCTAGTCCAGGACTCCCTCAGCAGCCCCTGAACCAGGCTTCAATGACGACGAGTCCGGCGCACATATTGTCTTCGGCATTGCAAGGCGGGTTCCTCCTCCGAATAATTTATAGAAGATTGTGAACACCAGGATAGTGTCCGGCTCTGCAAAATAAATTCCACATTCCACCGTAGAGAGAATAATATTTACACAAGTCCAATCTGATGACGTATTTCGTGGCGTGACGTCACACCACAACCAAGCTTGTACTTGAATTGTTTTTATTATACCACCTCAGCGTGTTTAGCGAAGCGGTTTCCTTGGCACGTCTTGTCGAAGCAGAGATCATGTTCCCCTTATCCCGGGATTCTCATCAATACGGACATGGGTAACCCAACCGCGCCATTGATTGCGGTGCTTGGGAGAAAAGCGAGTTTTACCAGGCCGGTGGGGACGCATAGTTTCGTCCGCCCATATATAAGGGGATAAGGATCCACCTTTTTACCTGCGCCTTCTTCCTCCTTTGCTTATCCATCTCCGCGCACTCGAGCTCCAGCGCCCAAGTCCACACATCTCACCTAAACCTTCTCCAACTATGTCCGGAGCGGGAGGCAAGTGGATGGCCTCCTCCGTTACGGAGGGGCACATCTAGAAGCTGTGCAGCGCCGGATATCTATCCAGCGACATCGCGCACCGGCTCCCCGACGAGGGGCAGCTCATCCCCACCCCCGGGCCCCATGAGAGGGTGGTATTCCTTCCCCATTTCCTCCGTGGACTGGGCTTCCCACTTCACCCCTTTGTCCGGGGGCTCATGTTCTACAACGGCCTGGATTTCCATGATCTGGCCCCGAATTTCATCCTCAACATCTCATTGTTTATCGTCGTGTGCGAGGCCTTCCTCTGCATCCAGACCCACTTCGGCTTGTGGCTCAAGACTTTCAATGTCAAGCCGAAGGTTGTGAAGGGCAGCCAAGCGGAGTGTGGAGGCGCCATGCTGGGCAAGATGCCCAACGTTACTTGGCTTGAGGGCGCCTTCATGGAAACCATCAAGGGGTGGAAATCGCGGTGGTTCTATATCACCAAGCCGCGTGACCCTTGGAAAGAGAGTGGCCTGACCTGGGGCGATTCGGAGGAGCTGACCGGACTCCTAGCCTGTTGGGGATATTACCACTAGGTGTAAACCGGCAATCTGGGCCGGGTTAACTCCGTTAGTGGTATAAGCAGAGAAAGGCCCAAGGCCTGTAGTCGGTTTAGAACTTGTAGCCGTAAACCGGCCTGTTGTATAACTTGTGTTGTAAGTTAGGAATAGAGAGATACCAACCGGGATACGAGTATGAACCGGTTGGGACTCTATGAACCGACGGGCGTCACCCATGTATATAAGGGGACGACCCGGCGACGGTTCAAGGACAGACAACCACAACTCGAGCCTAGGCGAAGCTTGTTTGCTCCCTAGCCATCGAGACCATATCAATTCCATCACAACTAGACGTAGGCTTTTACCTTCATCGAAGGGGCCGAACTAGTATAAAAATCCTCGTGTCTTTGTGTCCGCTTTAATCCCTTCAAGTAAACCCGTAGCGATGGCTCCACGACTAAGTCCTTTCGCTAGGACATCTGCCGTGACAAATCCACGACAGTTGGCGCCCACCGTGGGGCTATCGCACGATGGTTTGAAGATCTTGGAGGGCAAGCTCAAGGGACTCGAAGGCCATGTTGTGGGCCGGATGACCAAGAGTCGTCGTGGCCGGATCTACATCGACGATGCAGGTTGGGGTCCCGAGGCCGATTCGATCGAGTACGGATACCGGGTCCCCTTTGGTGGCATACACGTTTTCATCGGCAAGATTGGTGAGCCTGGGCCTGAGCCGGACATCTGCACTGACCTCGTCGAGACGGCTCAGCGTGCGAGACCTACCAGGTTAAACCGGCCATGAAGCGTGTCTTCGTTGGAGTCGTCCACGGAGGACAACGCGAGGACGGTTCAGAACACGGTAGTGAGACCGTCGTCTATTCCGGTGACGAATCTTCAACAGGAGAGACTGAGTCATTGTACCAGTTATAGGACGATATGATCGGGGGCTGTTCCGATGGCGACAGTATTCCGGACCCCCCCAGACCAGATCAACCGGATTGGAATATTCATGGCCGGTACGCAGGCGGCGAATCATTCTTCGACCGCCGCAGCGATGCTTTCCGGATCAGCAGCGGCAGCAGGGGCAGGACGCCTTGAGCGCCCGCCGGTTCAAGTTCTATCAGATCTGTTTGATGCACTAGCTGCGCTTATGGCAGAGGACAATCCGGCGGATCAGGAGGCCCATAATGCAGAGATTGCGAAAGTGAAAGAGCAGATCACGCAGGCCAAAGCGGATCTCGCGGCAGAAAAGGAGCGGATGGCTGCAGAGTGGGCCGCTCTGGATGCCCAGGCCTACAAACTCATGCTTGACCAGAGTGCCTCGCAGGAGGTGTTGAAGCGGAAGTATAGATCACGCCTGCCATTAGGGTTTGACCCCAGAAACCTCTTTCAGACCCCGGGAGCTGGACCCAGTAATCCGCCGCAGCACCGGGAGGCAAACCGGATTGAGGCACCAGGGCCAGGGGCGACGGTCCAACCGCGCCTGATGGAGCCTCCTCAGCAGAACATTGTGGTTCCTCCACCGGTTCAGACACCCCCAGGTCATTATTCTAACCCTATGGACAACCTTGTTGCAGCCGCCGCGCGATTGGAGGCTATCCCGGTCGAAGGGGACTCCCAGCAAGCGGTAGAGACGCGTCGGGTTAAGGAGCTTCTCCGGACTGCACTGACTCAGCAGGAAGCATATTCGTATAGCCATGATCGGATTCATTCTACGCCCCGTCCAAGCCGGAGCTATAGCAGGCGCGCGGATGAACCGGCCATATCAAGCAATGCGCGGGACCGTGAAGCAGCCCGTGGCAATAACCCGACAGGTGGCGTCCGCGATGCTCAGGAGGTGGTGGACCGAGCCTGGGCACGAAGGGAGGCCGAATTAGCAGCGCAGGATGACGCAGGTCAACTTACACCAGTCTGCCCTACCACCTTCGCCGGACCAGGAGTCGCATCCGCTTTAGGGTTGCCTTGTTTGATCCCCGCTTTACGCAATGTGCGCCTGCCTAAATATTTCAAGGGTCCGTGCAAAGTACCAAATTACACCGCCGATTTGTCCCCTGAAGCGTGGGTAGAAAGTTATGAGATGGCCATGGAGATGCTAGACGTAGATGAGACTGCGTGTGCAAAATACTTCACCATGATGCTTGAAGGCACGGCTCGTACCTGGTTGAAGAGCCTACCGCCCAACTCTATCAGCTCATGGGCCCGATTATGGGCCGGTTTATCCAGAATTTCAAGGATACATGTAAGCAGCCGAAATCCATAGTAGACCTGGCGGCTTGTGTCCAGGAGGAAGGAGAATCAACGACCCGTTGGGTACGCCGCGTTTCGAAGATTTTACACTCATCTGACAGGATTAATGCTGACTCTGCAATATTAACCCTGGAAGGCAATTGCCGGTTTGAGCCTTTGAAATTGAAATTGGGGCGCATGAAGCGGTTCTGTAATGACATGGGAACCCTCATGGCCGCTTTGGTAAAGTATGCTGATTCGGACAGTACCAAGGATCCCGAGGCTGATGATGATGAAGCAGGGAAGGGAAAGAAGAATGGCAACTCCAAGGGGCAACAGTACAAACCGGCGGGTCACGGAAACGGAGGCAAACGTAAAGCGGATGGCAACGTGGACTTTGTGGCCAATACTAATGCACAGGACAGGGGGCAGCGGCGCAGAGGTAAAGCATCAAATCGTAATGGGGGTCCCAATCCTAACGCAAGCCGTTTGAATTACTTGTTGAATCAGCCTTGCCCAAAGCACGGGACGAAGGAGTCGCCGGCTAATCACCTTTGGAAGGATTGTTATATTATGCAGGAGTTCAAAAACTCTAATGCCTTCGGTATGACCAGGTCGGTGGCGGTTCGAGATCCGGTTTCCACGGGCGGGTCACGATGGAGCTTCGGTTCGTGTCTTAATCAGGGCGGTCACAATAATCAGAATAATCAGAACGGCCAGCAGCAGCAGCAATAGCAGTCGGGTTATCAGAGCCAACCAAAGCAGTTGAACAATGGGCAATATCATGTTTTCACGACTAGCTTGGATAAGCGCGACCGAAAACTTCACAAGCGAGCAGTGAACTCTGTTGAACCGGCCTTGCCACGTTATTTACGCTGGTCGGAGCAGCCTATCGTGTGGAGCAGAGAGGACCATCCTCCCCGGGTTGATAATCCGGGCCAGCTAGCATTAGTGGTAGACCCTCAGGTGGGAGGTTATAAGTTCACTAAGGTGCTTATGGATGGAGGAATCAGTATTAACATACTATACTATGAAACTTTCCGTCGCATGGGTCTAACAGGCAAGGATCTCAGACCATCTAATACTGTGTTCCATGGCGTAGTACCAGGAAAATCTGCATATCCTGTTGGTAAGATAGCTCTAGATGTGGCTTTTGGGGACGAGCACGATTCCCGGTCTGAAAAACTAACCTTTGAGGTGGTGAAGATCCGGAGCCCATATCACGCCTTGTTTGGGCGGCCGGCTTATGCTAAGTTCATGGCACGACCTTGTTATATCTACTTGCAGCTCAAGATGCCGGGTTACAAAGGAACGATAACGGTGCATGGGAGCCGCCGGGTCACTTTGGAATGTGAGGAAGGTGATGCAGCTTATGCAGAGTTGGTCTGTGCCACGGAGGAGTTGAAGTTCTATAAGGACAATGTTGATCCGGCAGATATGACCCCTTTGAAGAAGCCAACTACCGAGCATGACTCAGATCTGAAGTTTAAATCGGCAGCTGAGAACAAGCTTGTTAACTTCGTGCCAGGCGATTCGTCCAAGCAGTTCACTGTCAGTGCCAACTTGGATCCCAAATAGGAAAGCGCGCTCATCGAGTTCATCCGTGAGAATCGGGACATTTTTGCATAGAAGCCGTCTGACATGCCAGGTGTACCGAGGGAACTCGCTGAGCACACTCTTAATGTGGATCCTAAGTATAAACCGGTGAAACAGTTCCTCCGCCGGTTTAACGAAGAAAGGCGTAAAGCCATTGGAGAGGAAGTGGCCAGGCTTTTGGCAGCTGGCTTTATCATTGAGGTGTTTCATCCAGAGTGGCTTGCTAATCCGGTGCTGGTCCTTAAGAAAAACGGCACTTGGCGTATGTGTGTGGATTACACAGATCTTAACAAGGCATGTCCAGCGGATCCTTTTGCCCTCCCCCGCATTGATCAGATCATTGATGCCACGGCAGGCTGTGAGCATTTGAGTTTTTTGGATGCATATTCTGGATATCATCAGATCAAAATGGCGGTTAAGGACCAGGAGAAAACAGCGTTTATCACTCCCTTTGGAGCCTTCTGCTATGTATCTATGCCCTTCGGGCTCAAAAGTGCTCAGGCTACCTATCAGCAGTGCGTACAGAATTGCCTGCACAAACAGATTGGCCGCAATGTGCACGCCTATGTGGATGATATTGTAGTGAAATCAAGGCAGAAGGAGACGCTGGTGGATGATTTGAAGGAAACCTTTGACAACTTGCGCATTTACAAGATGATGCTTAATCCGGCCAAGTGTGTTTTTGGTGTTCCGGCAGGCAAGTTATTGGGATTTCTGGTGTCTAACAGAGGAACTGAGGCTAATCCAGAGAAAATTAAGGCTATTACCTCCCTGGCTAAACCGAAGTGTATCAATGATGTTCAGCGTTTGCCGGGCAGAATCGCTGCACTAAGCCGGTTTATCAACCGCCTCGGAGAAAGGCCATCCTTTGTACCAAATCTTTGAGGAAAACAGATAATTTAAATGCGAGTCCGGCTGTTGATGAAGCATTTGAGGACCTAAAGCGGCGATTAGCCAACCGCTTTGTTCTTGCAGCTCCGGTTGACAAGGAGCCACTAATGTTATATGTAGCGGCCAATGCTCGAGCGATTAAGCGTGGCTATTGTGGTGGAACGCAAGAGGCAGGCAAGGAATATCCGGTTCAGCGGCCGGTTTATTATATCAGTGAGGTGCTCATCGAGTCCAAGCAAAGGTATCCGCATTGGCAGAAGCTAGTTTATGGTGTTTTCATGGCCAGCCGGAAATTGAAGCAGTATTTTCAAGGGCACCCCATCATAGTGGTCAGTTCAGCTCCTTTGGGTGATATCATCTGAGAACCGGAGGCGATCGGCGGATTATAAGTGGGCTATAGAGCTCGGGCCACATGGATGAAGTATGTACCTCGGACGGCGGTGAAGTCTCAAGCACTTGTCGATTTCATTAATGATTGGGCGGAGTTACAAGCGCCCGAGGAAGCGGATCACACATATTGGACTATTCATTTCGATGGATCCAGGCAGTTGGAAGGCTCGGGGGCTGGAGTCGTTTAACTTCCCCACGAGGTGATAAATTTTGTTATGTTCTCCGCTTAATGTTCCCTTGTACTAATAATGCAGCTGAATACGAAGCCTTGCTCCATGGTCTCCGGATGGCTAAAGAGATGAACTTAAGCCGGGTTAAGTGCTTTGGTGACTCGGACCTTGTGGCTCAAAGCGGTGTCCGCACTTGGGATTCTAAGGACCCGCTCATGGCTGCATATCGATAGGAAGTGGATAATATTGCGGGTTGCTTCAAGGGTTATCAGGTGGATCATGTGGACCGCTGGAAGAATGAAGCGGCGGACGCTTTAAGCCGTTTGGGTTCTCAGCGCAAACCGGTCCCGCCTAATGTCTTTTTGGACGTACTGCACAACCCGTCAGTCCAGCTCCCAGGTGAAGCGGATTTGGCTATTCCTGATCCGGGGGCTCAATTAGTGGCAGCACTACATGCTATTCCGGATTGGACGGTTCCTTTTCTTGCGTACATGACTCGAGGGGAGTTGCCAGAAGATGAGATTCTGGCCAGACAGATAGTCCGGCGATCCAAGTCTATGACAATTCTCAATGGTGAGTTACATCATTGCAGTGTATCAGGGGCGTTTCAACGTTGTGTTTCTCCTGGGGAAGGCTGTGAAATCTTAAGAGAAATCCATGAAGGGGATTTTGGACACCACGCCGGTTCAAAGTCTCTGGTGGCAAAGCGTTTAAATCACGGGTTTCTTGGTTGACAGCTCACGCTGATGCGGAGGACTTGGTTAAACGGTGTGATGGATGTCAGAAATTTTCAAGACGTGCTCATGTACCGGCACAAGAGTTGAGGATGATCCCAATAACGTGGCCGTTAGCAACTTGGGGGCTGGATATGGTTGGACCCTTTAAACGATCCAAGGACAAGAAAACCCACCTTTTGGTGGCAGTAGACAAATTTACCAAGTGGGTTGAAGCGGAGCCTGTCGGCCAAGTGTGATGCAGCAACAGCGGTGCAGTTCATCAAAAGGTGATTTTCGGTTTGGCTTTCCACACAATCATTCTCGACAATGGTATCAATTTATCCAAGGGTGCTATGAAGGAGTTACGTGAGCGAGCACATCCGCAGCGTGTCATCGAGAGCTTACACCCCCAGTCCAATGGACAGCGAACGAGCTAATCAAGAGATCTTACGAGGCATCAAACCCCGGCTTATGGTCCCATTACAGAGGACACCAGGATGCTGGGTTGAAGAGCTACCATCTGTGCTATGGAGTATCAACACTACGCCAAACCGGTCCACTGGATACACACCGTTTTTTATGATCTATGGAGCAGAGGCAGTTCTCCCCAGTGATATCCGGCACGATTCGCCTCGTGTGGCAGCTTACGTTGAAGCGGACAATGAGACGGCACGGCGAAACGCTCTGGACTTATTGGATGAGGAGCGTGATATGGCAGCTGCCCGTTCAGCGATTTACCAGCAAGATCTCCATCGCTATCACAGTCGCCGGGTTAGAACCAGAACCTTTCAAGAAGGAGATTTGGTGCTTCGACTCATCCAAGACCAGACAGATATGCACAAATTATCCCCGCCTTGGGAAGGACCTTTCGTGGTCGACAAGAATCGCACTGTGGGTCATACTATCGATTGATATTCGAGAGCATCAAGACTCACGCACATCGAAGAGGAGACCAACAGCCATGGAACATAGCTCATCTTGACCTTACTACACTTGAGCCATCGGCTCTATTTATGTACATATCATGACAGTGTATATATTATCTTCGATATAATAAAACCGGAGCCTCAGCTAAAGCGGGGTCTCTGTCTTTCTTAATCATGCGTGGTTACATGGAGTACCTCTATTTTTAAAAGCGGCCTCCGGTTTACCCCTTGACATTTGGTTTTTTATCACTAGGGGCCTTGGTCGAGTCCGAACCAACGCACACCTTTTGATAGGCAACAGCCACCAGATCACTTGGGGACATGGTCAAGTCTGAACCAGTCACGCCTCTTGGTCGGCCTAAGGCCATCAAATCACTTGGGGAGGTCGAACCCGAACCATTACCACGCCTCTTGATCTGGCATATATGCCACGAGTCAGTTGGGGACCTGGCTGACTTGAATCATTGTCACACCTATTGGGGGCTTGATCCTGTCCGACCATGGTAATGCCATCTGAACAGCTCAGTATAGCGTATGTTTGCAAAATGTTTTTATCGTTGCCTTGGTTTCCATGTTGTTTTCATGGTTTGTCGGATATTTGTTTTTGTTGGATTTCTTTTATATCAACAAAACACCTTTTTTCCAGTTTAGCCGATGGATTTAATTTCCCTTTACACAGGAGACGTATGCCCGGTTTACCTTTTCCTGTTACCATCATCGAGTAACAAGGGGGCTTGTGTTGATTCAGCACGGTTTATATGGGAGATGTTCTCTCCCCGCTTTATTGACGGTAATGGTTTATAAAACCTCCGCTTCAAGCTTGGCCAAGCCAGCTTCATGCCCAGACATGGCAGGTATTTGTATCACCTATTTTTTGTATTAACGATACATATATTCAAGATCATAAACCGGCTGGCGGTATAACGGCCGCCGAAGTTCAAATTTTTTCTGATTGTAGGAAATACAAGTCGAGGTTTTTCAAACAAAAGCTTGATACTTATGCGAAGGCATAATCAAGATAGAAGTATTAACTATCCTATTACAAGGCAACATGGTGCCCAAATAAGATCATTGTTCTTTTGGACAGCCGCCAACGACAGCTATTCAAACCGCCTCGGTTCAAGCTGCTCCTCATCCTCCGCCGCTTGACTTCCTCGTCTCTACCCATTGGCTGAAATCAACAATGGTCCAATCGAGTCCCATTAAAGCTTGGAAAACAGCCTCTTCATGGATCGGGAAGGCGGTTCAATATCGAGCGTAAGTATGCTTACGGATTGGAGGATCAGATTTTCCGCTTCAAAAGTTGGGGCAGCACTCGCTTGTTCCGTCATTGTCTTGTGCTTGATAATGCATCAAGTCTGCTTCTTCACCAGTGACAAGCGGAGGGCGACCGCACGGTTTATCGCCCGTAAATCCTCTTCATTAAATTCAGAACCATCTTCCTTCACACTTTGGGTAGCCTTGAGCTGCTTCCACGAGGTCAAAATCTGTACCCATGCTTTGGCTCGGATCAAAGCATTAATAGCTCCAGTTAAGGCGAGAGATTTTTTCACCTCCTCAATCCGGGCGGAAGCATGGACAACCTGTTCGAGTATCACGGAGTAAGGAAGGTGCCGGGTTGTTATGAGAGGCTGTGGTGATGATCACCGGCTCCGGTATATAGCTGTTCTACTAAGGTGTAGACAGCCTTCAGTTTCTTCCGCACATCGTTTCCTAAGTGCCCGATGCGTGTGCCTACAACAATAAAAGAGATAGTCTCAAACCGGATTTATACTACAGCAGGTTTAAAGCATCACAAATGTTCAAAGGAGCTTACCAAAGATCGCCGCGGTCATGGAGTGTACTTGCCGCTTTACGGCTGTAAGATCATCTACCACTGGTTTAAGGGCAGTTTCAGCATTTTCCGCTCGTTTGATTAAAGTGGCCTTCTCAGTGGCCCAGTCAGCCTGCTATTTCTTGAAGCCTTCTTTCAGCTGTTCAGTGGTGTTCAAAGCAATGGTTAATTCTTTCTTGGCCTTGTCTGTTTCGGCCTGTTGGGTTTTCAGTGCCTCCTGTAAATCGGCAATCCGGTCCTCTTTGATCCTCACCTCAGCCTGCATACAAACGGTATTTTCAACATGAGGTTCAAGAAATTGAAGTATCAACCACATAACAAAGTTATATGCCTGATACTTGGGGGCTAATGCACCTTCAATTTTTTATACATGTTACTAGGTGGCAAAGTCCCAAGCTCAATACAAGTATTCAACTTGGCACTTGGGGGCTAATGGCTATTTGATCTACGTATGTTTCCAAGGACAGTTTTTATTGAAGCCCCGGTTTAAGTATGCTAAGTTAAACCGGCCCTTGGGGGCTATGCAGGTGGATTTCAAAATTGTTAAGGAATATATTCAAGTCCCGGTTTGATCAAGATTACAAACCGGCGCTTGGGGGCTAGAAGGACTGATATAATGGCAGTAAGTAAAGGAGTGGGTTACCTCAAACTTATCTCTCATCATCTTGACCAGGCCAGCTTCACAGTCACGGCTAGTATAAAGCCGGTTTAAGTAGCCAGAATGAAGGTCTTGGGCGCTCAGAGCAGCATATGTCTCCAGTTCAACATCCCATTTTCCTTTATTCAAAGCGGAAAAATCTTCTTTCACAAGTGTGCTCGGTTAAAGTTGCAAGATTCCCGGTTCAGAGCGCCCATACAATCACAACGTCATCATCTTTGGACTCGACGGATTGTGTGGGCACGGCCGCTTTGTCGGCAGGATCAGGATTTATCAAACCGGGCGGAGCTGGCAGCGGATCGGCGAGAGATTGAAGTGTTAACGAGCTCTCTTCGAATAACATCATCTTCCAAATGGAGGATCATTGGGAATATCTTGAGGCAAAATTTTCAAGATCTGCGCTCTCTCATGATCTGGGGCGGCATCTTCTTCAGCCGCTTTATCCAAACGGGCCTTCTTGCTTGGTTTCGGTTTGGTTCTAAAAGGAAAAACAAGGAGTCAGTGAAAAGCATAAGCCATTACACAATATACTAGAAGCATATGCTCGGTTTGGTTTACCCGCAACTATCTTCAATGGTGGTAATCGAGGTGGCGATGATTCACGAGAGGATGAATGGGAAGTGACACGATAATGGAGTCGGACGGATTAAGAGGTTGACGGAAGAAACCCGCTTTAGAATTTAAAGCAATAAAAGGTCGGAGACCTCGGCGCGCGATTCGAATCGGGCTTTTTGGTAAACCGCGAAGTAACTACGACCATCATGCGGGTTGTGCGGCGAGCTTCATGTTGCTGCGTCTTCATAAGAAATTTGGGATCCAAATAAGCAAGAGGGTGAGAAAAATTAACTTTCCGATTTGCCTGGCGAAATTTTGGCAAAGGCAAATTTTCTGAATCGGAAGAGAGAATAGTTACCTCAGCGAATCCTGCATTGCTGGCCTCAGCATCGTCCTGACAAGCATCATCATCAATAAGGCGTGTAAAAAGTAAGCCAAGAGAATCAAGTTCTACCTCAAGATCCGGATTACCCACATCATCGTCAATGGCTGGGTCAGATGAAGCGGTGGTTTTTCTCTTGTGAGCCGGTTTCTTAATAACTTTGGTCTTGGGCCGGGTTGGCCGCCCTGCTTTCTCCGCTTTATCTTGTGAAAGTTTCTTGCTCCAAAACAGATTATCACCCTGGATCAGAAATAATTAAATGTCGGACACATAAAGCGATGATAGCTTAATGATGGAGCAACTAAAAGCTTACCGGGCGGTTTGTTGGTGGTGCAATAAGGAGGCAGACGGGTTTGAGCACGAGATGCTCGGTTCATTCAACATCTTCTTTACCGAGTCTCAAATTCATCATCGAGAGTTGGATTTTGGTGTGTCGGAGTGGGTCGTCGACACTATCGATATCTTGGCACATCAAACCGGAGCGCCGGCTCAGAGGCAGTATGCTCCATGATATCCAGCAGCGTGCAAGGTCTATTCCCGTCAAACCGTTGGCCATAAAAGCTCGAAGCTTGGACAGTTGTGGGGCATATTTGCTTCTATCCTTGGCACTTAGTCTTTGTGGAAAAGGATGAGTGTTGCTCAGCCAATCTGGACGGAAGCCAGGTAAGGGATTTTCATCCTCAGGAGAAGTATCTTTGCAATAAAACCAAGTCGCATTCCACTCCTTGGGGTGAGTATGGAGTTTGACGTGGGGATAAGTGATCTCCATCCTCTTTTGAATAGCCATGCCACCCAATTCAGTATTGGGGCCGTCGGTGAATTCAGTGCGACGGTTTAAATGAAAGAGGTCTCTAAACAGTTCAACAGAAGGTTCCTCTTGAAGATATACTTTAGATAGTACTTGAAAGTGGCATAAATTGGTGACGGAGTTGGGGCCAATATCCTGGGGACGGAGCTGAAAATTGGCTAACACGTCCCGGTAAAATTTAGAACCGGGCGGTTTGAAGCCCCGGGCCAGGTGATCTGCGAAGACCACAACCTCTCCTTCCTGGGGTGTAGGAGGACATTCCTCTCCAGGGACCCTCCAGTGGATTGTATCTTTATCATCTAAAGCGCCAATCGAGACTAGATCATCCAGCTGTGATTCGGTGACGCGAGAAGGAACCCAGTTGCATTCATACACTTGTTTGGCCATGGTAAGATCTACAAGAAATAGTTGATCCGGTTCAAGAGCATGCTTGGTACAAGGTGTTGATCTAAATTATGATAAACCGGAGGCAGTATCTATAAACCGGTTTTCCGTAATACAGTATTATGTGGATTCTGGCGGTTCAACCAGGGGACTAATGATATATATATACTGGTTTAGCGACTATTTCTATGGTAAGTTAAACCGCCTGACCTAAGCATTGGAAGCGATTGAAGCTATGGATAACTAAGTATGCAGAAACAAGTTTCGCAAGATCATATTACAGCTGCGGATCAAACGCGAAGCTTGCAGGAAACAGAAAATGTTTCGACAAGTAAGGCGTAAATGTATGAACTATGGAGCGGTATATGCGGAAGATCTATGGGCTTAGATGAGAGACTACAGCGGATGCGAGGATCGCTATTAAATACAACACGAGTTCATGGATTCATTCAAAGTCAAAAGAACAGATATGAACGCGCGAAGAACACAGCATGAAACTGGAACCCTAAAGAACAGATCTAGGTCAAGAAGGGGAGGAAGCTTACCGGGAACGGAGAAGACGCGGAAAGAGGCCGCAATGCTCGAACGCGTTCAGTCGATCTGCAGCGCCCAGACGAGGCGAAGTCGGCGACGGTGGCGGAGCTCCAAGACCAGCGGCGCGAGGAAGACGAAGAAGAGGGGGCGAAGGGAAAGGAAAGAAATGACCCTTCGGTCCTATTTATAAAGCAACCGAGCTAGGTCAAGCGCGCGGATCCAGGAACTGCTATTAAAAGAAGGCGATATAAATGATAAAATTTCAGGATGACGTCATGCCGGTTTACAGTAACCGGAAGTGATGACGATACGGCGGTTTACCAGTCACTAGAAGATGTCCAAGATGCAAGTTTTTGTGAAGGATTGACATGAACCAGTTCAAATCAATCTGGGGCCTAATGTTGGGGATATTACCACTAGGTGTAAACCGACAATCTGGGCCGGGTTAACTCCGTTAGTGGTATAAGCAGAGAAAGGCCCAAGGCCTGTAGTCGGTTTAGAACTTGTAGCCGTAAACCGGCCTGTTGTATAACTTGTGTTGTAAGTTAGGAATAGAGAGATACCAACCGGGATACGAGTATGAACCTGTTGGGACTCTATGAACCGACGGGTGTCACCCGTGTATATAAGGGGACGACCCGGCGACGGTTCAAGGACAGACAACCACAACTCGAGCCTAGGCGAAGCTTGTTTGCTTCCTAGCCATCGAGACCATATCAATTCCATCACAACTAGACGTAGGCTTTTACCTTCATCGAAGGGGCCGAACTAGTATAAAAATCCTCGTGTCTTTGTGTCCGCTTTAACCCCTTCAAGTAAACCCGTAGCGATGGCTCCACGACTAAGTCCTTTCGCTAGGACAACTGTCGTGACAAATCCACGACAAAGCCTGTGTCCAAAAGCTAGTGAACAAGAATCTCAAGCTTGTCAACGTAGTCCAGGTCATGCTCATCCGCTGGATTCTCCCGTGCCAACAACGGGCCTTCAAATTGTGGGAGTTTGATCTGGCCCAGCACTGAACCTTGAGCAGGCTCTTCGACACTACGTACGGAGATGCCTGGAAGATGTTGTTTAAGGGCGCCGAGGCTCCCGCATCCTCTACCGAAGATCGCGGATTCAGCTCGCAGCGCCAGGCTAGCGAGGTAAGCGATTCTACCCTTTACGGGACACCTGTTTTCCATAGTTTGACTCTATGTGGGATCTAAACTCCCTCTCCTTTGACAGGACTGGCTGAAGAAGGCCGAGCGGACGAACTGTCCGGCCCCTTTGCCAGAAGACCCAGCGGACGCCCGCTTAACGGGGCTGCTGGTTCCGGCACCCCACGTGGTGCCGGAGAAGAAGGCCAAGAAGAAGGCCACGGGCACTCGAAAGAGTTCCCGTTTTCAGTTGTTATCGGACTCATCGTCCGGTGAATCCGAGGCGGACTCCTCCCACGAGGACGAGGAGGAGAAGAAAGAGGCCTCTCCCCCAGCGAGGGGAGGGAAGAAAAGGAAGGCCTCCCCAACGAGGGAGACTGAAGGGTCCAAGAAGGGAAGAACTCTTCCCCCGGACTGTTCCGCCAACGCCGATGACGACGACGAGGATTGGCCTTCAAGGGCCAAGCCCCTGGCGAGATCGTAAGTATCCGGACTCCCGAATAACTTCATGATTTTTCTTTTTGCCACATGGTGTCTTTCTAATGCCGCATACAACCCTGCAGTCCGCCCAAGGACGATCTTCCCGCTTCGTCGAGCGGGTCCTTGGGTACGTCGGATGTGAATAGTACTTCACTTCCAACCGCCTCCACCCCCCGTGACGCCGACGACGCCGAGGTGGGATCCCAGAGAGGGACCCACCCGGAGGAGGAGGACCCGGAGGTGTCACAAGGCAACCTCCCGGACTTCGTACCGGACTCCGCACCGGAACCTGCAGTGGTTCCGGAGTCCAGCAGGCGGCCCCTTCGTAAGAAGGGCAAGACCATGACGCCAGCGGCCTCCATGCAACCAGAGGCGCCGGATAACTTGCTGGAGGCGCTCAACAGCGCTTCCATCAAGGAGGAACACCGCACTGTCATGAGTGCGGTGATTCGAAGGTCGGCTTCGCCAAAAGCGGGCTGACCGGAAGCTTCTGGCAGCCTTCTAACAGCTTTGAGGTATGAATATTAATATATGTAAAATAGTACCGCATAGACGGTAGCCCCGATGCTCGGTTCGGTGTTTGGAAAGAAAAGCGGACCGAGGATCTAAAAAGATATCTGTGGAGTCTTAAAAATATGTCAATATGGGATTGCAGGCTGTGCTGCTGACCTCTGCCGCACTGACTGCGGAGGTCGATGCTTTGAGGCAAATCCTCGAGCGGCCGAGAACGAGCTCGGCCGTGCCAAGAAGCAGCTCGAGCACAAGGAAGGTGAGTAACACCTTATTAAAGTTGTACCTTATAGAAAAGGATTTGGTTGCAAGAGAAATGACAAGGATAACGTGGGTACTTCAGGGGCCACAAACAAGGTGGCGACCCTGAAGGAGGCGGTGTCCGCGGCCGAACGTAATGCGGCCGTGGAGCATGCTGGGCGTGAGAAGCAGGAGGCGCGGGTGGCGGAGGTACGGCAAGAGCTCCAGGCTCTCGTGGAAAAGCATGAGAGTTTGGAGCGCGACTCGAAGACTCGAGAGTCCGAGCTTGCATCGGCTCTTGAGAGTGCCAAAGCCGCTAAGGCGAAGCCCACAAGGCCCTTGAGAAATCGAGCGTTGAAGAAAATAGCGGCGGGTAAGGCATTTTTCATGCAAAGCAAGCATGTGAATGTGAATTACCTTACTTACCCAAATTGGGAGCTCTCCAGAGCGTTCGCAGATCTGCCCATGAAGATGTCCGATCTTGCCGCTTTCTCTGAGGCCGAGGAGGGAGCTCGACGGAGAAGGTCTTGGTCTCGGTATGCTTTGAGGCCGGACATCCGTGCTTATAGCGACCAGCTGAAGCAGCTGGTCGAGCTCCTAAGGTGGCCGAACAGGCCATGAAGGGCCTCATAGTTGGCTGTGGCCCAAGGAGGACATGCACAGGAGCTACTTGACTGGTCTGCGCGGCTGGTGGATGCTTGTCCATGGGTTGAGGTCATCAAGCAATCCACCTGTATTGAAGGTGCTCGTCGGGCCCTTGCCCGTGCTAAGGTGCACTGGGGCAAGATGGATGCTGAGAAGCTTGTGACGGACGCGCCACTGTCGGGCAAGGAGTATCACACGCCCGAGATGTATTATAAGGGTGTCCTGAAGGATGCTCGCATTATTGCGGGTGAGTGCTCAAAAAATGTAATATTTGAGTAGACTCGCATTTTGTTATCCTGTGCGCTGAAAACTTTGTTCATATGCGCTAAGCAACGCTTGTTGATTTAAAATATTACCTTCTGTGCGGCTGTTTATCAAATCTGAGAGATGGCAAGTCGTCGGCTTCAGCCCCCATGCCATGAGTGCTGGGGTGTTCGGGATAAATTTGAGCACTCTTGTTCCCATATTTGGGTCCATCTAGGGAGGCACTCAACACAACGAACGAGGCAACCGGACTATAATGCTTGAACACTCTCACTTAGCCATAGAATTCTATAATTTTAAATTTGGTGAAGCCCCCTAGTGTTCTAAGGCGAATTCGGGGCGCTATCCATGCCTGGGCCAGACAAAGCCGGTTCCTCGCTCTAAGCGGCATAAGTCTTTAGGGACTCGATAAAACCTCTCGAACAGCGACCGGCTCTCGCCTTATCATGACGGTCAGTTTTAGCTTTCTCCACTGAGGCGCTCGCCCAGCTCAACTGGGGCACAATCGCAGTGGTTCTCCCAGTGCTACCTTAGCCGATAAAACGGAACGTAAGGTACCAAAACATGGGAGCCGGGCAAACCCAACTATTGACCCAAGACATGATTCGGAGCCGATGCATATAATGCTATAAGTTTGGGGTGCCCCACTTGTGAAAGTGTTCGGACTTATCACACCATAATGTGGGGAACTTAAGCCCCTGGTGTATTTAGCCGTACCAAAGTGTACGGGTGCGACATGTCATGAATGAACATATGTATAAGAAAGGAATGCAATTATAAGCAAAAAGGTGCTGCATTGTGTAATTAAGTAATACTGTCGTGAATGCAGAACGATACAAAAGAATGACACACTTGGGAGCCCCTAGTGTGGTTAAGCCGCATTCTGGGCCTGTCGTGGTCGTGCCCCTCCCCCTATGCCCATGGTATCTCTAGAGCGTAATGATGTACACGAAGGACCAGTCTTGCAATCTTGCGAGGGCTGGGGTTGGGGCCGCATTGCTACGCGTGCTCGGAACGTTCCAGGTGGTCTTGTTGTAGGTTACTCCGGGCGCGTTTAGCCATGTCCGGTCGCTTAACGGCCGGACTCGAGAATTGCCTTAAGAGGCTGCATTGTACTTCTGCCGCGAGAGCCGCTGTATGTTCCTTCGTTCGGTGGGAGCGTTCAGTGTTTCCGTTGACCGTGATGACTCCTCGAGGGCCTGGCATCTTGAACTTGAGGTATGCCTAGTGCGGCACCGCGTTGAACTTTGCAAACGTGGTCCGTCCGGGCAGAGCATGATAGCCGCTGCGGAACGGAACTATGTCGAAGATTAACTCCTCGCTTCGGAAGTTATCCGGTGATCCGAAGACCACTTCTAGTGTAACTGAGCCTGTACAATTGGCCTCTACACCTAGTATGACACCTTTGAAGGTCGTCTTTGTGGGTTTAATCCTTGAGGGGTCTATGCCCATCTTGCGCATTGTGTCCTGATAAAGCAGGTTCAGGCTGCTGCGGCCGTCCATCAGGACTCTGGGGAGGTGAAATCCATTGATGATTGGGTCTAAAACCAATGCGGCGAAACCGCCATGGCGGATGCTGGTGGGGTGGTCCCTTCGATCAAAAGTGATCGGGCAGGAGGACCATGGGTTGAACTTCGGGGCGACTGGCTCTATCGCGTATACGTCCCTGAGTGCACGCTTCCGCTCCCTCTTGGGTATGTGGGTTGCGTATATCATGTTCACCGTCCGCACTTGTGGGGGGAAACCCTTCTGTCCTCTATTGTTTGGCGGTCGGGTCTCTTCTTCGTCATCGCTATGCAGCCCCTTGCCATTGTTTTCGGCAATTAGCTTGCCTGCTTGCTTGAATACCCAATAGTCCCTGTTGGTGTGGTTGGCTGGCTTTTCGGGGGTGCCGTGTATCTTGCACGAACGATCGAGTATTCGGTCCAAATTGGACGGACCCGGAGTAGTTCTTTTGAATGGCTTTTTCCGCTGACCGGTTTGGAGCCTCTGAATCCGGCATTGACTGCCGTATCCTTATTATTGTCGCTGTTAATGCGGCGTTTGTTCTTGTTGCGACGCGACCTGCCATTGCGGTTCTTGGTATCCGGACTGCCAGAATTTTTGATGAGGTTGTTGTGTTGGAAATATGCCCTAGAGGCAATAATAAAAGGATTATTATATTTCAATGTTCATGATAATTGTCTTTTGTTCATGTTATAACTGTATTATTCGGAAATCGTAATACACGTGTGAACACTTAGACCCAATGAGTCCCTAGTGAGCCTCTAGTTGACTTGCTCGTTGTGATCAATAGATAGTCATGGTTTCCTGACTATGGACATTGGATGTCGTTGATAACGGGATCACATCATTAGGAGAATGATGTGATGGACAAGACCCAATCATAAGCATAGCATAAAAGATCGTATAGTTCGTTTGCTAGAAGCTTTGCCAATGTCAAGTATCTCTTCCTTCGACCATGAGATCGTGTAACTCCGGTTACCGTAGGAGTGCCTTGGGTGTATCAAGCGTCACAACGTGCGGGTGACTATAAAGGTGCATTACAGGTATCTCCGAAAGTATCTGTTGGGTTGACACGGATCGAGGCGGGATTTGTCCTCCGTATGACGGAGAGGTATCTCTGGGCCCACTCGGTAATGCATCATCATAATGAGCTCAATGTGACCAAGGTGTTGTACGGGATCATGCATTCTGATCGAGTAAAGTGACTTGCGATAACGAGACTGAACAAGGTATTGGGATACCGACGATCGGGTCTCGGGCAAGTAACATACCGATTGACAAAGGAATTGCATACGAGGTTTGATCGAATCCTCGACATCGTGGTTCAACCGATGAAATCATCGAGGAGCATGTAGGAGCCAACATGGGTATCGGACCCGCTGTTGGTTATTGCCCGAGAGTCGTCTCGGTCATGTCTGCGTGTCTCCCGACCCGTAGGGTCTACACACTAAGGTTCGGTGGCCTTAGGGTTAGTAGGAAGTCAAGTATGTGACCACCAAATGTTGTTGAGTCCGGATGAGATCCGGACGTCACGAGGAGTTCGGAAGGGTCCGGAGGTAAAGAATTATATATAGGAAGTGGTGTTTGACCATCGGGAAAGTTTGGGGTTTCGGTAAAATCTGGGACCACGGAAGGGTCGAGGTCCACCGGTGGGGCCACCTATCCGGAGGGCCCCATGGGCTGAGAGGGAAGGAACCAGCCCACAAGGGGCTGGTGCGCCCCTAGGTCCACCCCTGCGCCTAGGGTTGAAACCCTAGGGGTGGGGCGCCCACAGCAGGGGCACTCCACCCCCTTGCCGCCGCCCCACAGAGATTGGATCTCGGGGCAGCCACCAGGGGCCTATATAAAGGGGGAGGGAGGGCTGCTGTACCAACTCCCAAGGCGCAGCCCTCCCTCCCAACACATCTCCTCCTCCGTAAGAGCTTGGCGAAGCCACAGCCGAATCTTGCTTCTCCACCATCCTGCACGCCGTCGTCTGCCGGTGGAGCTGTCTTCCTCAACCTCTCCTTCCCCTTGCTGGATCAAGAAGGAGGAGGCGTCGCTCGTCCCGTCGCGTGTGTTGAGCGCGGAGGTGCTGTCCGTTCGAGACTTGGCATCGGTGATCTGAATCACGTTCGAGTGCGACTCCATCATCACCTTGCAAGCTTCCGCACGCGATCTACAAGTGGTATGTAGATGCAATCTCTCTCCGTTACTCGTTGCTTAGATGAACTCATAGATGGATCTTGGTGAAGCCGTAGGAAAATTTTAATTTTCTGCAGCGTTCCCCAACAAAGTGGCATCATGAGCTAGGTCTATCGTAGTTCTCTAATGCACGAGTAGAACACAAATTTGTTGTGGGCGTTGATCTTGTCATCTTACTTGCCTCTACTAGTCTTTTCTTGCTCAGCGGTATTGTGGGATGAAGCGGCCGGACCAACCTTACGTGCGCTTCGTGAGACCGGTTCCACCGGTGACATGCACTAGTTGCATAAGGTGGCTGGCGGGTGTCTGTCTCTCCACTTTAGTTGGAGCGGATTCGATGAACAAGGCCCTTATGAAGGGTAAATAGAAGTTGACAAAATCACGTTGTGGTGATTCGTAGGTAAGAAAACGTTCTTGCTAGAACCCAATCGCAGCCACGTAAAGATGCAACAACAACTAGAGGGCGTCTAACTTGTTTTTGCAGCGATTGATCATGTGATGTGATATGGCGAAGTTGTGATGAATGATGAATTGTGATGTATGAGATCATGTTCTTGTAATAGGATTCACGACTTGCATGTCGATGTATGACAACGGCGAGAGCCATAGGAGTTGTCTTTATTTTTGTATGACCTGCGTGTCATTGAAGAGCGCCATGTAAACTACTTTACTTCATTGCTAAGCGCGTTAGTCATAGAAGTAGAAGTAGTCGTTAGGCGTGACAACTTCATGAAGACACGATGATGGAGATCATGATGATGGAGATCATGGTGTCAAGCGGTGACAAGATGATCATGGAGCCCGAAGATGGAGATCAATGGAGCTTGATGATATTGGCCATATCATGTCACAACTATATAATTGCATGTGATGTTTATTATGTTTATGCATCTTGTTTACTTAGGGCGACGGTAGTAAATAAGATGATCCCTTATAAAATTTCAAGAAGTGTTCTCCCTAATCGTGCACCGTTGCTACGGTTAAATCGTTTCTAAGCACCACGTGATGATCGGGTGTGATGGATCCTTACGTTCACATACAGCGGGTGTAAGACAGTTTTACACAGAAAACACTTAGGGTTAACTTGACGAGCCTAGCATGTGCGAGACATGGCCTCGGAACACGGAGACCGAAAGGTCGAACACGAGTCGTATGGAAGATCGATCAACATGAAGATGTTCACCGACGATGACTAGTCCGTCTCACGTGATGATCGGACACGGGCTAGTCGACTCGGATCGTGTAACACTTAGATGACTAGAGGATGTCTAATCTAAGTGGGAGTTCATAATTTTGATTAAGAACTTTATTATCATGAACTTAGTCTAAAACCTTTGCAAATATGTCTTGTAGATCAATGGCCAACGCTAATGTCAACATGAACTTCAACGCTCCTAGAAAACCAAGCTGAAAGATGATGGCAGCAACTATACGGATTGGGTCCGAACACGAGATCATCCTCATAGCTGCCGAGAAGCAATATGTCCTAGAAGGACCGCTAGGTGCCGCTCCGTCCCAAGAACCAAGACATTATGAGCGCTTGCAAACTCGTCTTGATGATTACTCCCTCGTTCGATGCGGCATGCTCTACAGACTTAGAACCGGGGCTCCAAAAGCGTTTTGAGCATCACGGAGCATATGAGATGTTGAAGAGCTGAAACTAGTTTTCCAAGCTCATGCCGGGTCGAGAGATATGATGTCTCCGACAAGTTCTACAGATTGTAAGATGGAGAGAACAGTTACGTCGGTGAACACATCCTGAAGATATGCGGGTTGCACGCACGTATGACCCAGTTGAACATTAACCTCCCGGATGAGGCGGTCATTGACAGAATCCTCGATCGCTCCCACCAAGCTACAAGAGCTTTGTGATGAACTACAACATGCGGGGATGGTAAAGACCATTCTGAAGTGTTCTCGATCTTCAAGTCAGCAGAGGCTGAAATCAAGAAAGAACATCAAGTGTTGATGGTCAATAAGACCACTAAGTTCAAGAAGGGCAAGGGTAAGAAGAACTTCAAGAAGGGCGGCAAGGATGTTGCCGCGCCCGTAAGCCGATTGCGGGAAGAAGTCAAAGAATGGACCCAAGCACGAGGTGAGTGCTTTTATTGCAAGGGAAGGGGCACCTTTGAAGCGGAACTGCCCCAAATACTTAGCGGATAAGAAGGCCGCAACACCAAAGGTATATTTGATATACATGTAATTGATGTGTACCTTACCATTACTCGTAGTAACTCCAGGTATTTGATACGGTGCCGTTGCTCATATATGTAACTCACAGCAGGAGCTGCGGAATAAGCGGAGGCTGGCGAAGGGCGAGGTGACGATCTTGCGTCGGGAATGGTTCGAGTCGATGTGATCGCCGTCGACACGCTGCCTCTACATTTACCTCTGGGATTAGTTTTAAACCTCAATAATTGTTATTTAGTGCCAAGTTTGAGCATGAACATTGTATCTGGATCTCGTTTGATCTGAGATGGCTACTCATTTAAGTCTGAGAATAATGGTTGTTCGATTTATATGAGAGATATGTTTTATGGTCATGCTCCGATGGTCAATGGTTTATTCTTAATGAATCTCGGCGTAATATTACACATGTTCATAGTGTGGATGCCAAAAGATGTAAAGTTGATAACGATAGTCCCACATACTTGTGGCACTTGCCGCCTTGGTCACATTGGTGTCAAGCGCATGAAGAAGCTCCATCTTGATGGACTTTTAGAGTCTCTTGATTATGAATCGTTTGACACATGCGAACCTTGCCTCTTAGGCAAAATGACCAAGACTCCGTTCTCGGAACAATGGGCGAGCAACCAACTTGTTGGAAATCATACATACCGATGTATGCGGTCCAATGGCGTTGAGGCTCATGGAGGATATCGTTATGTTCTCACTCTCACGATGACTTAAGTAGATATGGGTATGTCTACTTAATGAAACACAAGTCTGAGACCTTTGAAAAGTTCAAGGAATTTCAGAGTGAGGTAGAGAATCAACGTGACCGAAAGATAAAGTTCCTCTGATCGGATCGTGGGGAGAATACTTAAGTCACGAATTTGGTACACACTTAAGAAAATGTGGAATCGTTTCACAACTCACGCCGCTGGAACACCTCGGTAAACGGTGTGTCGAGCGTCGTGTCGCACTCTATTGGATATGGTGCGGTCTATGATGTCTCTTACCGATTTACCGCTATCATTTTGGGGATCGCTCTAGAGACAGCTACATTCACTTTAAATAGGGCACCGTCTAAATCCGTTGAGGCGACACCGTATGAATTATGGTTTGGGAAGAAACCTAAGCTGTCGTTTCTAAAAGTTTGGGGATCGATGCTTATGTCAAGAAACTTCAACTGAAAAGCTCGAACCCAAGTCGGAAAAATGCGTATTCATAGGATACCCTAAGGAAGCTGTCGGGTATACCTTCTACTTAAGATCCGAAGGCAAGATCTTTGTTGCCAAAGCGGATGCTTTCTAGAGAAAGAGTTTCTCTCGAAAGAAGTAAGTGGGAGGAAAGTAGAACTTGATGAAGTACTACCTCTCGAGCGGGAAAGTGGTGCAGCGCAGAAACCGTTCTGTGATGCCCACACCAACTGAAGAGGAAAACGTTGATGATGATCAAGGTACTTGGATCAAGTTACTCTTGAACTTCAAGGTCCACGAGGACACGTTCCGCACTGAGTGGTGCAGCAACCTGTCATGGAAATCATGTTGCTAGACAACAATGAACCTTGAACTATGAAGAAGCAATGGCGGGCCGGATTCCAACAAATGGCTTGGAGCCATGAAATCCGAGATAGAATCCATGTATGAAAACAAAGTATGGACTTTGACAGACTTGCCCGATGATCGGCGAGCGATAGAAAACAAATGGATTTTTAAGAAGAAGGCGGACGCGGATGGTAATGTTACCATCTATAAAGCTCGACTTGTCGCTAAGGGTTATCGACAAGTTCAAGGGATTGACTACTGACGAGACATTCTCTCCGTGGCGAAGCTTAAGTCCGTCCAATCATGTTAGCAATTGCGCATACTATGATTATGAGATATGGCGGATGGACGTCAAAACGGCATTCCTTAACGGACATCTTAAGGAAGAGCTGTATATGATGCAGCGGAAGGTTTTGTCGATCCTCGAGCGCTAACAAAGTATGCAAGCTCCAGCGATCCATTTATGGACTGGTGCAAGCATCTCGGAGTTGGAACATTACGCTTTGATGAGATGATCAAAGCGTTTGGGTTATCTTGAGACTTATGGAGAAGCTGCGTTTACAAGAAAGTGAGTGGGAGCTCTGTAGCATTTCTCCTATTATATGTAGATGACATACTCTTGATGGGAAATGATACGAAACTCCTGGACAGCATTAAGGCCTACTTGAACAAGTGTTTTTCAATGAAGGACCTTGGAGAAGCTGCTTATATATTAGGCATCAAGATCTATAGAGATAGATCGAGGCGCCTCATAGGTCTTTCACAAAGCACATACCTTGATAAGATTTTGAAGAGGTTCAAAATGGATCAGTCCAAGAAGGGGTTCTTGCCTATGTTACAAGGTGTGAGATTGAGCTCGGCTCAGTCACCGACCACGGCAAAAGATAAAGAAGAGATGAGTGTCATCCCTATGCTTCAGCCATAGGATCTATTATGTATGCCATCTGTGTACGGACCGATGTAAACCTTGCCGTAAGTTTGGTTGCAAGATACCAAAGTAACCCGCAAGGAACACTGAACAGCGGTCAAGAATATCTGAAGTACGAAAAGGACAAAGGACATGTTTCTCGTTTATGGAGGAGACGAAGAGCTCGTCGTAAAGGGTTACGTCGGCGCTTGCTTCGACTTAGATCTGGATGACTCTAAGTCACAAACCGGATCGTGTATATGTTGAATGGTGGAGCGATGGCTGGTGCAGCTGCAAGCGAGCGTCGTGGCGGGATCTCGTGTGAAGCGGAGTACATGGCAGCCTCGGAGGCAGCGCATGAAGCGATTTGGGTGAAGGAGTTCATCACCGACCTAGGAGTCATACCCAATGCGTCGGGGCCGATCAAACTCTTCTGTGACAACACTTTGGAGCTATTGCCCTTGCCAAGGAGCCAGGTTTCACAAGAAGACCAGCACATCAAGCGTCGTTTCAACTCCATCCGTGAAAATGTTCAAGATGGAGACATAGAGATTTGCAAAGTGCACACGGATCTGAATGTCGCAGATCCGTTGACTAAACCTCTCTCGCGTGCAAAACATGATCAACACGAGAACTCTATGGGTGTTCGATTCATCACAATGTAACTAGATTGGTGACTCTAGTGCAAGTGGGAGACTGTTGGAAATATGCCCTAGAGGCAATAATAAAAGGATTATTATATTTCAATGTTCATGATAATTGTCTTTTGTTCATGCTATAAGCTGTATTATCCGGAAATCGTAATACACGTGTGAACACTTAGACCCAATGAGTCCCTAGTGAGCCTCTAGTTGACTAGCTCGTTGTGATCAATAGATAGTCATGGTTTCGACTATGGACATTGGATGTCGTTGATAACGGGATCACATCATTAGGAGAATGATGTGATGGACAAGACAATCATAAGCATAGCATAAAAGATCGTATAGTTCGTTTGCTAGAAGCTTTGCCAATGTCAAGTATCTCTTCCTTCGACCATGAGATCGTGTAACTCCGGTTCCGTAGGAGTGCCTTGGGTGTATCAAGCGTCACAACGTAATCGGGTGACTATAAAGGTGCATTACGGTATCTCGAAAGTATCATTGGGTTGACACGGATCGAGGCTGGGATTTGTCACTCCGTATGACGGAGAGGTATCTCTGGGCCCACTCGGTAATGCATCATCATAATGAGCTCAATGTGACCAAGGTGTTGTACGGGATCATGCATTCTGATGCGAGTAAAGTGACTTGCGATGTGAGGCCGAACAAGGTATTGGGATACCGGCGATCGGGTCTCGGGCAAATAACGTACCGATTGACAAAGGAATTGCATCACGGGGTTTGATCGAATCCTCGACATCGTGGTTCAACCGATGAAATCATCGAGGAGCATGTAGGAGCCAACATGGGTATCCAGACCCGCTGTTGGTTATTGCCCGAGAGTCGTCTCGGTCATGTCTGCGTGTCTCCCGAACCCGTAGGGTCTACACATAAGGTTCGGTGGCGCTAGGGTTAGTAGGAAGTCAAGTATGTGACCACGAATGTTGTTGAGTCCGGATGAGATCCGGGCGTCACGAGGAGTTCGGAAGGGTCGGGAGGTAAAGAATTATATATAGGAAGTGGTGTTTGACCATCGGGAAAGTTTGGGGTTTCGGTAAAATCTGGGACCACGGAAGGGTCCTGAGGTCCACCGGTGGGGCCACCTATCCGGAGGGCCCCATGGGCTGAGAGGGAAGGAACCAGCCCACAAGGGCTGGTGCGCCCCTAGGGTCCACCCCTGCGCCTAGGGTTGAAACCCTAGGGGTGGGGCGCCCACCGGGCAGGGGCACTCCACCCCCTTGGCCGCCGCCCCCAGGAGATTGGATCTCGAGGGCAGCCACCAGAGGCCTATATAAAGGGGGAGGGAGGGGGCTGCTGTACCAACTCCCAAGGCGCAGCCCTCCCTCCCAACACATCTCCTCCTCCGTAAGAGCTTGGCGAAGCCACTGCCGAGTATCTTGCTTCTCCACCATCACCACGCCGTCTCTGCCGGTGGAGCTGTCTTCCTCAACCTCTCCTTTCCCTTGCTGGATCAAGAAGGAGGAGACGTCGCTCGTCCCGTCACGTGTGTTGAGCAGCGGAGGTGCTGTCCGTTCGAGACTTGGCATCGGTGATCTGAATCACGTTCGAGTGCGACTCCATCATCACCTAGCAAGCTTCATACACGATCTACAAGTGGTATGTAGATGCAATATCTCTCCCGTTACTCGTTGCTTAGATGAACTCATAGATGGATCTTGGTGAAGCCGTAGGAAAAATTTTAATTTTTTGCAACGTTCCCCAACATGTTGCTGCAGGCTAGCCAGCTGTCCTCTCCCGCGCAGAAGCGGGTCATGAGTGATGTGAGGGCTGCCATGGATTTCGGCTTTTCCTGTCCCAGGTGCCGGGCAAGCCACTCGTCGCGGATGTTATGTTTGAAGGCCGCGAGGGCCTCCGCATCCGGACAGTCGACGATTTGATTTTTCTTAGTTAAGAACCCTGTCCGAATTGTACGGCGATTAAATCAGCTGCTGAATTATGTGGCTTAGGTCGTCGTCGTCTGGTGAGTGCATATCGTGCCCTGGAAGTTATCAAGGAATGCGGCTTCCAGGTCTTCCCAACACCCAATTGATTCTGCTGGCAAGCTGTTAAGCCAATGCCGAGCTGGTCCTTTAAGCTTGAGTGGGAGGTATTTGATGGCGTGAAGATCGTCACGGCGGGCCATGTGGATATGAAGGAGATAGTCTTCGATCCAAACCGCGGGGTCTGTTGTGCCATCATAGGATTCGATATTCACGGGTTTAAACCCTTCGGGGATTTGATGATCCATTACTTCATCTGTGAAGCATAGTGGGTGTGTGGCGCCTCTGTATTGGGCTATATCATGACGGAGCTCAAGCGAGCTTTGTCTACTGTGTTCGGCCCGGCCGGACTTGCTGTGTCCGGCGCGACGGTTGTCGTCACGTATCATGGGGTGCCCACGCGATCCGTAGATCGATCTTGATTGTCTTGCCTTATCCTCCAATATATCTCGCAAGTCCGGAGCATTCCCCTGTGGCCTTGTGCTTTTCGAGCGATGCCGGGGTACGGTTCTAGTGGAGGGCCTAGAGGCCTCTCTGTCGCGTCCACGAGGTGGTCGGTCAGCCGTATTGTTCGCTGGTGATGTAAGTTTATATGCCTCCTCCTCTAATCGGGGGAGCAACTTGCGTTTCGGGTAGCTTTTGGAGGGGCGTTCGAGCTCATGCTCTTCGGCCGCAAGGACTTCAGTCCATCTGTCGGCTAGCAAATCTTGATCAGCTCTAAGTTGTTGCTGCTTTTTCTTGAGGCTGTTTGTCGTGGCCATAAGCCTGCATTTAAAACGCTCTTGTTCAACGGGATCCTCAGGCACGACAAATTCGTCGTCGTCAAGGCTTGCCTCGTCTCCGGAGGGAGGCATGTAATTATCATCCTCTACCTCTTCGTCTGCCGCTCTCTCATGAGGGTTGGCTTCTTCGTCCTCCTGTGCTGAATCATCTTTGGGGGTTGTCTTTAACCTTTATCAGGGTATTGTTATCTCCGGTGCCGGAATCTCCATTCTTGCTGTGGCGGGATTTAGAGCGGCGCCGCTGATGCCGGCGCTTGGGCTCTTTCTTGGAGGGGTCTCCCTCCGCAGTTCCCTCGCCATTCCCATCCTTTGGGATATCCACCATGTATATGTCATATGACGAGGTGGCTTCCCAGTGCCCAGTAGGCGCTGGTTCTTGGTCGTCTCCGGCATCGTCGTCCATACCGTCGATGTCTTCGGAGTCGAAGTCTGGCATGTCGGTTAGATCGTCGACAGTGGCTACTAAGTGGGTGGTGGGTGGGCCTTGAATTTCTTCGTCGTCCGCATCCCAACCGTCCTGACCGTAGTCCGGCCAGGGCTCTCCCGATAACGAGAGATACTTTAGCGAACTCAGGATGTCACCGAAAGGTGAGTGCTGAAAATGTCCGCAGCGGTGAACTCCATGATCGGCGCCCAGTCGGATTCGATTGGAGGGGGCGCAGGAGGTTCGGAGTCCGGCAAGGGGTCCGGCACCTCGGAGTCACGAGCTTCACAAGGGACAAGGTCAGTATTAGGCTCTATCGTCGTAGAGGTTGCAGACCCCGAGGCAGTTGTAGGATCGAAAGTATGTCTAGAGGGGGGTGATTAGACTACTTGACAATATAAAAATTCTGCCTTTTGACAAAGAACAATTTTTGGCAGATTCACAATTATGATCAAGTCAAGCATCACCCTACACATGCAATTCTAGAGTATAGGCAGCGGAAAGTAAATTGCACATGTAGTAAAGAGAGGTGGAGAAGAGCAAACGCAATTTTGGAGACGCGGTGATTTTTCTCGTGGTTCCGATAGGTGGTGCTATCGTACTTCCACGTTGATGGAGACTTCAACCCACGGAGGGTAACGGCTGCGAGAGTCCACGGAGGCTCCACCCACGAAGGGTCCACGAAGAAGCAACCTTGTCTATTCCATCATGGCCTCGCCCACGGAGGGCTAGCCTTACTCGGGTAGATCTTCACGAAGTGGGCGATCTCCTTGCCCTTACAAACTTCTTGGTTCAACTCCACATCTCGTGGAGGCTCCCAGCGACACCTAACCAATCTAGGAGGCACCACCCTCCAAAAGGTAATAGATGTTGTTGATGATGATGAACTCCTTGCTCTTGTGCTTCAAATGATAATCTCCAACACTCAACTCTCCTCACTGATTTGGCTGTGGTGGAAGAAAGGATTGAGTGGAAAGCAACTTGGGAAGGCTAGAGATCAAGCTTCATATGGTGGGAGTGGAGCAACTTGATCTCAACACAAGGGTAGGTAGTTCTCTTCTCGAAAATGTAAGGTAGGAGTGGTAGTTCTTTCGATGGCTCTCTCCACGAATGAAGAGGGGTGGAGGGTATTTATAGCCTCCACACAAAATCCAACCGTTACACACATTTGACCAATCTCGGTGGGACCGAAGTTGACAACTCGGTGAGACCGATAGTTCAAATAATGTGAGCGTTGGGATTTTCGTGGGACCGAAAATACAATCTCGGTTAGTCCGATTCGTGCAATGACAAGAGCATGCCAATTTCGGTGGGACCGACTTCATCATCTCGGTGACACCGATTTGATGACGAAGGTTCTGAAGCTTGGCAACTCATATTTCGGTGAGACCGAGTTGAATCGGAAAATCCGAGTTTTCTAGGGTTTGGCTTTATGGCTGAGGTGGTTCATCTCGGTGTGGTGAGTTTGGAATATCGGTGGGACCGAGATTACTTATGAGTGTATATGGCGGTGAAAGTTGCTTGATAGTTTAGGAGATGTATCACTAAGCACTTGAGCAACCAGATCATCATCATAACCTCATCCCTTTTAATAGTATTGGCTTTTCCTATGGACTCAATGTGATCTTGGATCACTAAACCAAAAATGGAGTCTTGAGCTTTTGCCAATGCTTGCCTTAGCATTTTGAGGGTCCACTTCTTGATCCTTGCCATACCCATATCACTGAACTCTCTGAAATAATTCTCAAGTAACTATTAGTTCAATGATATATATATGTTGTTATTAATTACCAAAACCACCCGGGGATTAGTTGCACTTTCAGTCTCCCCCTTTTTGGTAATTGATGACAACATATAGATCAAAGCTTCGACAAAGGATATAATCAATGAATAATATCATCGCTTTGAGAAGTATGTGATAAGCAAGAGCTCCCCCTAAATTTGTGCATTATTTAAGATTTGCGTTTGAATGCAAATGCACAATCGATTAGGATCATGGGTCACTCTTCCATGTCACATACATCTTGGTGGAGCGCACAAAATGATAAGAATGAACAGCACGCACCCAATCACCAAGACATGAGTAAATGGTCATACAAAATGGGAATGGCATATGATAAGCATTAAGCACACATTAAAGCATAGTACGACCAAGCACTCATTAAGGTAGAATCAAGCGAAGTATCAAACACACCAATGTCTCGAAAACCAAAAGTATCTCAAAGAAACCGCAAAAGAACGAAAGAGCAAAAGCGACAACAGCTCTCTCTCTCGAAGTCCTATGATCTATACAATTTCTCCCCTTTGGCAACAAGTTACCAAAAGTTCGAAAAAGCATAGAGCTAAGCGTCACCGGGGACTCGGTGGCGGCTCCGTCTGCAGGTTGATGTCGGAGTGGATATGACAACATCGGCGAAGACTTCACCGATGTCTGTCTTTGGAGGAGTGGTCACCGAGCTGGAGCTGGAGTAGGAGTAACTCTTTGGAACTGTGGGAGGTCTTTGAAGCTGTAATCTTGGTGTCGATCCTTTGGAATAGCAGCTGATCGGGGTCCTTTGGGAACCGGAGCAGTCTGTTGATGAGAATCCTGGACTAAGTCATCCTGCATCTCACGCATAAGCTCTTCCTTCTCCCGCTTTGCTTCCTCAATGTCTGCCTCGAGCTTGTTGACAATCACTTGCACTTGATCGACTTCACGTCCGGGCGTGGATCTTGTCCTCAACAATCCTCTCTAAGCTCTCCGAGGCTGTACAATGCTGGCGGCGTTGTTCAATCCTTTGAGTAGCTTCAAGAATCTGCTCTCCGGAACTCTTTGGTTTAGCTGCTGCTGCTGCTGCTTCCTTGTCAGCTTTGGCTTTCTTAGCAGCTTCGATCTTGGCTTGACCTTCAACAAATGTCGGATCCTCCTCATTCATCACAACAACATTGTCTTCATGCTCTGGCTGCAACGGTAAATGTTCTCTATCCAACAAGAATGTGCCCGTGCCAAACTTGGCATTGATAAGCATCTGAATCTGCGGGGCAAATCCACACGACCTTTTCTGGTCAGCTGCAGTCCTCTTAATGGTCTCTACCATCAAGTCCATCACCTTGAAAGGTGCTTTCTCATCAAGTATATGCAGCATGTTGATAGAGTATCCTCTAATCATGCGATGATCTCCAGATTTGGACATCAAGGTATGCCTCAAAATGGTATTAGTGGTAGGTAGGCCTGCCTGGAGATAGTAGACTGAGCCGAGCTTCCAGATTCCCAAATCCTTTGCTGGAACCTCTTTGTACATGTTCTTCATGGATTCATGATTCTTCTTTGGAATCCCATATACATCAATATCATCTTCTCGTTGCACTGGAGCATTCAGAATTTCTTTCCATTCTTCAACAGAAGAAGAAAATCTTTGACCTTCAGTCATCCATACAATCTTTCCATCAGGATAGAAGTGAGCTGTGGCATAGAATTGCATTATCATCTCATCGTTCCAACTGGTCAATTTCTGACCTACAAAGTCTGCAACACCACAAGCAGTGAAACTTTCATGCACATGTGGAAAGAAATCTCTGTGCTCTTCATTGTCAATGTACTTCCAAATAACATATCTTGTGTCTGCGACTATGGGCTTCTTGTCCATCAAGCCGGTCTCATAGAAGTCCTGCTGTTCTCTCGGTGTGAAATCTGGGATCTCAAAGCAGTTCTTCTCCTCACGGCATATGGGTCAGTTTGTCTCCATAGCCTGAGACCTCTATCTTTCCTTGCCTTCATATCCTCAGCTTGAGGATGAGCATCATTATGTAGTGGCAGTTTTTGACGAAGTTTCAGCAAAACTGGTCCTTCATCGTCTGACTCAGCTGGTGGCACATCATCCTTGTTCTTTTCAGATGCTGGAATGTTTCTGACGGTCTTCTTGGGCTTGGCAGCAGGCTTTGCTGGAGCTGCCTTAGCTGGAGCAGATTTCTTGGGCTTTGATGTGGCTCCAGCCTTAATGGCATCACCCATGAGCTTCTGCTTCTGAGGAGTAGGCTGGGGTGCTTCCTCATCCTCATCCTCTACTGCTGCATCATCATGCACTAATCTCTTTCTCTTGGAGGTTTTCTTCACTTTGCTTGCAGCTGCCTCTCCCAAATTCAGCTTCTTAGCAACAGTAGACTGCTTGACTTTGCTGGTGCCTTTCTTAGTTTGTTGACCTTGTTGCTCTTTGGCAACAACCTTCCTCTTAGGCTTTGAGGTCACCTCTTCCTCAACAACAAAATCTGAGTCCTCATCATCTGAGTTCCTCTTCTTTCTAGCTCTGGTGGCTGCAGGAGGCAAGCCACTTGGTGTACTCCTCTCACCATCATCAGATGAGCTGCTAGGATCAGGACTAGTGCCTGCCTCTGGAATATCTGCAATGGGTGTCTCTGACCTGTTCTGACTGTCACTGGCATCTGACATGGCTGACAACCTGTGAATAGATAAGGTGTAGGCAGAGAAGAAGAGTCATCACAAAATGCAGAAGTTTTTGCAAAAAAATGAGTTCAAATTCTAGTATTAGGTTTTCACAGAAGACATTTCGGTCAGACCGAGTTTAAGATTCGGTGAATCCGAAGTGTTTAAACAGGAGCTTTCACACCACTTTCGGTTTGACCGAAGTGGGTTTCGGTCCTGCCGAAAACACTAGGGTTTCACAGAATTTTCATTTCGGTCACACCGATTTGCACAACTCGGTTGGACCGAAGGGTGCAGTGCAATGGCCATAGGCCAAATCGGTCATACCGAAACTATAAAATCGGTCTCACCGAGATGTTTCGGCGAAACCTAACCTAAAACTTTACTCGAATCTAGTTCAAACGAACTAATCTGGTGTACAGGAGGATTTCAATCGTGGCAAGATTCTAGGCAATCCAAACGTGCATTGAATCGGAGATGGGAGCACGAGTGGGATCAAAACTCACCCTAACTTGGTGGAGTTTTTCTACGGCGGCAACGGCGCTGGAGGAGATGTCCGTTGGCGGCGACGGAGACCTCTGGCGAGGGCCTGCGCGGCAACAGCGACGATCCGGAGACCAAGCGGCGGCGGCAAAGAAGGTGTGGGGGCGAAACGTTTGAAGAAGGAATCAGCGCCACGCCCTTGGAGTATATATACCCTTCATTGTCGGTGGGACCGAGTTGTAAAACTTCGGTGGCACCGAGATGGATAACTGCTAGGCGATTATGCACTTGATCACGCCGAAAATCACAACTCGGTTTCACCGAGGTGAAAACCTAGATCAGTCTAAATGCTTTCGGTTCGACCGAGTTTGAGTGAGTTGGTCTGACCGAAATCAATTAGAAGGTTTTGGAAATTAGCCTTTGACGGATCGGTGGCTCCGAGTGCTCCTCACTCGGAGGGTCCGAAAATGACTTGTTCAAAATTTGTGATGTAAGCATGAATAGAATTTGAGACAAGAAAGCATAGATAGCTAGGGGAGGTACTTAGGCATTCTTGTCCATCCATTTGGTCAGAAAAATCAAAACGACCAAAACAACAAATGGATGTCCTTGAATGGATAAAATCATGCATCCAACATGCTCACACAATAAGATAGCAAATGAAATATGTGTCAAACATGCACAGTCAAAACTCTAGCAACTAACACACAATTTGTCGATGACTAGGTCATCTTTATATGAGTATATTGACTTAGGAGCCAAATGAGAACATTTGATCATAGGTCATACTCATCGTTTAAGCACAAGTGGGGTTACCACTTTTACATAAAGCATTGGTGTGTTCACATCATTTGAAGATGCTTTAGCTCAATTTTTTAGAGCAAAGCTCCCCCTAGATGTGAGAACCCCTTTTAAAGGGTCAAACTAACCTTGGGTTGTCGTAGAAGACTTCATGTAGATGTTGAAGATGTGGATGCTCAATGTTGATGGTGTTGGGGAACGTAGTAATTTCAAAAATTTTCCTACGCACACGCAAGATCATGGTGATGTATAGCAACGAGAGGGGAGAGTGTTGTCCACATACCCTTGTAGACCCGAAGCGAAGCGATCTGGCGTAGAGGAAGTAGTCGTCGTTCTCCTCGCGATCCGACCGATCCGGCGCCGTTACTCCGACGCCCCGAGTTCTTGACACACGTACAGCTCGATGGCGTCCCTCGTACTCCGATCCAGCCGAGTGTCGAGGGAGAGTTCCGTCGACCTGACGGCGTGGTGACGATCTTGATGTTTCACGGTAGCGAGGCCGCTTAAGCTTGCGACGGTATAACCGAGGTGGAATATGGTGGAGGGGCACCGCTGCGGCTAAGGCGATCTCACGATCAACTTGTGTGTTCAAGGTGCCCCCTGCCCCGTATATAAAGGAGCCAGGGGAGGGGCGGCGGCCAAGGAGGCGGCTGAGGAGTCCTACTCCCTCCGGGAGTAGGATTCCCCCAATCCTAGTCCAACTAGGATTCCGGAGGGAAAGAGAGAGAGGGGGCGGCCCTTCTCCTAGTCCTAATAGGACTAGGGAAGGGGGGCGCAGCCCTCTTGGGCTGCCCTTCTCCTTTCCACCAAGGCCCATAGTGGCCCATTTACCTCCGGGGGGTTCCGGTAACCTCCGGTACTCGGTAAATTCCGTTTTAGCGGAACCATTCGAACTCCAAACATAGGCTTCCAATATATCAATCTTTATGTCTCGACCATTCGAGACTCCTCGTCATGTCCGTGATCACATCCGGGACTCGAACTCCTTGGTACATCAAAATACATAAACTCATAATAACATCGCCATCGAAACCTTAAGCGTGCGGACCCTACGGTTCGAGAACAATGTAGACATGACCTAGAACCATTCACGGTCAATAACCAACAGCGGGACCTGGATGCCCATATTGGTTCCTACATATTCTCGAAGATCTTTGTCGGTCGGACCGCATAACAACATCGTTGTTCCTTTGTCATCGGTATGTTACTTGCCCGAGATTCGATCGTCGGTATCAATACCTAGTTCAATCTCGTTACCGCAAGTCTCTTTACTCGTTCCGTAATACATCATCTCACAACTAACTCATTAGTTGTAGTGCTTGCAAGGCTTCATGATGTGCATTACCGAGAGGGCCCAGAGATACCTCTCCGACAATCGGAGTGACAAAACCTAATCTCGAAATCGCCAACCCAACATCTGCCTTTGGAGACACTGTAGTACTCCTTTATAATCACCCGATTCGTTGTGACGTTTGGTAGCACCAAAGTGTTCCTCCGTAAACGGAGTTGCATAATCTCATAGTTACGAGGAACATGTATAAGTCATGGATAAAAGCGGTAGCAACATACTAAGCGATCGTGTGCTAAGCTAAGGAATGGGTCATGTCAATCAGATCATTCTACTAATGATGTGACCTTGTTAATCAAATAACAACTCCTTGTTCATGGTTAGGAAACATAACCATCTTTGATTAACAAGCTAGTCTAGTAGAGGCATACTAGTGACATGTTGTTTGTCTATGCATTCACACATGTATCATGTTTCCGGTTAATACAATTCTAGCATGAATGATAAACATTTATCATGAAATAAGGAAATAAATAATAACTTTATTATTGCCTCTAGGGCATATTTCCTTGAGTCTCCCACTTGCACTAGAGTCAATAATCTAGATTACATAGTAATGATTCTAACACCCATGGAGTCTTGGTGCTGATCATGTTTTGCTCGTGGAAGAGGCTTAGTCAACGGTGCGCAACATTCAGATCCGTATGTATCTTGCAAATCTCTATGTCTCCGGTCTGGACTAAGTCCGGATGGAATTGAAGCGTCTCTTGATGTGCTTGGTCCTCTTGTGAAATCTGGATTCCTTCGCTAAGGCAATAGCTCGATATTGTCACGAAAGATTTTCATTGGACCCGATGCACTAGGTATGACACCTAGATGGGATATGAACTCCTTCATCCGACTCCTTCATTAGCTGCTTCGAAGCTGCTATGTATTCCGCTTCACATGTAGATCCCGCTTCTGACGCTTTGTTTAGAACTGCACCAACCGACAGCTCCTCCGTTTAGTGTAAATCGTATCCGGTCTGCGATTTAGAATCGTCGGGATCGGTGTCAAAACTTGCATCAACGTAACCGTTTACGATGAGCTCTTTGTCACCTCCATATCTGAGAAACATATCCTTAGTCCTTTTCGGGTATTTCAGGATGTTCTTGACCGCTGTCGATGATCCACTCTGGATTACTTTGGTACCTCCTGCTAGGCTTATAGCAAGGCACACATCAGTCCGGTACACAGCATTGCATACATGATAGAGCCTATGGCTGAAGCATAGGAACATCTTTCATTTTCTCTCTATCTTCTGCGGTGGTGGGGCATTGAGTCGACTCAACTTCACACCTTGTAACACGGCAAGAACCCTTTCTTTGCTTGATCCATTTTGAACTTCTTCAAAACTTTGTCAAGGTATGTGCTTTGTGAAAGTCAATTAAGCGTCTTGATCTATCTCTATAGATCTTAATGCCCAATATGTAAGCAGCTTCACCGAGGTCTTTCATTGAAAAACTCTTATTCAAGTATCCCTTTATGCTATCCAGAAATTCTATATCATTTCCGATCAGCAATATGTCATCCACATATAATATCGTAAATGCTCTGAGCTCCCACTCACTTTCTTGTAAATCTGAGCTTCTCCAAAAGTCTCATACAAACCCAAATGCTTTGATCACACTATCAAAGCGTTTATTCCAACTCGAGATGCTTGCACCAGTCCATATATGGATCATTGGAGCTTGCATACTTTGTTAGCTCCTTTGGATCGATAAAACCTTCTGGTTGCATCATATACAACTCTTCTTCCGTAAATCCATTCAGAATGCAGTCTTTACATCCATTTGCCAAATTTCATAATCATAAAATGCGGCAATTGCTAACATGATTCGGACGGACTTAAGCATCGCTACGGGTGAGAAAGTCTCATCGTAGTCAATCCCTTGAACTTGTCGAAAACCTTTTGCGACAAGTCGAGCTTTATAAACGATAACATTACCGTCGTCGTCGGTCTTCTTCTTGAAGATCCACTTGTTTTCTATTGCTTGCCTATCCTCGGGCAAGTCAACCAAAATCCACACTTTGTTTTCATACATGGATCCCATCTCGATTTCATGGCCTCAAGCCATTTTGCGAATCTGGGCTCACCATCGCTTCTTCATAGTTCGTAGGTTCATCATGATCTAGTAGCATGATTTCCGAACAGGATTACCGTACCACTCACAGTGCGGATCTTACTCTGGTTGATCTACGAGGTTACTGTAGTAACTTGATCGAAGTTTCATGATCAACATCATCAACTTCCTCACTACTTGGTGTAGGTGTCTCGAAAACTGGTTTCTGCGACGAACTACTTTCAAGTAAGGGAGAAGGTACTATTACCTCATCAAGTTCCACTTTCCTCCCACTCACTTCTTTCGAGAGAAACTCCTTCTCTAGAAAGGATCCATTCTTAGCAACAAATGTCTTGCCTTCGGATCTGTGATAGAAGGTGTACCCAACTGTCTCCTTTGGGTATCCTATGAAGACACATTTCTCGATTTGGGTTCGAGCTTATCGGGTTGAAGCTTTTTCACATAAGCATCGCATCCCCAAACTTTAAGAAACGACAACTTTGGTTTCTTGCTAAACCACAGTTCATAAGGTGTCGTCTCAGCGGATTTCGACGGTGTTCTATTCAGTGTGAATGCGGCCGTCTCTAGAGCATAACCCCAAAGCGATAGCGGTAAATCTGTAAGAGACATCATAGATCGCACCATATCTAGTAAAGTACGATTCGACGTTCGGACACACCATTACGCTGTGGTGTTCGGGTGGCGTGAGTTGCTGAAACTATTCGCATTGTTTCAAATGTAGACCAAACTCGTAACTCAAATATTCACCTCCACGATCGGATCGTAGAAACTTAATTTTCTTGTTACGATGATTTTCAACTTCACTCTGAAATTCTTTGAACTTTTCAAATGTTTCAGACTTATGTTTCATTAAGTAGATATACCCATATCTGCTTAAGTCATCTGTGAAGGTGAGAAAATAACGATATCCGCCACGAGCCTCAACATTCATCGGACCACATACATCAGTATGTATGATTTCCAACAAATCTGTTGCTCTCTCCATAGTACCGGAGAACGGTGTTCTAGTCATCTTGCCCATGAGGCACGGTTCGCAAGTGCCAAGTGATTCATAATCAAGTGACTCCAAAAGTCCATCAGCATGGAGTTTCTTCATGCGCTTTACACGATATGACCTAAGCGGCGAGTGCCACAAATAAGTTGCACTTTCATTATCAACTCTGCATCTTTTGGTTTCAACATTATGAATATGTGTATCACTACTATCGAGATTCATCAAAAATAGACCACTCCTCAAGGGTGCATGACCATAAAAGATATTACTCATATAAATAGAACAACCATTATTCTCTGATTTAAATGAATAACCGTCTCGCATCAAACAAGATCCAGATATAATGTTCATGCTCAACGCAGCACCAAATAACAATTATTTAGGTCTAAAACTAATTCCGAAGGTAGATGTAGAGGTAGCGTGCCGACCGCGATCACATCGACTTTGGAACCATTTCCCACGCGCATCGTCACCTCGTCCTTTGCGAGTTAAGCAATCAGTAGTCCTGTTTGAGTTGCAAATATTAGCAATGAACCAGTATCAAATACCAGTGCTACTACGAGCTCTAGTAAGGTACACATCAATAACATGTATATCACATATACCTTTGTTCACCTTGCCATCCTTCTTATCCGCCAAATACTTGGGGCAGTTCCGCTTCCAAAGACCAGTTTGCTTGCAGAGAAGCACTCAGTTTCAGGTTTAGGGCCAGACTTGGGTTTCTTCTCTGAGCAGACAACTTGCTTGCTGTTCTTCTTGAGATTCCTTCTTTTCCCTTTGCCTTTCTTCTTGAAACTAGTGGTCTTATTGACCATCAACACTTGATGCTCCTTCTTGATTTCTACCTCCGCAGCCTTTAGCATTGCGAAGAGCTCGGTATAGTTTTCTCTAACCCTTGCATATTATAGTTCATCACGAAGCCTTTGTAGCTTGGTGGCGGTGATTGAGAATTCATCAATGACACAATCATCCGGAAGATTAACTCCCAATTGTGTCAAGTGATTGTAGTACCCGGACATTACGAGTATATGCTCACTAACGAACTATTCTCCTCCATCTTGCAGCTATAGAACTTATTGGAGACTTCATATCTCTCAATCCGGGCATTACTTTGGAATATTAACTTCAACTCTGGAACATCTCATATGCTCCATGACGTTCAAAACGTCGTTGAAGTCCCGTTCTAAGCCGTAAAGCATGGCACATCGAACTATAGAGTAGTCATCAGCTTTGCTCGCGAGACGTTCACAACATCTGGCGTTGCTCAAAGAAGCGAGTTCTGTCACCTAGCGGTGCATCCAGGGCGTAGCTCTTACGTGCAGCAATGAGGATAATCCTCAAATTCGGACCCGATCCGTGTAATTGCTACCATCATCTTTCAACTTTGCTTTCTCAAGGAACGCATTAAAATTCAACGGAACAACAAAGACGAGCCATCTATCTACAATCAAACATAGACAAGCAAGATACTATCAGGTACTAAGTTCATGATAAATTTAAGTTCAGTTAATCATATTACTAAAGAACTCCCACTTAGAAAAGACATCCCTCTAGTCATCTAAGTGATCACGTGATCCAAATCAACTAAACCATAACCGATCATCACGTGAAATGGAATAGTTTTCAATGGTGAACATCTTATGTTGATCATATCTACTATATGATTCACGCTCGACCTTTCGGTCTCCGTGTTCCGAGGCCATATCTGCATATGCTAGGCTCGTCAAGTATAACCCGAGTATTCTGCGTGTGCAAAACTGGCTTGCACCCGTTGTAGATGGACGTGAGCTTATCACACCCGATCATCACGTGGTGTCTGGGCACGACGAACTTTGGCAGCGGTGCATACTCGGGGAGAACACTTCTTGATAATTTAGTGAGAGATCATCTTATAATGCTACCGTCAATCAAAGCAAGATAAGATGCATAAAAGGATAAACATCACATGCAAATCAATATAAGTGATATGATATGGTCATCATCATCTTGTGCTTCATGATCTCCATCTTGCAGCACCACCATGATCACCATCGTCACCGGCGCGACACCTTGATCTCCATCGTAGCATCGTTGTCGTCTCGCCAAACTTATGCTTCTCGACTATCGCTACCGCTTAGTGATAAAGTAAAGCATTACGAAGCGATTGCATTGCATACAATAAGCGACAACCATATGGCTCCTGCCGATTGCCGATAACCGGTTACAAAACATGATCATCTCATACAATAAAATATAGCATCACGTCTTGACCATATCACATCACAACATGCCCTGCAAAAACAAGTTAGGCGTCCTCTACTTTGTTGTTGCAAATTTTACGTGGCTGCTACGGGCTTAAGCAAGAACCAGTCTCACCTCGCATCAAAACCACAGCGATACTTCGTCAAATAGACTCCGTTTAACCTTCTCAAGGACGGGCGTAGCCACACTCGGTTCAACTAAAGTGAGAGAGACAGCACCCACCAGTCACCTTTAAGCAACGAGTGCTCGTGGCGGTGAAACCAGTCTCGCGTAAGCGTCTGGCGTAATGTCGGTGCAGGCGCTTCATCTCACAATACCGCTGAACCAAAGTATGACATGCTGGTAGGTAGTATGACTTGTATCGCCCACAACTCACTTGTGTTCTACTCGTGCAAAACATCAAACCATAGAAAAACCTAGGCTCGGATGCCACTGTTGGGGAACGTAGTAATTTCAAAAATTTTCCTCGCACACGCAAGATCATGGTGATGTATAGCAACGAGAGGGGAGAGTGTTGTCCACATACCCTTGTAGACCCGGCGAAGCGATCTGGCGTAGAGGAAGTAGTCGTCGTTCTCCTCGCGATCCGACCGATCCGGCGCCGTTACTCCGGCGCCCCGAGTTCTTGACACACGTACAGCTCGATGGCGTCCCTCGTACTCGATCCAGCCGAGTGTCGAGGAGAGTTCCGTCGGCCGACGGCGTGGTGGCGATCTTGATGTTTCACCGGCGCGAGGGCCGCCTAAGCTTGCGACAGTATAACCGAGGTGGAATATGGTGGAGGGGCACCGCTGCGGCTAAGGAACGATCTCACGATCAACTTGTGTGTTCCAAGGTGCCCCCCTGCCCCCGTATATAAAGGAGCCAGGGGGGGGGGGGCCGGCGGCCAAAGGAGGGCGCGCCAGGGAGTCCTACTCCCTCTGGGAGTAGGATTCCCCCAATCCTAGTCCAACTAGGATTCCCGGAGGGGGGGAAAGAGAGAGAGGGGGCGGCCCCTTCTCCTAGTCCTAATAGGACTAGGGAAGGGGGGGGAGGCGCGCAGCCCTCTTGGGCTGCCCCTTCTCCTTTCCACCAAGGCCCATAGTGGCCCATTTACCTCCCGGGGGGTTCCGGTAACCTCCCGGTACTCCGGTAAATTCCGTTTTAGCCCGGAACCATTCCGAACTCCAAACATAGGCTTCCAATATATCAATCTTTATGTCTCGACCATTCCGAGACTCCTCGTCATGTCCGTGATCACATCCGGGACTCGAACTCCTTGGTACATCAAAATACATAAACTCATAATAAGCATCCATCGAAACCTTAAGCGTGCGGACCCTACGGTTCGAGAACAATGTAGACATGACCTAGAACCATTCACGGTCAATAACCAACAGCGGGACCTGGATGCCCATATTGGTTCCTACATATTCTACGAAGATCTTTGTCGGTCAGACCGCATAACAACATCGTTGTTCCTTTGTCATCGGTATGTTACTTGCCCGAGATTCGATCGTCGGTATCAATACCTAGTTCAATCTCGTTACGCAAGTCTCTTTACTCGTTCCGTAATACATCATCTCACAACTAACTCATTAGTTGTAGTGCTTGCAAGGCTTGATGATGTGCATTACCGAGAGGGCCCAGAGATACCTCTCCGACAATCGGAGTGACAAAACCTAATCTCAAAATCGCCAACCCAACATCGCCTTTGGAGACACTGTAGTACTCCTTTATAATCACCCGATTCGTTGTGACGTTTGGTAGCACCAAAGTGTTCCTCCGTAAACGGAGTTGCATAATCTCATAGTTACGGGAACATGTATAAGTCATGGATAAAAGCGGTAGCAACATACTAAGCGATCGTGTGCTAAGCTAAGGGAATGGGTCATGTCAATCAGATCATTCTACTAATGATGTGACCTTGTTAATCAAATAACAACTCCTTGTTCATGGTTAGGAAACATAACCATCTTTGATTAACAAGCTAGTCTAGTAGAGGCATACTAGTGACATGTTGTTTGTCTATGCATTCACACATGTATCATGTTTCCGGTTAATACAATTCTAGCATGAATGATAAACATTTATCATGAAATAAGGAAATAAATAATAACTTTATTATTGCCTCTAGGGCATATTTCCTTCAGATGGAGATCATCAAGAGTTGGGAGCAATCCTTTGGATTCGGGCACTTTCAATACCTACATGGGTTAGTCCCACAAGGAACAAACAAGGATATCCATGGACATAGATTGAAGTTCACAATAGATGATGTCCATGAAAGCAATGATTACCTTGTCCCTTGACTTACCAACAAGAGGGTTTGTGACTCCATGAACTAGTGCACAATGTGGAAGTTGATTGCACAAGTGTTTGCCAAAATGAATGTGAGTGAAGTATGTTGGCGGAGTCACCCTCAAGAACTTTCTAGTTCTTCTTCTTCGGGATCCACATCATCTTGATGGGAATCCTTGGGGTTGTAGTTGAGCTTGACAAAGTAGAACTTGACGTTTCCTTGGGAACCCACTTGACCATGGCTTGAGGTGCTTCAACAAATGCATCAATCTCCTCTTGAAGCTTGTCCTTGCCTTTTAGCTTGTGGTCTTGTGGTGGAAGGTCATCTTGAGCTTGTTCCACATTGGAAGAAGTAGGATCATACTTCTCCTTTTGAGGAACAAACTGTGGAGTAGGATATTGACCTTCTTCCCATTCAACACCTTCGGCGTTGAACTTTCGCTCAAAACCAATTCCTTGATTCTTCCGGTGCCTTCCTTGCTTGCGAACAATTTCCTCAAAGTTCTTGCTTCCGGCAAGACTCTTGTAGACACCTTTCTCTATGATACCTTTCAATAAACTATTTTCTTGCTCAAGTGTAACTTGGCTTGAAACATTGTTAGTGGAATCAAGAGAACTACTAGAAGCAACAACATTGGATTTAGCATGGTTATTGTTACTACTAGAGGAAGAATTTTTCTTATGCTTGTCATGCTTAGACTTAATGGGTGGCAAGAAATTAGACAAGAGAAGTCGTTTGGCAAGATATGAAGAACTCTTCTTTCGAAGATCGTCATTGATTGCTTTTAGAAACTCATGTTCTTGCTCTAGAGTGAGCTTCTCGAAGCGTAGCTTCTCATGAGATCTTAGGAGCTCTCTATGATCTTCTTGAGTTGTTTCATGAGCTAACTTAAGAGTGTTTAGTTCTTTAGTTAGGCGCTCAATCTCCTTCATAGCATTGTCATTCGACTCTTCTCGACTATAAAGACTACTAGCATGTTCATCGTTACTAGGTTCATTGGATTTATCATGTAAGAGCTCATCTTCACCAAGCAAGTCATCCTCATCACTATTGAAGTCAATGAATTCAGGGTGTGATACCTTGGGGCCTTTAGCCATGAAGCATCTTCCAATTCCCTCATTTGGTGAATCAAATAAGTCGTAGGAGTTGGAGTTGGAGGATCGAGAGCAAGACCGCAACACCTTCATCTTGGTTGTAGTCGGAGTTGGAGTGATAGCTTCCTTCGGATTGATTGTCGGAGTCGGGCCGGAGACCCATTCACCTACATGAGCTTGATGTTTTCTTCTTGTGTAGCTCCTTGATGACTTGTCTTTCCTCTCCGAATCCTTGCTTCTCCAAGAGGGTCTTCGTTCATAACGATCATCTCTACTCCTTCTCTCTTTCCGAGGTGACTCATCTCTTGAGCTTCTTCTTCTTGGAGATTCTTCTCTTCTCTTGTGGGGAGCCGTACACTCATTTGAGTAGTGTCCGGGTCTTCCACAATTGTAGTAGTTTCGATCACGACTAGAAGATCTCTTTTCATCATATGATCTAGACTTTGAGCTTCTCTCTTTGCCTCTATTCTTGTAGAATTTGTTGAAGTTCTTGACCATTAGGCTTGTCTCTTCATTGGAAACTAACTTGTCACTTGAGGTTGTGGGAGCATCACTTGTAGCTTTGTAAGCACCACTTGACTTGTTGTGAAGCTCTTCCTTATCCTTAAGTGTCATCTCATGAGTAACAATTCTTCCAATGACTTCGGTTGGCTTGAGATTCTTGTAGTTTGGCATCATTTGGATCAAAGTGCACACGGTGTCATACTTTCCATCCAAAGCTCGAGAATCTTCTTGATGATGAATCGATCGGTCATTTCTTCGCTTCCTAAGCGGCAATCTCATTTGTGATGAGAGCAAGCCTAGAGTACATTTCAGCGACTCCTTCACCATCCTTCATCTTGAACTTGTCAAGTTGACCTTGAAGAACATCTAGCTTTGATTCCTTCACGGACTCGGTACCTTCGTGCATTTCAACCAAAGTATCCCAAATCTCTTTTGCATTCTCAAGGCGGCTGATTTTGTTGAACTTCTCGGGACACAAGGCATTGAAGAGAATGTCACAAGCTTGAGCATTGTTTTGCAACATCCGCAATTCTTCCGTTGTAGCCGCGATCCGAACTCTTCCTTCCTCGAAGAATTCACCTTGCATACCAACACAAATAATGCCCCATGCGGCTGGGTTATGGCCAAGAATATGCATTTTCATTTTATGCTTCCAACTAGCAAAATTTGTACCATCAAAGTAAGGACCTCTCGAAAATTACCCTCACTAGGCGCCATACTCTCCTAGGTTGTGAAACCAAGCTTATGGAGTCAATGCAATGGAAACCAATACAATGGAGATCAAAGCTCGATACCACTTGTAGGATCGAAAGTATGTCTAGAGGGGGTGATTAGACTACTTGACAATATAAAAATTCTGCCTTTTGACAAAGAACAGTTTTGGCAGATTCACAATTATGATCAAGTCAAGCATCACCCTACACATGCAATTCTAGAGTATAGGCAGCGGAAAGTAAATTGCACATGTAGTAAAGAGAGGTGGAGAAGAGCAAACGCAATTTTGGAGACGCGGTGATTTTTCTCGTGGTTCCGATAGGTGGTGCTATCGTACTTTCACGTTGATGGAGACTTCAACCCACGGAGGGTAACGGCTGCGAGAGTCCACGGAGGGCTCCACCCACGAAGGGTCCACGAAGAAGCAACCTTGTCTATTCCATCATGGCTCTCGCCCACGGAGGGCTAGCCTTACTCGGGGTAGATCTTCACAGTAGGCGATCTCCTTGCCCTTACAAACTTCTTGGTTCAACTCCACATCTCGACGGAGGCTCCCAAGCGACACCTAACCAATCTAGGAGGCACCACCCTCCAAAAGGTAATAGATGTTGTTGATGATGATGAACTCCTTGCTCTTGTGCTTCAAATGATAATCTCCCAACACTCAACTCTCCTCACTGATTTGGCTGTGGTGGAAGAAAGGATTGAGTGGAAAGCAACTTGGAAGGCTAGAGATCAAGCTTCATATGGTGGGAGTGGAGCAACTTGATCTCAACACAAGGGTAGGTAGTTCTCTTCTCGAAATGTAAGGTAGGAGTGGTAGTTCTTTCGATGGCTCTCTCCACGAATGAAGAGGGGGTGGAGGGTATTTATAGCCTCCACACAAAATCCAACCGTTACACACATTTGACCAATCTCGGTGGGACCGAAGTTGACAACTCGGTGAGACCGATAGTTCAAATAATGTGAGCGTTGGGATTTTCGGTGGGACCGAAATACAATCTCGGTTAGTCCGATTAGTGCAATGACAAGAGCATGCCAATTTCGTGGGACCGACTTCATCATCTCGGTGACACCAATTTGATGACGAAGGTTCTGAAGCTTGGCAACTCATATTTCGGTGAGACCGAGTTGAGAATCGGAAAATCCGAGTTTTCTAGGGTTTGGCTTTATGGCTGAGGTGGTTCATCTCGGTGTGGTGAGTTTGGAATATCGGTGGGACCGAGATTACTTATGAGTGTATATGGCGGTGAAAGTTGCTTGATAGTTTAGGAGATGTATCACTAAGCACTTGAGCAACCAGATCATCATCATAACCTCATCCCTTTTAATAGTATTGGCTTTTCCTATGGACTCAATGTGATCTTGGATCACTAAACCAAAAATGGAGTCTTGAGCTTTTGCCAATGCTTGCCTTAGCATTTTGAGGGGTCCACTTCTTCAGTCCTTGCCATACCCATATCACTGAACTCTCTGAAATAATTCTCAAGTAACTATTAGTTCAATGATATATATGTTGTTATTAATTACCAAAACCACCCGGGGATTAGTTGCACTTTCAGCAGTGTGTAACCACCCGTCCTCGATCTGCACAGCCAGCTCCGAATTGAGGGTCGGAGCGGGCTCATGTGCGGCCTCCAGGGCACTGTCCGGCAGCAGAGCTAAATCATGCCCATCGTGACAGTGCGGCGCGCTCGGCTGTGGCTCGAATCCATCGAAGATCAAGTCTCCGCGAATGTCAGCCGTGAAGTTCAGACTTCCAAATATAACCTGACGGCCAGGGGCGTGGCTTTGGATCTGCTCCAAATGGCCAAGCGAATTGGCCCGCAGTGCAAAGCCGCCGAATACGATGATTTGTCCGGGGAGAAAAGTCTCACCCTGGACCGCGTCGTTGTTGATGATCGAAGGAGCCATCGAGCCTATCGGTGACGACACAGAGGAACTCTCAATGAAAGCACCAATGTCGGTGTCAAAACCGGCGCATCTTGGGTAGGGGGTTGTCGGTGTCAAAACCGGTGGATCTCGGGTAGGGGGTCCCGAACTATGTGTCTAGGCGGATGGTAACAGGAGACAAGGGACACGATGTTTTACCTGGTTGGGCCCTCTCGATGGAGGTAAAACCCTACTCTGCTTGATTGATATTGATGATATGGGTAGTACAAGAGTGGATCTACCATGAGATCAAGGAGGCTAAACCCTAGAAGCTAGCCTATGGTATGATTGTTGTAATGGTTGTGTGCCCTACGGACTAAAGCCCTCCGGTTTATATAGACACCGGAGAGGGCTAGGGTTATACAGAGTCGGTTACAATGGTAGGAGATCTACATATTCATATCGCCAAGCTTGCCTTCTACGCCAAGGAAAGTCCCATCCGGACACGGGACGGAGTCTTCAATCTTGTATCTTCGTAGTCTTGGAGTCCGGCTGACGATGATAGTCCGGCTGTCCGGACACCCCCTAGTCCAGGACTCCCTCAGTAGCCCCTGAACCAGGCTTCAATGACGATGAGTCCGGCACGCATATTGTTCGGCATTGCAAGGCGCATTCCTCCTCCGAATAATCCATAGAAGATTGTGAACACCAGGATAGTGTCCGGCTCTGCAAAATAATTTCCACATTCCACCGTAGAGAGAATATTATGTACACAAGTTCAATCTGCTGATGTATCTTGTAGCATGACGTCACGCCACTACCAAGCCTTTACTTGAATCGTTTTTTATTATACCACCTCAGCGCGTTTAGCGAAGCGGTTTCCTTTGCATGTCTTGTCGAAGCAGAGATCGTGTTCCCCTTATTCCAGGATTCTCATCAATACGGACGTGGGTAACCCAACCGCGCCCATCGCCATGCCCCTTCTATCGAAGGCGAGTCCCGAACGGTCATGGAGACGGCTCTTGGTATTCTCCCTCCTTATAATAGGACCAAGGCTCGTTTCTTTTCTTCAATCCTCCATCGAATCCTCTTCTTGCTCCAAGTTCCAACACCCAGAGCCCTAGATTCGAGCACTTAGGACCTTCAACAATGTCCGGTTCCGGCCTTCAGGGCCGGTGGATGCCCTCCTCTGTCACGGAGGAAGACATGCTAAAGCTGCAGGAGGCCAGGTACCTGTCCTACGAGATTTCGCACATGCTGCCCGCCGAAGGGCAGGCCATCCCCACCCCCGAGCCCGGCGAGTATGTCGTCTTTCTATCCCACCTCCGTCGGGGTTTAGGCTTCCCGATGGATCCTTTTGTGAGAGGGCTCATGTTCTACTATGGGTTGGAATTCCATGACCTGGCTCCGGAGTCTATCCTCCATATTTCCGCGTTTATTGTTGTCTACGAAGCCTTCCTCCGCGTCACCCCCCACTTCGGCCTGTGGCTGAAGACCTTCAATGTGGAGCCGAAGATGATCAGGGGGATCAAGTAGAGTGCGGCGGGGCGGCCGTAAGCAGGAGGGCCGATGCCCCGTGGCCCGAGGGCTCCTTCCAAGAGGAGCTCGGCTTGTGGCAGCAGGAGTGGTTCTATATCACCGCTCTGAAGGGTAGCAGGCAGAAGCCGCCGCCCGTATTCCGCTCGGGACCTCCTCGACGGTTGATGTCGTGGGTCAACCAAGGGCTCAACTGGGGCCGTCAAAAGACGTGCCGCTATTGCAGCGGATTCGAGACCTCCAGGCGAGGGAGATCGATCTGGTCGTGGTGATGCAGGTTATGCTGATTAGGCGTCTCCTGCCCTGCAAACGCCGTCCTCTCCGACTATGGGAGTTCAATCCGGAGGGACCACGGATTCTCCAACACTTTATGGGTACGACACCCGTGGAGATGTACGAGTTGTTCTTCGGATCACGGGCGGTGTGTCCGAAATTGACAGAGGACGCTGGCCTAAGCTGCAATTGCCCGGATACTCAAGTAAGTAGCTCAGTGTTCGGACATACCGTCTGTTTGCCTTTCTACAATTCGCCCTTTAACCCGTTAAGCAAAGCTGATACGGTGTCCGGCCCCCCTCCCAGAGACCGCGCAGGATCCCGTGCTGGTCCAGATGCTGGAAGTTGCGCCTTTAGAAGAAGGCGGAGGGGAAAATAAGGGAGCTACCGCCTCGACCAAGGAGGCTCTTGAAAAGGGGGATCGAGAATCCCTCCCTCCAAGGGGAGAAGAGGACCGCCTCTGGAGACCCGGAGGCCAAAGCCCCTAAGCGGGGGAAGAAGTCTTCACCGGAGGTCCTGCGTCCGGGAGGCCCGGCCGCACATTCTCCCCAAAGCATCAGCCCTCCAAATGAGCCGTAAGTAGAAAAAGAGAGCTCGGTAATAAGAGACATCCCTATTTGTGCTTCGAGGATAACGAATTTTTACCTTGTAGTTCGGATCTCCGACCTTCTCGAATGAGCTCATCTTGAGGATCTTCGTCCGGAGATGGTGGAGAGCGAGACGCCTCCGTCCGCTGCGCCGTCGGATAGGGCGGACGAGCCTGAAGTGTCATCACGGAGGGTATCCCCGAGCCCGGCGGAGCCGAAGAGTTCGGCGCTGACTAGTGTTCGGCCGGGGGAGCTGAAGGATCTGCTTGAGAGGGCGTCCATCTCAGAAGATCACCGTGCATTGATGAGTACGGTGATTGGAAGAATTTCGTCAAGCGGATTGCATAATGTCGTAAGGAGTTTGCTGGCGGGGTTTGAGGTATGTAAAAATGACACCCCTTTTTGACAGTTTTGCACATAAAGTGCGCCCTTTATAGATAGTAGCCCCTGAGACTCGGTAGGTTGTCGAAAGCGACAGCGTGCCGAGGATCAAAATTGCAGGTGTTGAGTGTCGCCTTTCCTATGCAGGTGGCGGATAGTCCGGGGGCTAGCCGGACTGAAGGAGTTGCTGAATGAAAGCGGCAACTCGATGTTGCGGATGCGGACATCGCGCTAATCAACAAGCGACTTGACAAGTCGCAAGGTAAGTTGTTTCTCCGCAGTCATCTATTAAGGGAGCAAAAGCCCACCTCTTACAATATTTGTGCCTGACGCAGATGGTGCTGCTGCTGTGGAGAGCCTTTGGGCAGAACTTGCTCAAGTCAAGGAGCAAGCCAGAAGGAGTGATGCGGCTGCCTCGAGGGCGGCCAAGGAGTTAGAAGCCGAAAGGGCTGCACACTGCCAAACCAGGGAAGAGATGGCTGAAATGGCCGTTAAGTTCAAGGATGCTACCGACCATAATGAGGCTCTTGAAAAGGAGCGCCTATCGGAGCGAGAAGACCTGGGGAAGGCCACCGCCGAAGCCAAGGATGCCCGTTCTACAATGCGGGCTATAAAGGAGGAGCTGCGCCAGGCCGGGGACATTGTGGCTGGCAAGCCTTTTCTGCTGCGCCGCAGATTTACGGATCCAAAGTATGCTCAGCTTGGCCAGCTGTGGGGTCCGGAGGATCCTTATATGGACTTAGCGGCGAGTGCGGCGGATGCCGTTGTGCACTTCCGAAGTCAGAAGGATCACAAGACGGAAGAGCTGTTTTGGTCTCAATTCCATAGTCCGGATCGTTCACTTCCGCTGACTGATCGATTGGCCGAATGGGCTGAGCTGAATAGGTTGTCCGGACTTGCCATGACGGATATCGTGACTCATGTCTGGCCGGATAGGCTAAGCCAAGAACTATTTTGGCTTATTGCAGCAGTTTCTTGGGGTGGTGCCGCATATCAAGGCGATGAAGCGGTCGGCCTGCATAGAGGGTTCGCGGATGGCCCTCGCCCGTGTGAAGACACATTGGACAGAGATGGATGCCATCGCTGCTGCAACCCAGGGTTCGGAGGAAAGCCGGTTACCCGCCGAGAACTTTTTTGGGGAAGTTCGGCGTGGTGCTCGTGTAATAGAGTCGCGGTGCTCAAAAAATGTCACATTCAAATGAACGTTTAATTTTGTAAAACAATGTTTATGATGTAAGCGCTTTTTATACTTGTGCGTTCAAGTATTGAAATATCTCCTATCTGACCGTTTATGTATCGTGTGTATAACCGAAAGATGGCAGTCTTGACTTGCCCCCACGCACAAGGTGCGGGGTGTTCGCAAAATAGCGCATTTTCACACTTAATCCGGCGTCTCGGTCCTGTTAAGGAGGTGGTAGCATAACAAACGAGGCAACCGGACTATGATGCTTTATCACTTTCACTTAGCCATTGGAGTTCGAGGTGGGACTACGATATAGCCCACAGGGGCACCGCGCTCTCGAATTGAGGCGTGTGTGCTGACCAGAAACCGTCCTTCGTCAAAGCGGAGAATTCTAAACATTCGGTGGTCGATCGAGTGGTTGACCGGTCTCTCATTGTATCATGACGATCGGTTTTAAACTTTCTCTCTTGAGGTGCTCGCCCAGCCGAACTGGGCACAATCGCGATAGTTCTCCGGTGCCGCATTAGCCGATGATCACGGAATGTAAGGCAGCAAAACACGAGAGTCGGGCAAACCCAACATTTGACCAAAGACATGATTCGGGCTGATGCATATAAGGCCTAACTTCGAGGCGCGAACACTCCCTAAGGTGTTGGTCTTTATAATAATGGGCGAACAATGCCCTAAGCCCCTAGTGTCCAGTGCAGGCGAGGTCCTCAGCGCCCCGATGCCAAAACGTCGATCTCCACTCTGGTTATAATGAGAAACCAAGGGATTATAGCAACAAGAGACAGTAAAAAAAGGTTTACGCAGGGTCTTAATCTGAAAAGAATCCTTGCGACGGGTCCCTACTGCACGTCTGCGCCTGTGTCTCCGTTGTGCCGTTATCCTGGACGGGTATCCACCATATATACATCATGGGTTGGAGTGGCCTTCTAGTGCTCTGTGAGCGCTGGTTCTTGATCGTCTCCGGCATCGTCGTCCATACCGTCGATGTCTTCGGAGTCGTAGTCTAGCATGTCGGTTAAATCGTCGACAATGGCTACAAAGTGGGTGGTGGGTGGGCTTTGAATTTCTTCGTCGTCCACGTCCCAACCATCCTGGCCGTAGTCCGGCCAGGGCTCTCCGGATAGCGAGAGATGCTTTAGCGATTTTAAGATGTCGCCAAAGGGTGAGTGCTGAAAGATGTCCGCAGCGGTGAACTCCATGATCGGCGCCCAATCGATTCGATTGGCGGGGCGCGAGAGGTTGAGTCCAGCGAGTCCGGCACCTCGAGTCACGAGCTTTATAAGGGGCGGGTCGATGTTCGGCTCCATCGCCGTGGAAGTTGCAGCTCGGCGGTGTCCAGCCACCGCCCTCGACTGCGCGATCGGCTCCGGACTATGGGTCGGGCGGGTTCGTGTCTTGACCTCCGAGGTCTTGTCCGCGACGAGTTAGATCATGCCCATCATGATAGTGCGGCACGCTCGGCTGCGGATCGGATCCATCGAAGATCAAGTCTCCGTGGATATCCGCCGTGAAGTTTAGGCTTTCAAACCTGACCTGACAGCCAGGGGTGTAGCTTTCGATCTGCTCCAGATGGCCAAGTGAATCAGCTCAGCGATGCGAAGCCGCCCGAATCTGAAGATCTGTCCGGGAGAAAAGTCTCACCACAGGCGTCGTTGTTGTTGATTGAAGAAGCCATCAAGCCTATCGGTGGCGACACGAGGAACTCTCAATGAAAGCACTAATGTCGGTGTCAAAACCGGCGGATCTCGGTAGGGGGTCTCGAATCGTGTGTCTAGGCGGATGGTAACAGGAGACAAGGGACACGATGTTTTTACCTGTGTTCAGTGCCCTCTCGATGGAGGTAAAACCCTACTCCTTCTTGATTGATATTGATGATATGGGTAGTACAAGAGTGGATCTACCACGAGATCAAGGAGGCTAAACCCTAGAAGCTAGCCTATGGTATGATTGTTGTAATGGTTGTGTGTCCTCGGACTAAAGCCCTCCGGTTTATATAGACACCGGAGAGGGCTAGGGTTACAGTCGGTTACCATGGTAGGACATCTACATATCCGTGACGCCAAGTTTGCCTTCCACGCCAAGGAAAGTCCCATCCGGACACGGGACGAGTCTTCAATCTTGTATCTTCGTAGTCTTGGAGTCCGGTGACGATGATAGTCCGGCTGTCCGGACACCCCCTAGTCCAGGACTCCCTCAGGGGTCCCGAACTATGCGTCTAGGCGGATGGTAACAGGAGACAAGGGACACGATGTTTTACCCAGGTTCGGGCCCTCTTGATGGAGGTAAAACCCTATGTCCTGCTTGATTAATATTGATGATGTGGGTATTACAAGAGTAGACCTACCACGAGATCAAGGAGGCTAAACCCTAGAAGTTATCCTATGGTATGATTGTTGTTGTCCTACGGACTAAAACCATCCGGTTTATATAGACACCGGAGAGGGCTAGGGTTACACAGAGTCGGTTACAATGGTAGGAGATCTACATATCCGTATCGCCAAGCTTGCCTTCCACGCCAAGAAAAGTCCCATCCGGACACGGGACGAAGTCTTCAATCTTGTATCTTCATATTCTTGGAGTCCGGCCGATGATGATAGTTCGGCTATCCGGACACCCCCTAGTCCAGGACTCCCTCAGGCACTAGATGCACTTACAATCTCCCCCTTTTTGGTGATTGATGACAATATAGGTTATGTTTTCAACTGGGATAAACATATGAAGTGTAAGTACTGATATTGAGGAATTTGATTGCAAGATATAGAAGAACTCCCCCTGAAGATGTGCATAGAGAGGAATTTGCTTTTGAAGCAATGCACACTTGAAGAGTTGAATCATGGAGATCCCCCCTGTATCTTGTAATTCATACATGCATTTGACATATAATATGAAGAATTTGAAATGCAAGATGAAATATGGTGCCTGACGAGATTCAGCATGCGTGAAATAATATTAACAAGGAACAAGCATGCAGAATCAGAGCACAGAGCATCAAAAGTATCAGAGCACCATCGGGTTTAAGATTACAACTCAATCCAATAAAAGTTTCAGAAGAACGAGAGTTGTAACTTAGCAAAAAAACACCCATATAATAGACCCGCTTGAAGACTAACTCAGATTTCTCCCCCTTTTGTCATCGAATGACCAAAAGGATCGAAACTGAGGACTAACGCCCCTGAAGAATATCAAGTTGATGGAGGAGCGCCGGCGTTGCAAAGTCGGTTGTCGTAGTAGGGCCTGCCGCAGTGTCGTCCAAGTCTTCATTTTCATCAGTGTCGCGATGAAGAATAGGAGCTAGCCACCAAGGAAGGAACCTTGACCTTCTTGAATTTCTTCGGTGGAGGTGCAGACCAGTCAAATTCTTCCTTGAGACCCATGTTCTTGGATCTTGGTATTTGTAGATATGAGATAGAACAGCCAGTGCACGGTTGAAGGTTTCATGGATGTAGTATTGGTTTTTCTTCACAGCATTGTGGGTTGAGGTCATGTTGTAAAGAATGGAACTAAGCGGCGCTTGACCCATTTATGATTGCGATCAACTTTCGATGAAGGCGAGGAGTAACTCACGATCGGTCATCACCACAAGTCTTGTGGCTTGAGGAATTTGCTTGGCAGAGGTGTTGGCGGCAGAGTCATGTGTGGCAGAGTCATCATTGGTGGAGTAGGATGCAGCCTTGTGAAATTGACCATCCAATGGACGAATGCCTTCATCTATCACAGCAGTTGCCTTGCCTTTCACATTAGCTGAGGAAAATGTCCGTTTGAGGACTTCAATTGGAGGCAAGAAACTGCCATGGTTCAGAGTATCAGCCTTGTAGTTGAGTGAAGACCTTGTCCTGATGAATTTCATAATCCATGGCGCATAAGGCTTCAGCTCAAACGGTGACATAGCAATATTTGCCAGAGTCCTCATGAAGAAATCATGGAAGTTGACGGGAACGCCATGAACGATATTGAAAAGCATATTCTTCATGATGCCAACGACTTGTTCATCATTTGAGTCGTGGCCTTTGATAGAACTCATTGTCTTTGTCAGAATGCGATAGGCAATCCGTGGCACATACAGTAATTCCTTGACGAGGAATTATGTTCGAGGAGCTTGCCCTGACTTCAAAGGCTTCATCAGCACTTGCATGTAATGATTTGTAAGCTCAGGTTCATTGTAGATGCAACGTGCCCCATCAAGGGGAGGACTGAGTGGGAGGACATGAAGCAATTCAGTTGCTGGTGCCTTGTAGTGAGTATTTTCTGACATCCAGTCCAGCACCCATGAGTTCACATCTTCAGAATTTCTTGTGATGTGCAGCATCGCATAGAATTGAACAATGAGTTCTTCATTCCAATCACAGATGTTAGTGCAGAAATTCAGTAATCCAGCTTCGTGAAGAACACTGAGGACTGGCTCGAAGCACTGCAGAGATTATGTCCACGTGAGGAATGTGTGCATGATCGAAGACTTTGTCTTTGTCCAATAGTACAGAGGAATAGAAATTTGCTTGACTAGCAGTCCAGAAACGCCTCTTCCTTATGCGAGAAGAATCATAGGGATTATAGGCAGTGAAGAACACATGCTCGTTGAAGAAATCAACAGCCTTGAACTTTTGCTTCTTTGAGAATGGATCCTTTGGCTTGGGCACAGGAGTGTCAGTGAGTTGCATCACAACCTTAGGAATCACAATCTCCGGTTCTTCAGGCTGAGGAATTTCTGGTTCCTCTTCAGTGACAGTCTACATGTTCAACGTATCAGCAGCCGCAGTTTCTTCAGCACTAGTGGCTGGAATTTCTTGATGCACAGACGAGGTGGGATGAGTTTCTTCAGAGCCCAGTTGAACTGTTGGTGCGGGGGACTGATGTATCTGCTGTAGTGGGGTGAAGTGTGGAGAATTGGGATGTTGACTCTCCCAAAAGTCATCATTCATCACAGGCGTGGTGCATCCAATATCCACGTCTTCATCTTCAATTTCTTCAATGCCAGCCTCTTCAGCTGTGAACTAAGGCATTGGCGAGGAAGCAACAGGTGTTGAAGGGATCGCATCAACTTCAATTTCTTCATCAATCTGCTCTGACGAAGCAACAGAATGATTTTCTTCATCACATCCGCTAGGGATCACATATTCTTCACCATAAGGAACAAGGTCCTTTGATGGCATGGTGGAAATCGAAACATGATCAATGGGATTCTCAAGTGAGCTGGTCATAGTCTTCATTTTCTTCGGAGCTGCAGAATCTGAAACAGATGATGCTTTCCTTTTCTTCACTGCAGCCTTTTCTGCAGCCTTGGTCTTCCTCATATCTGATGCAGATGGTAGGGTAGGAGTTGGGGTAGGTGCAGGAGGAGCTGAGGAATATGTCTGTATTTCCTCAGGCGCAACTGATGCAGTTGCCCTGACTTCTTCATTTTCTTCAGGCGCACCGCTAGTGGATGCCCTGGCAGTTTCTTCAGCGGCTAGAATGGAGTCATCAGCCCTGGAACTAGCATTTTCTTCAGCAGTCTGAAAATCATCAGCGGTGGTGGCATGTTCTTCAGTTTGCTGAGCAGAGGCTTCAGCTTGAGGAATTTCTTGTTGTGATGGTGCTACAACATTGGTGAACTTCTCAGTCAGGTTGACAAATCTGACTTTGGCTCCTTGCCAATTAGCATAATAAGCATTGAAATCATCGCTGAGGGCTTTGATTTCAGACTGGATCATGAGGAGTTCATCAGGTGTCATTTTGATAACGTTGTTCTTCAGGAACTTCTCTTTCCTGAACTGAGCCTTCTTGATTTGTCTGGCCTTCTCAAATTTCCATTTCTCTTCAGAGATGAAATGGGCCAGCATGTGACTTCGGCCAGGAGTCAAATGAAAATCAGGCATATGAGTGTTTGGTTCCTTGTGCCAGAGATCAATGTAGTCGAGGATCACCTTTGGATCCAAAAGCAGTGGCATTGTTGTCCCTTTGGCTCTAGCGGCCCTTTCTTGCCTATCTCTGATGATTTCTGCAAGTTCATCATCATCAGCTTCATCGTCAGATGGCACTTGGAAGGCAACTTGTTTCTTCTTCGGACTAGGCCGAGGACCTCGTCCAGCAGTGGCCTTGGCCTTCAGCAGAGTGGGGCCTGATGAAGAATTTGGTGCAGCTGAGGAACTTGTTGAGACACTAGAGGCAATGGAGATGCCTGTAGTCCTTTGGCATGTGGCCAGATGTACAGGTGTTGAGGACTTTGCCGGAGCAACTGAGGACTTTGGAGGAGTAGGAGCAGCGTGAGGCATTGGCCGTGAGGGCTTTGAAGATTCTGGCCGAGAGGACATTGCTGAGGAACTTGGCCGTGAGGGCATAGTTGATGAAGCACTTGGCTTGTGAGCAGGCTTCTTTGCCATTGATTTTCTAGGCTTCTCAGAGGCCTTTGTGGCAGCAGCAGCAGCAGAGTCTTCATTAAATTTCCTCACTGCTTCTTTGGCTTGTCTTGCCAACTTGGCTTGGTGTTTGACCCATTCTTCAGGAAAATCCTCACCACGCTTGAGGCTGGTGGGATCAGCTTTTTGACCAGGTGCCAATGGAGCTCTTGGGCATGGAGGATTTAGAGCGAATTTCTTCATATACTTTGGAGTTACATATCTGTACTCCCTCCATTCTCTTGCCCATCTCCTTTCAATCCTCTGTATGCGCACCTTGCGCTGATTTTTGTTCTCTTTTCCAAATTTGGCTTCATCAGGTGTGCAATAGTCAGCATAGATGTCCTCATGAATTTCAAATGCAGTCATGACCTCAGGCTTCTCTCCTCCTTTCTGTGGTTTCTTACTGTCTGACATATTCTTCAGATGAGGAATTTGCACAATTGAATTCTCTGAAGAAGTATGCAACTTTTCTTCGAGGAACGCTGCAAATGAGTTAAGTTGATGAGAACCTAGTGATTCAGCAGCGGACATGAGTACCTGTGAACAGAGTATAGTTGCGAGGAATTTGAAGAGGTCATATGCGTTCTCAGAAGATTTTCAAAATGAATAAGTTTGAGGAATTTGACCAGATGAGTCTTGAAGAATTTCACTAAGTGTTCTTTGTCTTAGGTTCCAGAGTTGTATAGATTGAGGATCCACACAATTGAGGAATCTTGAAGATAAATGATGCTAGAGAAACGAATCAAGAACAGATGACTAGTGAGGTGTTTTGTGTTGTGAGGATTTGAAGAATAAAACACCTTTGAAGATTTTGTAGAGAAAATTTGAATCAAAGAGGGCAATAAAAGTAACTTTTAATTACCCTTGATAACGAACACGACGAACTGAGAAGTGTAGATTTGAAGCTCGTCGGTTCAGATCTTCCACGCCCTAACTTGGTGGAGGAAGACAGCTACGGCGGCGGCGGAGTGAAGATTTCCGTAGCCGGCGCGAGTACGACGGCGAAGAGGTCGAAGTAGTGAAGCTCTTCCTCACCGGCGACGATGGAGTAGCGGCGGCGCTAGGGTTTGAGAAGCTCGAGCGAGCGAGAGAGAGAGCGGTCGAGCGGAGTAAAGGAAGTGAGGAAGGGTGAGGGGTATTTATAGTCACAGTGAAAAACTGTTCGCCCGAAGATTTAGGACGAACGTGCCCCTGGCCCTTCTCACTCGCTTGACATGTGTCACCCACGTACTGAAGGTGGAGATCGTGTTAGATCGTGGGTGAATAGATAAGTCTGTCGTGGGATACGGGATGGTTTGAGCAGCAAAACCAAAAATTTTGGATCAGATTAGTTTTAAAGTTCCGTTCGCAATTTCTTCAGCTGACAAGACACAGTGAAGATTTTAAACGAGTTTCAAATAGAACACACATGAAGAATTTGTGAATAGATTGGGTTGAGTATAGCATAGAGGGGGAAGGGTCCGATCACATTCACTTAGCAGAAAATGCAACTTGAAGAAATAGCCATAAGTGAATGCTGTAGAGGACATAAACCCATATATATATATATATAGCCAATGAAGAAAACCGACGGAAATACTGAAGATTTTGTAAAGTTGAAGAATTTGAAAAACTGAGGAATTTCAAAACTGAGGAAAAACTCAAATTGAAGATTTTCAACTTTTGTGGTGGCGTGACCCACCATATAAGAATGATGATTTCAGACACCGCGTATAATTATCGTAGGGTTCTGAGAATCAAATTCTTCATTAATTTCTTCACACTTAGAGTGTTATTCTTCATTGATTGAAGAAAAACGTTTCTTCATGTGTTGCACATCTAAGTCATCAATTTTGCATAAGTGTTAGGATGTGTGTCCTTTTCAAAGAACATTCGAAGACTCTAAGATATTTAGCTCACACCGCAACTTGCTAAATCTCTTCTCATCCAAGGGTTTTGTGAAGATGTCGGCTAGCTGTTCTTCAGTCTTCACATGCTCAAAAGAAATGTCGCCCTTCAACACATGATCACGAAGAAAATGATGACGAATCTAAATGTGCTTTGTCTTTGAGTGCTGAACTGGGTTGTGAGCAATCTTGATGGCACTCTCATTGTCACAGTAGAGAGGCACATTCTTCATGTTGATGCCGTAGTCCTTGAGAGTTTGCTTCATCCACAGCAATTGAGCACAGCAAGAACCAGCAGCATTGTACTCATCTTCAGCAATAGACAATGATACGCAGTTCTATTTCTTCGAGGACTAACAGACCAAAGATCGTCCGAAGAAATGACAAGTACCAGATGTTGACTTGCGGTCCACACGATCACCAGCATAGTCAGAGTCAGAATATCCAATGAGATCAAAAGTAGAGCCCTTGGGGTACCATAATCCTAGTGTTGGTGTGTGAGCTAGATATCGAAGAACATGTTTCACAGCCTTATGGTGTGATTCCTTCGGTGTAGCTTGAAATCAGGCGCACATGCAAACACTAAGCATTATATCTGGCCTAGATGCACATAAGTACAATAAAGAACCAATCATGGAGTGGTATACCTTGTGATCGAAGTCAATACCATTTTCATCAGTGCATAGATGGCCATTTGTGGGCATAGGAATTTTGACTCCTTTGCAATCTTGCATGCCGAATTTCCTCAGAACTTCCTTGAGGTATTTCTCCTGAGATATGAATATGCCATTGTGCTGTTGACGAATTTGAAGACCTAAAAAGAATTTCAACTCTCCATCATAGACATTTGATATTCTTCACTCATCATATAGGCAAATTCATCACTATAACGTTGGTCAGTACAGCCAAAGATAATATCATCAACGTATATTTGGCACACAAACAGTTCACCATCATAAGATTTAGTAAAGAGAGTAGGGTCGAGTGAACCTGGTGTGAAGCCATTCTTCACGAAGAATTCCTTCAAAGTATCATACCACGCCCGAGAGGCCTGCTTGAGGCCATAGAGGGCCTTGTTTAGTCTGAAGACTTTGTCAGGATTCTTTGGATCTTCAAAACCTGGGGGCTGAGCAACATATACTTCTTCCTCAAGCTTACCATTGATGGATGCACTTTTCACATCCATTTGTTGTAAGATAATATTATGATGGTTAGCATAAGCAAGTAATATGCGAATAGCCTCAAGTATAGCAATAGGTGCAAAAGTTTCATTGAAATCAATTCCTTCAACCTGTGTGTAGCCTTGAGCTACAAGTCGTGCCTTATTCCTCACCACAAGGCCATTTTCATCTTGCTTGTTGCGGTAGATCCACTTTGTGCCGATGATATTATGCTTGCGAGGATCTGGACGTTTGACTAGTTCCCAGACATTATTAAGCTCGAACTGATGTAATTCTTCTTGCATGGCCTGAATCCACTCAGGCTCCAGAAATGCTTCATCTACCTTAGTGGGCTCTGTGATAGAGACAAAAGCATAGTGCCCACAAAAGTTAGATAAATGTGAAGCTTTTGAGCGTGTGAGAGGACCTGGTGCTTCAATGTCATCGATGATTTTTTCAACTTGCCTTCTTTTGCAACGCGAGGATGAGCTGGTTGTCGTTGAGGAATTTGATCAGCATTTTCTTCAGCATTTTCCTCAGGTACATCAGCTTGACGATCTTCGCGTTCTGGAATGAATTCTTCAGTAGATTCTTCGGTAGGAATGATATCCTCAGTAGCCTTGAACTTGATAGAATCCTCAGGTGCTGGTTCATCTATCACAGAAGGTAGGTGCTCTATTTGCGAGCCATTAGTTTCATCGAACCACACATCTATAGTTTCAACAATCTTGTGAAGAGTGATGTTGAAGACTCTGTAGGTGTGTGAGTCCTTTCCGTAACCAAGCATAAAACCTTCATGTGCTTTCGGTGCAAATTTAGCATTGTGATGAGGATCTCTAATCCAACATTTAGCACCGAAGACTTTGAAATAACTCACATTGGGTTTCTTGTCAGTGAGGAGTTCATATGCAGCCTTCTTGAAGAATTTGTGAAGATATACTCTGTTGATGATGTGGCACGCGGTATCAATTGCATCAATTAATTTGATCAGATAATCAGTATGAGGACGGGTGAAATGAAAGTTCATTTCATCATGATTCGCCTGCGTCCTTTCAGGCACTGTTTAGGTCTCCAGCAAATTCTTCAGTCGTTTTGAGCACGACTGGAGACCTGACCTTGCATAAGAGATTAGTTCTTTTTCTTCACCACCCACATCTGGAGGGGTGGCAAAGAATTCATCACTCTACGAGCACCATATGAGAAAGGTGGCATGGATGCCAGTCCACTTCGATTCACATAAGAGGGGTTAGGGTAAGCATATGAATAAGCAGAGAAATTCTTCGAGAACTTATGAACATAATGATTTGAAGAATAATGCACATATTCATAGCCCTTAGCTCTACCCTACGAAACAGAGTTGTTAGCACGATGATGTTCATATGAGGATTTTGATCCTTTTGAGGAATTTGATCCACGTGAGGAATTTGGTCCGTATGAGGACTTGGATCCATATGAAGAATTTGGTCCATATGAAGAGTTTGATCTGGAGTTCCTATTCTTCACTGGTGGTGTCATGAGGACATTCACCTGAAGACTTTCAACATAACTTTTGGGAACCCACATTTTCTTCATAGGGGAACCGTTCCTGCAGTTAGTGCCAACATATCTAGCAAATACTTCATCATTCTGATTTTTGAACAGTTTATAGTTGGAGTCAAATGACTCATCAGAAGAATGAGGAGATTCACACGTAAAGCCAGATAAGTTAGATGGATCAATTGGAGGTCCCTTTACAGCAACCCATGAGGTTTTGGGGTACTGCTCAGGCTTCCAATATGTTCCATCAGCATTGAGTTTCCTCTCAAAGGCAATACCCTCTTTCCTAGGGTTTCTGTGGAGGATCTGCTTTTTAAGCACATCACAAAGAGTCTGATGCCCTTTGAGACTTTGTACATGCCTATCATATACAATTCCTTCAGCCTTGCATCATCAGTGATACTAGCAATGTCCTCAGATGAGGAATTAGTGATAGCAGAGGCAGGTGAAGAATTTGTAACATTTGAAGCATTTGCACATTCAGGTGAAGAATTAGCAGATTCACGTTCAATGCACTTTAAGCATGGAGGATCAAATTCTTCCTGAGTAGCGCTGATTTGTTGAGCAAGTAATGAATCGCGCTCCTTCTGAAGATCTTCATAACACACTCTTAGCTTCTCAAGATCTTGCTTTCTTTGAAGAAATTCATAAGAAAGCTTCTCGTGATCAGTTAAGAGGGTTTTATGATGACTTTGAAGGTTGTCATACTTAGACTGAAGTCTCTGAAGATTTTCAGTTAAGTCTTTAGTGCAGTCCATTTCATCACCCAACATATCATCACTTTTGTCTAGCATGTTTTGAAGTTTTTCAATAGCCTTTTGTTGTTTCACAGCAATCTTAGCAAGTTTGGAGTAGCTAGGCTTAAGATTTTCATAAGATTCATCCTCACTTGATTCAGAGGAGGGGTATTTAGTTACCTTGGCAGCCTTTGCCATGAAGCAATAGGTGGGAGCATAGTCGTCATTGCCTTCATCAGCGTTGTTGGTGTTGCCATTTTCTTCAGAGTTGAAGATAGACTTGCTGACAAATGCGGTAGCAAGAGCTAGACTTGCCACACCTGACTCAGACTCCTCGGATGCCTCCTCTTCCTCATTATCCTCAGATTCAGCCTCAGAATCCATTTCCTTGCCAATGAATGCCCGAGCCTTCTTGGAGCTGCTCTTCTTGTGAGATGAAGACTTCGAGGATTTTGATGATGAAGACTTTGAAGATTTCTTCTTCTTCTTGGCATCATCGGAACTGTAATCCTTGTATTTCTTCTTCTTTAGTTCCTTGTCCCACTGAGGACAATCTTGAATGTAGTGACCAGGCTTCTTGCATTTGTGGCATAGCCTTCTCCTATAGTCACTTGATGAGGAATCACTGCTCCTTGAAGATTTTCCAAAGCGACCACGTCTTGAGAATTTCTGGAATTTCTTAACAAGCAGTGCTAGCTCCTGGCTCAATTCTTTAGGATCACCAAGGCTACTACCAGAATCTTCACATTCCGATTCAGACACTGCCTTGGCCTTCAGGGCACGTGGTTTTCCATAGCTTGAACCATAGAGATCTCTCTTTTCAGCAAGCTGGAACGCATGAGTATTTAGCCTCTCGAGGATATCAGCGGGATATAGTGACTTGTAATCACCACGCTCTTGAATCATCAGGGCCAGAGTGTCAAATGACGAATCGAGTGATCTCAGCAATTTCTTCACCACTTCATGATCTGTGATGTCAGTGGCACCCAGCGCTTGAAGCTCATTTGAGATATCAGTGAGGCGATCGAAGGTTTGCTGAACATTTTCATTGTCGAGACTTTTGAAGCAGTTGAAGAGATTGCGAAGAACGTCAACACGAGAGTCACGTTGAGTTGAGACTCCTTCGTTTACTTTGGAGAGCCTATCCCAGATAAGCTTAGCAGTTTAAAAAGCACTCACTCTACCATACTGCCCTTTACTCAGATGACCACATATGATATTCTTCGCTTGAGAATCGAGTTGCTTGAATCTCTTCACATCAGCGACATTCGGGAAGGTGTGGTGAGGAACACCATTTTCCTAGCGTGCTGAGATCGTTGTCAATTGCTTCAAGATGCATTCGCATCTTATTCTTCGATGAGGGGTAGTCCGTGCCATCGAAGGTAGGACACCCAACAGAGACCTTGATCATACCTGTGGTCGACATAACTAGAACTCCAGGTGGTTAAACCAAAATCACACAGAACAAGGGAGTACCTTGCTCTAATACCAATTGAAAGTGCGTTATATCGACTAGAGGGGGGTGAATAGGCGATTTTTATGAATTCTTCACTGAGGAATTTGCCGGTGAGGAAATTCCTTAGCGAAGAACTACTTGCAGCGGAATAAGTACTCAGAAGTAAGCATGACAGAATACACACATATTCATCATGATGAAATGAAGACAAACACAGAGTACAGAAAGCGTAAACACAGGATAACACAAGATGAAGACAAACAGACTGAAGAAATTGAACTGAGGAAATTGAGAAAGTCTTCAGTCAAAGTCTTCAAACACAGATATGAACAAACACTCAACACAGTAATGACGAAATGAAAGAGTTGAGGAAATAGAACCAGTAAGGTTGGTGAAGACAATGATTTGGTAGACCAGTTCCAACTGCTGTCTCAGTTGTACGTCTGGTTGGAGCGGCTGAGTATTTAAACTCGAGGACACACAGTCCCGGACACCCAGTCGCTGAGCACGCAGCTCAGGACACCAAGTCCTCACCGTATTCTCCTTGAACTAAGGTCACACAGAACTCGTCCAATCACTCGTGGTAAGTCTTCAGGCGACTTCCAAACCTTCACAGACTTCGGTCACTCGACGATCCACAATTCCTCTTGGATGCTCTAAACCATGACGCCTAACCGTCTGGAAGAAGCACAGTCTTCAAAGGTAACAAGCATCGGATCCACGCAGGATCAATCTCTTCAGTGATGCTCAATCACTTTGGGTTTGTAGGTGTTTGGAGTTTGGGATTTTCCTCACTCGATGATTTTCGCTCAAAGTCCTCGGAGGATGGGTTGCTCTCAAATGACAAGTGTCAGTTTCTCTCGGAGCAGCCAACCAGCTAGTGGTTGTAGGGGGCGGCTATTTATAGCCTAGGGAGCAGCCCGACATAATAAGACATAAATGCCCTTCAATGATATGACCGTTATGTGGATAAGATATTTTGGGAGAGCTGGCGCGTAGCACAGCAACGGTCGGAAATTTGACTCTCAAATTCCTCAGGGCTATTATGTTCCTCACTGTGTACGCAATCCGCACTGGCGAATTCCTAACTCCTCAGTCAGAGCAAATTCATCAGCGACCAGAAGAACTTCGTCTCTGTCTCTGAAGAAATTGACCGAACTGTATGAGATTTCCAATGGCTTCACTCGAAGGGATTGGTAGGTGTAGGATTTTGAGTTGAGCATCACATGGAAATTTTTCCTTAGTATTTCCTCGACCCTTTTAACAGTACGGTGTTTCCTATGACTCAAGAAAGAGAAAACAAAACTATGAAAACGAAAGTCTTCAAGCTTCATATTCCTGGCATGTATATCAAATCTTCACGGACACACCAATTTCTTCACTTTCAAAGTCTTCATGAAAGTCTTCAGAAATACCAAAATCTTCAGTCGAAGATATTCATTTTTAGGGGTTGACTTTCTTTGTAAATATCAAACTCCTCATAGACTTATAGACCTGTGTACACTCATAAACACATTAGACCCTTAACCTATAAGTCTTCAATACACCAAAATCACTAAGGGGCACTAGATGCACTTACAGGAGGAGGTCAAGGAAGAAGAAGAAGAAGGGGGTCCCTCTCCCCCTTGCTTCCGGTGGCGCCGGAGCGCCGCCGAGGGCCATCATCATCACCGCGATCTTCACCAACACCGCCGCCATCTTCACCAACATCTCCATCACCTTCCCCCCTCTATCTACATCGGCCCACTCTCCCGCAACCCGCTGTACCCTCTACTTGAACATGGTGCTTTATGCTTCATATTATTATTCAATAATGTGTTGTCATCCTATGATGTCTGAGTAGATTTTAATTGTCCTATTGGTGGTTGATGAATTGCTATGATTGATTTAATTTGCTTGTGGTTATGTTGCTGTCCTTTGATGCCCATCATATGAGCGCGCGCGTGGATCACACCATAGGGTTAGTTGTATGTTTATAGGACTATTTATTGGAGGGCTAGAGTGACAGAAGCTTCAACCTAGCATAGAAATTGATGCATACCGGATTGAAGGGGGACCAATATATCTTAATGCTATGGTTGGATTTTACCTTAATGAACGTTAGTAGTTGCGGATGCTTGCTAATAGTTTCAATCAAAAATGCATAGAATTCCAAGTCAGGGATGACATGCTAGCAGTGGCCTCTCCCACATAAAACTTGCTATCGGTCTAGTAAAGTAGTCAATTGCTTAGGGACAATTCTGCAACTCCTACCACCACTTTTCCACACTCGCTATATTTACTTTATTGTTTATTTATCTAAACAACCCCTATTTTCTATTTACGTGTTCTTTACTTTCTTGCAAACATATCCAACAACACCTATAAAGTACTTCTAGTTTCATACTTGTTCTAGGTAAAGCGAACGTCAAGTGTGCATACAGTCGTATCAGTGGCAGATAGGACTTGAGAGAGTATTTGTTCTACCTTTAGCTCCTCGTTGGGTTTGACACTCTTACTTATCGAAAGAGGCTTCAACTATCCCGTATACTTGCGGGTCATCAAGACCTTTTTCTGGCGTCGTTGCCGAGGAGTCATAGCGTGGGGTGAATATTCTCGTGTGTGCTTGCTTAACTTTCGCCTGAACTTCAGTGATTTTGTCCTTGCGAGGGCCGGTCTGGCTTTTGGCAGAATCACTAGTTAAGGAGTACTCCTTGCGGAGATCACTCCAACTTACCAGGTTGCGACAAGTGGCGCGCTGCATCGAACCGTGAGACTTGTCGCAACCGGGAGTTTTCCCTTTTTTCGTAGATCCGTTTATTCAAAACATTTTATCTCTTAAACCGTGCGTCCAAATCTCGAACCGTTTTCGTCGTTGGATTCCTCGCATCGAGATCTTCAAAACTAGATCCCATGTTGATAGGTTTTGACGAACTTTTTGTCACGAAAAAACCGAACGAAAAAACCAAACCGGGAGCATGGTTTTTTTCTCTTTCCGAAAGAGGCACGGCCGTGACTCTCGCGAAAGCATAACCGTGCCTCTCACGGAAGCAAAACCGTGCCTCTCGCGGAAGCAAAAAAATTAGAAAACACATTTTTTTCCGTTTCCGAGGAGGCACGGCCGTGACACTCGCGAAAGCACAACCGTGCCTCTCGCGGAAGCAAAACCGTACTTCTCGCGAAAGAAAAAAAACGAAAAACGTGTTTTTTTTGTTTCCAAGAGGCACGGCCGTGACTCTCGCGAAAGTACAACTGTGCCTCTCGTGGAAGCAAAACCGTGCCTCTCGCGAAAGGAAAAAACAGAAAACGCGTTTTTTTCCCGTTTCCAAGAGGCACGGCCATGCCTCTCGCGAAAGCACAACCGTGCCACTCGCGAAAACAAAACCGTGACTCTCGCGAAAAAAACGTTTTTTTGCGCAAAAAAAATATTTTTTGAAAAAAAAATTAGTCGAAAAGCTATGGAAGACCAAAACGTCAAAAAAACCCGGTAAAAACGTTTAAAAAGCTGAAAACGCATGCAAAAAAATAAAAATAATAAAATCCGGAGGGAGCTCTCAGAGCGTGACACGTGACGAATGGCTAAGAACGCGTCAAGTGACGCTGATCGTTGTGAGCTCCCGAAGAAGCGCTCGGTAATTAGTTGCTCCCGGCTTTTGGTGTTGTTCTAAGATTCTATGTTATGTTACACTGCCTGTTGTGGGCTTTATTAAGTTAAAGCCGGACGCACCTGTCGTCTTCGTTCTATAAAAATTTAAATATAACGTCCCCAATCACGAGCGGTCGAACGGAAGGGGTAGCGAGATTGGCAAAGGAAAGGGAGTACGTCCGAGTTGTAGTTGGTTTGAGTAGGTGCACACCGATCGATTAGCAGTACTATATGTATACGCTCTGGACTCCTACCCGGGGTGTCCGCGTGAGTGCTTGTTTTGGGGGCTTTATGTCTAAGCAGGTGTGACTGGGAAAGATGTGATGCCTGATTAGTAACTAGGGTTTGAGACAGTGGCGGAGCTAGCATTTGAAAACAGGGAGGTCCAGGCCCTCCCCCCCAAAAAAATTGGTAAGAAATATGACATGTGTTTGGTTCATCTACAGACTAGTACACGAGAGCATCGCACAACAAAAAAGAAAAACCTAAATCAGCAATTGGTAGAGGGAATACATTGCACTGTTAAAGTATGAAAACAAAACCTGAATAACACGCCTAAGAGATTGCACGACCACTCGAGGTGCTTTAATTGCCATGGCTGCTCAGCTGAGAAGACCACCAAGTTTCTCATACTCCTGATAACAGAGGGCAATTCTAATTCATCTCATCGTCGGACAGCACAGACAAGGGGGAGCAAGATGTGCACTTACACTTGCAAGGGCGTCAGGCGACCGGGGGCAGAGGCGCAGCCACGCAGGGCGGGGGCGCACACATTTCGTAGCAGAGCGGGAAGGAGAGGCGGGATCCTCGGCGGCTGGGCTCCGGCCAGCGACCGGCGATGGCGGAAAGGTGCGGCAGGACACGGCCCTGGGAGGGCATTGGGAGTCGGGACGAAGCGGCTGTCCCCTGCTCGATGTGAATTAGGGCTTGGCTGTGGGTTGTGCGTTTGTCGCTGGCTGGGTCAGCAGGTAAAAGTGTTATTGGGCCTGTTTTGTTTTCTGCGGCCTAGTTAAAGATCCTTAGGTAAATAGACTGATCCAAAATTCCAGGGTGGGCCGTGGCCCACCCTGGCCACCCTGTAGCTCCGCCCCTGGTTTGAGACTAGTTTGGTTTTTGTAGTTTTGTGCGAAGTTTTCTTGTTCTGAGCAGTTCCTGCCTAGAGAGATGTAAAGACTCGGATGTGGTTTCTTTTCTGATACGAACCGGATGAGAGTCCCTGATTATCAAAAAAAATAAAAAATTGGCACACTCACAATTTCTGAAGGGTTCTCTGCACCATACATGAGGGGCACGGTGTCCTGCTAGGGGCTGCTGCACCTATCCTCGCCCTATAATTCGCATGCCATGTATCAGGAATTCTTGCCACATATATTAATTCTTACAGGAGACCGTTTTATCTTCAGCCATCAAATTACTATAAAATTTCATTACCGGTAACATTTCCTCAGTTCTGAAGTATTAACCGAAAACTCATCAGGTTCAACATATACAAAATATAATGCACTATTCACTACACGTGTCCATGATCATGGTTAACTTCTCTCTCAAAATTCAAACGCTGCATCCATACCAGTTTAGACTACGAGATTTACATTTGACAATCCATTGCTAAACACTATAATTCCACAGGCCATGTACCAGGAATTCTAGCCACATATATTAAAACTTACAGGAGACCGGTTTATCTTCAGCCATCAAATTACTAATAAAATTCATTACAGGTAGCACTTACTCAATTCTGAAGATCAACAGTCGGATCCATTACTAATAAAATTCATTACAAGTTTTTTGTAGCTAGCGATATTGTAGACTTGTTTGGTTAATGGAAGAAATGATTTCCAGCTAAAAAAAAAAACTTTCCACTGCCAACCTCACTCACGAGCACTGGCGGAGCTATGTGTTGGGAAAATGGGCCATGGCCCGCCCTGCACATAGCAAATACTCCCTCCGTCCCAAAAAATTTGTCTTAGATTTGTGTAGATACGGTTGTATCTAATACTAAAATATGACTTGATACATCCGTATTTAGACAAATCTAAGACAAGAATTTTGGGACGGAGGGAGTACAATGTAGTATTGAGAGTAAATCAGGTCATATTGGTAAAAAAAAGTTGCCTTCTCCTTATACTGGCCCGCCCAACTTTGTTTGCGTAGCTCCGCCACTGCTCACGAGGTGTTTTTGTACTTCTAGTGAAACTATCTGATCTTTTCGCACAAAAAAAACTCACTCACGAGTTCAATCAAATAATTCCCCGCACTCAGGAGTGGTGGGATGGATTTTTTTTTGGGGTGGCAACTTTTTTTAAGGATTTGTGGGGTTGCTACGTATATAATCCTAAAAAAAGATGGGGTTGGACCGTTGGAGGGACAATTTTTTGGAACGTCCTAAAAACCTTTTAATTAGGGTTTTTGAAGTTGACCTTTTCAAGCTTGAAAAATGCTTTTATATTTTTTTTTGCGGGGTAAAATGTTTTTTTTATATTATGGGACTTTTTTCTGTATGGTAATACGTGTCTCATTCATATCATAAAGAACAAAGTACAAGTCACGTAAAGACCGGCATGACAAAACTGAAAAGATAGCAGAACATCTCTGAGCTTGACACCAACGTCCGTCACCTGCCTCCGGCACCACCGCAGCAGCCACCGAAGAAAAGAATGACGAATCACCTCCTCACCCGAGCTCGACGCGGCTCCATCGCTGATATGCAGCTTTACGGACTTCCAAGGTGGCTCACCAAAAGTGAAACCTTTACCGTTGAACGAATCAGACCGGGGCAACACCCCGGACACACCATCGAACTCCAGATCTGGCAGCCGACCACGACTAAAACGCCGAAGGAGGAAACTATATCTGCCATCCACCAACCACAAGCCCAGCACATGCTCCGTCTTTCAGATGTCGTCGATGCAGACCCCAATCTGCATCCGCTCCTGAACTACCTCCCAAGCTCCGCGCCGACGCTGGAGCAAACGCCGTCGCAACGGGGAGCCCGAGGACACAGGTCCACCGCGAGGATGCCGCCGCCGCCACGCCATCCTTGCTTGAACAGACTGGTTTCCAAATTCATCCCCAACCATAGGACCGATGGCCTCGTTAGGACAGGATCCGAAGAATCTTTATTCAGTATTGTCATCGTCGCCGCAGCAAAGACGATGAACAACCTAAAAACCTAGACTACGAGAGAGTAAAAACGATCCACACGCGTGGATCCGGCGACCCCCCTCACCACCGATGACCGAGGTCGCCGGCGGAGGGGAGCCGCCGGAGAGCGGCGTTGGAAGATCGGCCTCCCCCCGGCGGCGGTTAGGGTTCCAGCCGCCAGGGACGAGAGGAAAACAGGGACTTATATTATGGGACGTAGGAAGTATAAACTAGGATGCTAAACTCTGATACTTATTGTTCAAACCGTGGTTGCGGTAGAAAAGAGGCGAGGACGGGGACGGAAGTCGGAAGGGGAGGCGATTGGTGAAGGAAAGGAGTGGCGAGTTCGGATCAAGCGCGAGCAGTTGCAGTTCGGGACGACGTACAGCTCCATTGCCGATACGGAGGACCTTTTTAAATTACGTCCAAGTTCGGATAGAGTAGTAGCACACCCCCACCGTCCGCCCCGATCTTAGAAACCCTACCTGCTTTATTTTCCCCTTCCTTCCCCTAAAGAACAGAGCGGCGGCGGCGAGTTAGACTGAGAGAAGAGGCCGGGGAAGTTGATACGGAGATGGGCCCCCGACCACCAAGTTCGCCGGCTTACGCAGTGATGCGGAAAAGAGCAAGCAGCGGCTTAACGGCCTATCTGATTGCGAGGCAGGAGATACAGAGGAAGGTGGACGAGTTGGCCGAGAAGGAGCTTGGGCCCGATGGCAAGGAGAGATTCATTGCCACTCTACTCTCCCAAGACAAGATGAGGTCGATGGAGGAGATGATCGCCGATTCGGCGCGCAACATCTTCCAAGAATTTTTTCATATGTTACACCAATCGCCGATGGAAGAGGAAGAGGAAGAGGAAGAGGAAGAGGAGCTGGAGCTGGAGGATGAGGAGGAAGATGAGGAGGTAGAGGAAGAAGAAGAGGAGGAGGAGGAGGAGGAAGATGAGGAGGTAGAGGAAGAAGAAGAAGAAGAGGAGGAGGAAGAGGAATTGGAGGAGGAGGAGGGGGACGACGAGGAATTACGCATGACTGTTCAGGTATCCTTGTTGTGCGACCAGATCGGCGACCTGGTACTAGAACTTCTGAAGATGATTCCAGATGAAGAGCCGGGAAATCAATTGCTGTCGTCGGTCACAAGGCTAAATAGATTGCAGTGGATCACAGACAGCATCAACAATTTCGTCTCAGAAATCCAGGTGAGGGTGTCGAGGGAACAAATGATAGAGAGAGCACGCAAAGAGAAAGAGGAACAGAAGAGATTCCTCCAACAGGGCCAGGAGGTGAGGAGCTCGGACAAGAAACAGGAGCAGGAGAGGACCTTGGAGGAGAGGGAAATCAACGGACAAGCGGTGGTCGCCGGAGGCAGATTAGTCACTATGGCAACGGACAGAGGCTTGGAGGCCAAAGATATCGAGGGTGAAGCGGTGATCAGCGAGGCCGCAGCCGCAGCCGCGGAGTATGAGGAGGAGGCTTTTGCTCGCTTCCGTAGGGACTGGGAGTGTCGCCAAGGTGCCAACAGCTTCGAAGACCTGAGTGAGTAAACATGCATGCTTTTCTTCTTCCTCCATAATTAATCTGTCCAGTGCTCAACGTCAAAATTGCTATGCCATTCATTGTTTAAAAGGGAAAAATAGTTAGATATCAAAGCCCTGTTAGTTACTAATGTTTGAGTTTGTGTGACTATTATAACTTTCTTGCTCACCAGTGACAATTATTATATGCACTATGTATGTTGTATCTTTCAGCAGATCCTTCCAAATAACACTCTGCAATCAGTCTAGAGGATTAAACGTGTGCGTAAACCACCCTGAAACATTGATACTCGTTTTTTTTTGTTTGCACAATGATTGCAAGCAAAGAGTAGTCGCATTGGATCTTCATTTTCTTACTTCCATATACTTAACTGGGTGTTGCTGCATGCAGCTTTGTTGAGTCCCATGCTGTTTACACACTGCACACCGGGATTCAAGCCAGTAGACGGCGTCCTTGCAAGGACAGTTCAGATCTGTTCCATCAAAGTTACTCATGTGAAACACTTTAAATGGCCACTGCAACTGTATGGTGTGGTTGCTGCCCGAGATGCTGTGGATGGGCGTCGCAACCCCATCTTCCTACGTCCAAGGGATGATTGCCAAATCCTGAATGAATCGGTATGTATACTATTCTTCTTGTATTTCCATTTCTTGCCGGATGACCCTTGTTGATTAGTTAATGGCAAATTATGACGATCATATGCTTGCAGGATCCTTTTTTGCATTTGACCGGCCCAGTTCGTGCAATTGTGTCTGGGGAACCCGTTGACGTTGAAATCCAGTTAATAATAAAGGGCAAAACGGCGTCTGAAGATAGAGCATTGGTGAGGGATGCCTTTTTTTACGATGGCGATGTCGGTCATTCTCGTGACGGTTTCCGAACCAGCATCATTGAAAAAACCTTTTGCACACTAGAGTTATGTTCTCAGCAACTTAAACGTTCGGTTCAAGCCACTATCTTTGGTGTTCATGTTGCGGATGAGAAGTTAACGCCTTTTCAACATGGAGTCCGAGTTGTCTGCTACACATTTTCTGAGCGTGAGATTGAAGAAGTCAATGTGTCCAAGACAAGGAAAATTGTATTGCTTGATTCAAAAGCTGGAAGAAAGCGCGCAGTTAGTGGTGGTTATCTAAATCTGTCAAGGCAAGTTCTCTCCGTAGAACTCCGTGGAAAGCTAAAAGTTCTTATTCAAGCATACACACCGACCGGAGACATTGCTGCACAAGGACTTGTATTTGTCGTACCCAAAGCATACAACACGAGTCAACATGTATGTGAGCTTGGCGGCTTCAAGGTGGAGTTTACCATTGCTTGGTCCCTCCTTGTTGAAGATGAAGAGCATATCTTGATGAATGGATGTGTGGATCCTTTCGCACCGTGTCCACCTATGAAGCCCTCTTTTTCCAACGAGGGGCTATCTTCTTCCAATGGTGGTTTGTTGATGTAAGTTGACAAATGGTCTGTCCGACTATGTAAACCAATATATATTGTGAACTATACAGTAGTCAAGTTATTTCCATGTTTTAAATATATCTGTGTTAATTGATGGCAGTACTACGCGACACCGCGTGAGGTCGTAGGTACGCATCAAATCAAATCAAGGGAAATCAAGGACCCATAATTTGATGCTAATTGCTGTTCTTTTATCCTTTTGTACTCCAGGATACCACCGTTTGATTCTGAATAGCCGTGCGATAGGCAGATCGCGCTGTAATCCATCTCATTCTATTTGTACCTTATGTTATTATCATCTGCTAACGATGTCAAAATCCTTTCTTTCTCTGTTCAGAAAACAAGTTCCTTTCTTTCTTGAACAATTTGTTTATTCACCAGCCAAAGCCAGATTCAAAAGCAAACTGATCTGAATGGGTCACTTAGCATTGAATTATTGAAAGATTAGTGATGTGGTCCTCTTGCAGATCATCCCAACCATTAGCTCTCTGAACTGAAAAATAGGGAGCAAATCTAAGGTGGATACGCACAGTAGCTAAAAGAAGGCCAGGATGAATGCACATTGTCTCAAGAATGGAGGGAAGGAACCCTGACATGGTGGGCTATATAACTCTATTTCTCGCTTATTCGATTCCGAAGATGAGCGATGTACAACACCTTTCTTCGACCAGCTTTTCTTATCTGTGTACGAGCATGTCCTCACTCTGTCCGGAATTACTTGTCATATGAATGAATAAAAATGAATATATCTAAAACTAAGATGTGTCCACATATATTCATTTCTCCGAAAAGTATTTCTGGACGAAGGGAATTGTTGGAAAACGTTTAATCTCAAACCACTGCTAACCAGGAACCTTCTTTTTTTTTTAAAGACAAAACCAGTAATCTTATTACGTGCGGGTTTTTTTAGACATCTTATTTTTTTGAGGCAATCGCACGAAGCTTTATTAAGACGTCACAACGTTTACAGGGACGAAAGAAAAATTTCCGGGGTGCCCTAACCAAACATGGCGGCCCACCCCTAACTTAAGAGTATGCTTTGCTAGATTGTGACCCTCGAAATTCGAGCTCCTAAATTCATGGACAATATTACAAATAGTAAATGACCTACTGGACTCTATTATTTCATGTATTATCGCACCATAGCTTGCCAAACACCGTTGCTTGATGTCTTCCACCACCACCATGCAATCAGAAGCTACCTGTATATTTTGTTCATGCAGATCCTGAGCTAGAGCCAGAGCCTCCCGAACTGCCATCGCCTCAAGTGTCGTAGGGTCACTAATTCCCTTAAAGTTAATCGCCGATGCCCCCAAGAATACACCGTTCTGATCCCGACAAACTGCAACAACAACACCCCTTCACTGATTTCCTCTTGTCGCCGCATCAACATTAATTTTTACTAGCCTGGGAATAGGTTGGGCAATCACCGTCCTGCCCCGTGCATCAATATCCTTGAGATCGTTTAGGTACGAGACAATAAACTGATGAGTAGACATTGGGCTAGTGAATATATCTTCTTAGCTCGCCTTTCTCCTTGCTCTCCATAATGCCCACAAGGATATGATTAGTTTCCCAAAGTCTGCTTGATTAAGAACATCATGCATAGCGAAAAGCCAGTTCTTCGCGTTAGGATCCATGTTCATGCTCATCTTTTCCACCAACTGCTCATCCGATAAAGCCCAGATGCACCTCGACATAGTGCAATCCAACAATGCGTGCCTCCATGAGTCTGGAGCTCCACATAGGACACAGGGAGACTGAGACATATTACGGTGGTGTAAAACATCCGCCGTAGGCACTGAGTGCTGGGCTAGTCTCCATGCAAAAATCTTCTGCTTCGGTGGAACCTTAGTATACCACAATGAAGTCCATGCTTTTCCTTCAGAAGACACATCCGAAGCCCCGCATTTTCATCAAGCCAATTCTCCCTCTGGTACTTGGTATTCAGCACCATTTGGTATGCGGATCTGACTGAGAAGCCGCCCCGGCGTTCCGCACTCCAAGCCCGAAATCTTCCATATTTCGTGTGCACAAAGGTATTGCGAGGATAGCGTCTGCATCGAATGAATAAACACCGAACGGATGAGCTCCTCTCTCCAGCTCGCCGTCGTGGCATCGATCAACTCGGAAACGAGCCTGGGAGGGTTGGCCACCAGCGACGTTATGGGCCTCATTGGACCGACCCTGGGAGGCCAGTTGTTTTCCCATATAAACGTGGACGCCCCATTGCCTATCCTTCTGATGATTCCTTGCTTTAGGACATCTCTCCCATCAATAATGGCATGCCAAATTTGCGCTGGGTGGCTGCCCAACTCAGCTTCCAGGATTGGCCCTTGCGGATAATAGACGACTCTCAGGATCCGGGCACTAAGAGAGGAGGGGTCATGCAGAAGCCTCCAAGATTATCGTGCCAACAAAGCTAGGTTAAAAATCTCCATATCTCGAAAACCCAAACCTCCCAAGTCTTTGGGGTGTGTCATCACGTCCCAAGACACCCATGTTGGCTTCCGTTTGCCTTGCTTACTCCCCACCAGAATTGCCGGATGATCGATGTTATATTCTCACACAGTCCTCTTGGCAGTCGGAAGCATGCCATTGAATATACAGGAATTGCTTGAGCAACGGATTTAATCAGAACCTCCTTTCCTGCAGCTGATAAAAGCTTCTCCATCCATCCTCTCACCTTTTCCCATATCCGGTCTCTGAGGTACTTAAACTTTCCCATCTTTGCTTGGCCAACATCCGTGGGCAGTCCCAAATATCTGTCACTTAATGACTCATTATGAACATGCAGAATATCCTTGACCACATCTCTTCTCTGTTGCGGACAACCCTTGCTGAAAAATATAGATGACTTATCATGGTTTATCTTCTAATCAGATGCATTACAATATGTTTCCAACAGGTTTGATACATCATCGCACCCTCAGCACCTGACTTAAAAAGCAATAGGCTATCGTCAGCGAAAAGGAGGTGGTTCACAACTGGAGCTGTAGGAGCCACCTTGATTCCCTCAAGAACCGACGAATCGGAACTGGATTTTAAAAGGCACGAAAGGCCCTCTGCTGCAATTAAGAAAGGTAAGGGGAAATGGGATCTCCCTGCCGAATTCCTCTGGATGGTACAAATTGTTCAAGCTTCTCACCATTAAACATCACTGAAAAAGAGACAGATCGGACCATGCTCATACCTGTGTCAACCCATGATTGTTCAAATCCCAGTTTCTCCATCATGGCCTGCAGATAGTCCCACTCTAGCCTATCATAGGCTTTCATCATATCAAGTTTCAACGCACAAAATTATTGGACTTGGACTTATTCCGCTACATAAAATGTAGACACTCATAAGCACATATTATGTTGTATGTGATTAGCCTACCAGGGACAAATGCTGACTGCTCATGAGATATAATGTATGGTAGTATCTGTTTAAGTCTATTGGCCACAACCTTTGAAGCAATTTTGTAGATGACATTGCACAGGCTAATAGGACGAAACTGTGCAAGCTGGTTTGGGTTCAAAACTTTTGTAATAAGTACCAAAATCGTATCATTCACACATTCAATACTTTCCTCACCTCTGACGATCCCGAGCACTGCACGGGTGACCTCTTCACCACAGATATCCCAATGACGCTGATAGAAGTGAGCCGGGAATCCATCAGGCCCGGTGCCTTAGTCGGAAACATCTGAAACAGTGTTGTCTTCACCTCCTCATTAGTATATGGAGCTAAAAGAATGTCATTCATATGTTGAGTTACCTTTGCGGGCACTTTGGAAAGCACCTGATCCATTCCATTGACACCCTCGGAAGTATAAAGACTTTGGTAAAATTTTGACACCATCGATCGCAACGCACCAGGATCATCAATGATTACACCCAAAGAGTTGGCTAGAGCTTTGATCATGTTCCTCTTGCGCCTCGGCTTGCACGTAGATGAAAAGAACGGGTGTTTCTATCTCCCGCCGACATCCATTCTAGTTGCGACCGCTGCCGCCACATCAATTCCTCCCTGTGAAACAGTTCGATCAACCTCTCATTGATTTTAAGCTTGACATGAGATGGCCCCGTCCTCGCTGGGTTACCCCTCAAGCGTTCAAGTTCGGTTTTGAGGCCCTTGATTTCCTTGCGTACCGACCCGAACGTGTTCTTATTCCATCGTCACAGGTCTGCAGCAACCAAGCCTAGTTTGACACGAAGATCATGCATTCTAGCTGTAGCATCGCCCGATGTCCAGCTTTGAATCAGGGTGTCACTCAAGTTCTCATGCGTATCCCACATCACCTCATACTTGAAAGGTCTCGGCGTTCTGAGTACTTGCCCATCATGCATGGTAAGCAAGATAGGGCAATGGTCCGATGTGGCCGCCGTAAGATGTTTCAGATGTGCCGTCGGGAACCGCTCATTCCAATCAGTCGTCGCAATAGCTCAGTCTAGCCTCACCCTCGTATAACTCCCACCAGTAACTTTCTTCTCATACGTACAAAATTGTCCCTGATAGCCCATATCCATAAGCATGCAAACATCCATGGCATCCCGGAAGCCCTGGATTTGAGTGTTGCTCCTTTCTCCTATTCTTTCTTGTTCATCCGGACGTAAAACTTCATTAAAATCAACAATAATAGCACCGGAACGCAGGGGAAGCCGGCGGCATGTGCCGGTGTCCAGGGCGACCGGGTGCGGTATTGTAACGGTATCATGGGGAGGAGCGCCCATAGTCAAGCCCCGGGGATGTAGCCATATCGGTGAACCTCGTTAACAAATCTCGGTGTCGTGCTCGTGTGATTGCTTGGTCCTCGGATGATCGACGGAGTGCCTCGGATTTATTCTAACAAGTGGTATCATGAGCAAGGTTACGAGGAAGCTGCGGATTGTTGATCTAGAGGAAATATCGAGTTTGAGATGCAGCCGGCTGCGGCGTGGTTTTTGACGAGATTGAAAGAAGCAATTGGAAGCAGTGTTTTGGTTAAGTCGCGAGCAGGCGGCTGTAGCAGGTCGATGGCAGCAGACGTGTGACGGCGGCAGCGGAAGCGCAAGGGTTCACTAGGGCGTCCTGGAGGGTTGGCCGAGCGAGGCCAACGTGGAAGCACGAGGCCCACGTGCAGGCGTGCCGCGTGCGTCGCGCAAGGTAGCTGCTAGGGCGAGAATAGATGTTCTTGCGTTATGTTGTACCAAGGCAACACGTGATGATTTCGGCTGCGTGGCCGTATACGCTGCAGGAATCGGGAGCAGATGTACTGTGGATTTGTTTGGAAATAAAAAAAGGGACCGAGTCCCTGGAGGAGAGGCGTGCTCCTCATGGCCGAGACGCGGGCATGCAACATCATGGCAGACTCCAAAAGAAATACATCCATGTTGGAAGGCAAGGACTTGGGCAAGCAAACCTAGCATTGAAAAGTTGTGTCCAAAGAGCGACTTCACGTGAAGACCAAAAGCTATCCTCGGATGTGCTACTACTAGTATACGATTTGTGTACTTTGGGGCATCACAGGAAGAATGTTTGGATATTTTTCTCGGGTTAGCTGTACAAAGAACCATGGCACCAACGGGTACTATGTTTGAGGTGGAGAAGTTCAGCTGAACTGAAAACCTTGGGTTATGGCAGGCAAGAGTGAAAATTTGTTGGCACAATAGGGATGCTTGAAGGGGTTGCGGAAAGTCAAGCCAGTCAGATGGACTATGAGGAGTTGCATATGGTTGCAGTCGGGAAAGTTTGGCTGGGTCGGACTAGATAGTCTGACGGATCGACGTGAGTCGGTTGGTACAGAAGACGGTGGTGGGATCGGCGAAGACGACGTAGGAGCGTGATGCTGATGGTGACCGACTTTTGGGCGTGGAAACACGTGATGCACATGCCCGAGGCTTGTGCGGCTTCGACAAGACTATGGCGCGGGATTGATTCAAGATGGTGTATACACGGAGCTTGAAGTCGATGAGGCGCAGGGGTGGATTGATCATCTACCATGGAGTCATGTTGAAGGTGGAGCTGATTGAGGGGCTACGGCGTAAGTCGACAGAGAGTCGAAGCCTATTCAGCGGCGGGAAAAAGCGAGTGACATGCAGTTCGGACTGGAGCCCAGTGGTCTGATGGAAGCATGAAACTCGTCATCGGTCGGTGATGATCGGTGGTACTCTGCAGTGGGGGTTGAGTGGTGTGGTTTTGCGACCCTTGAGACTCGACCGGGACAGCGGAGGCTCGACGCGGTAATAGCGGCGAGGCGTGCGGTATGCACGGGACATGGAGACGGGCCAGGGCTCTGGTGGTCATACATGTGGTGAGACAACTGCGAATTTGACTCGGGATAACTACAAGCAATGGTGAAATTCTTTCAAGTTTCAGATAGACGGTCAAGAAAGGAGCAGTGATGTTGAGTTCAGGTAACTCTTATGTGTGACACCCAATATGTGAGTTGTTCACTTTCACGCAGGTCAGTGATCAGTGTGTGATGGCGTTGGACTGATACTCTGGAAGTTGGGAGCGCAAACTAGAGTAATGTGGAACTTAATTTTGCTCGAGTGTTGACTGTGGTCGAGAAAAGAAGGGACTACAAGTTGCAGGTGGAGTCACATGGAGTCTTTGAAGTAGCAGCGGTACTCATGGGATAAGCTCAAGTCCAATGTACATGGAAGTTTGATGCATGGACAAATCCAGGATGGTAGAGTATATTCGCCAAGGTGGAGTTTGTTAGAGTTGTGTCGAATATAGTGTACAAGGTAGGTTACAGTTGGACTTGTAGTTGTATCATGTTTACATAGGATGTGGAGTCGTGTCCTAGTAGGACACCTGTATCCTAGGCCTCTCTTATATAGCGAGAGTAGACACACGATGTAACCTATGCCAAAATAATAGCATCGGAACGCAGGGGAAGCCGGCGGCATGTGCCGTGTCAGGCGACCGGTGCGCGTATTATAGCGGTATCATGGGGAGGAGCGCCCATAGTCAAGCCCCGGGATGTAGCCATATCGGTGAACCTCGTTAACAAATCTCGATGTCGTGCTCGTGTGATTGCTTGGTCCTCGGATGATCGACGGAGTGCCTCGGATTTATTCTAACAACAACCATGGATCATTCCTCAAAGTACTGATCCCTTTTAAAGCGTCCCATGTTTGATGCCTCAAGTGGGTCTGAGCCTCCCCATATACCAAGGTCATCCTCCACGGATTCAAGTTCTCCTCAAGAATAGAGCAATCAATATGATACGGAGAGTACGCCAAAATCTCAACATTTATTGAATTGTTCCACAAAAATCCCTAGACCTCCACTTCTACCTTGACTACTCACAGCATAGCCATTATCATAACCAAGAGTTGCAGCTAACTTCTCTACCCTTTCTCTATCAATTTGTGTCTCTACAATACAAACAAGGGTAGGGGCAAAAATCTCCGCGAAGCCGCGGAGCTCTTGAACTGTCACGGCGTTGCCCGCACCACGACAGTTCCAGCTTAAGACACTCATTGGGCCCAGCGGCGCCCCTCATGGGAGCCCGCCAATATGTTTGCCGCCAGGTTGTCGCTCCTGCCATCCTCTTCAGTCTTGTTCCTCTTCGACTCCCTCTTCGGTGGAGGACTCATAGGAGTAGAGCTTTGGTGAACAATAGCTAGCTCCATCCCAGTCACCGTCATGCTGTTATTTACCATCGCATCCACTGCTTTTCCAATTAATTTATCAGTGTCATTAACAAACACGGGATTCGTCCTCTTCCTGCTTGGATCAAACATGTCCACGTCCGTTTTTGCCGTCGCCGCGGCTTCTTCCTGGGTGCTATCCGGAAACTGGGTTGTAGCCAGATCGCTCTCCGGCTCCCTCCTTGACCTGCCTCCAGAGCGGCCTCCATAGACATGTACCCCGCGCCCCATCCTCTCTTTCTGGGCCGGCCAGCCCATTTTTTCCCTTCTTAAGAGAAACGTTTTTTTTTTGCTTTGGAAATATTCACGGCAATGGACGGGCCACTTGAGATTTTC